>JAULSY010000161.1:0-63244 GCA_030512305.1 Cercophora samala
ATATAAAAAAATTAAATATATTATTTAATTATAAATTAATAATTTTATAATTTTTAATTAACTTTTTAATATTAATATTATTTTTAAAGTAAGTATTTTAAGGGATTTTTATTAAAAAAAAATATTAATAATTATTTATATTATAATTATAATTACGGTAAGCTTTATAGGTTAATATTTTTTTTTTAACCGATTTATAATTAAAATTTAAAGTCTTTATCCTTTTTCTTTTATAGGAAAAATCCTATAGTTTATTACCGATACCGTAATAAATTTATCTTAGTCTTATACTTCCTTTACTTTTTTTTTTTTCTTTATTATTTCTATTATAAAAACTAAGAAAAATAACTCTTTAATTATTACCTTTTTTAATAGTAATTAAAAAAGAAAGGTAAATATAATTATAGATATCTTTAATAATATCGGTAATTATATAGTCGTTACTTTTTATAAGGTTTTATTTATTAAATATATAAAAAGTCGCTTATATTTTAAGATTATTATATTAAAGCGCCGATTATATTACCGCCGAAAATTAAGTCGTAAGATTTATAATATCGGAGGTACTATATTTATAAGTAAAATAAAAAATCTCTTTTTATTTAATAATCTAGTTAATTATTTTTTCCGCGATATTTATTTTTTTAAAATCTTCGATATATTTATAAAGTTTCTATTATTATTAAAGTCGAAATTAATTATTTTTAGGTTTAATTACTTTTTTTAAATTATTAAAGTCGTAAAGAAAACCTTAGTTTTTATTATAGTAAGTATTTTATAGGGACTTTTTAATATAATTTTTTATTTAAATATTTAAAGTTTAAAAGGTTTATTAAACATATTTATAATTATTTAATAATAAAAGAATAAAGTATAGGTTTTTTTTATAAAATTAAACTCCTTTAAAAGTTAAGTTATTAATAGTATATATAGGTTTTATAATTTTTTCGGGGTATTTAAAAAGTTTAAGATTATTTTCTATAACTTAAAGGCGTTATATACTAATCTCTTAAACGTATTTTTAATAGGCTTTAAATACTTTAAAATTGCAATTAAAGTAACTTTAAACTTCCTACTTTTTAATATATTTAAGGTCCTTAATAATTATAGCGGTAGTTTTATAAAAAAGCGGCTTATAATTATTAGGATCGATATAACGCTATTGGTTTTAAATAATAACGTAAATACCTCTTTTAAAGCTATTTTAATCCTTAAGACCGTTAAAGAAAACAGCGCTTTTTTCCTTTATCGCTCTAAAGTAATTTATAAAGCCGTTATTTAATATCGTAATAACGTAAGGTTATTATATTTCGTAAAGTTAACGTAATAGTAATAGCTTTAATTAAGGTATAATAAAACGATAGTTTAACTACGAATTATTAAATCCAATATAAAGGTTAAAAAGTACTTAATTCTGGTATTATACGAGGGAGAGAACCGGGTGGCTGGTTAAAGCCGAACCCAGTGGCTTAGGTCCTACTGTTAAGGTATTAATTTCCTAATAGCGGGTCCCTCTGATTAATTTGATAGGAACTAGGCCAATTGCAAATGACATGAAACTTTGATAGGTAGTGTAAAACGAAAAACAAAAGAAAGAAATTCGAAACGAGGTATTATTGCGGTGATGCCGGCAGCATGGAGCGTTGTTGGGAAATGAAAGTTCTGTTTGGGAATTGAGATGATGTGCGCCAGATCCATCAAGAGCCATCTTGCTGCACGACAGATCTTGACAGATGCGCGGGGCGTGTCGATCACGATGCGACAGCATTCTCTTGCGTCGCACCCAGTGCCGGGTCTTGGCTGGTGGTGTTTGAAAAAGGAAAGGTGACTTCTCACCTTCAGGGGGGGGGGGCAAAGGGGCGCATCATATCGCGAGTCCACGATCGTCCATTTAGGGAAATCCGAGGTGTGGAAGATCAGATAGCTTAGCGTACACTACATACGCACCTTGATGGTCCTTCCAAGGTTCCCAAATCGACATCTTGGATATCTTGACGTCCTCGATGCGTGCACCGACGTCAAGGCTGGCTTGGCTTTGTTGAACAGACAAATGTATTGACGTCGAAGGGCCGATTTGAGGCGGCTTGATGCAGCATGGCGTTTTGATGGCGTTCGGGCCAGAGTTTGCATGAACGGCGACCACTTCAAAGATACCAATCCCGTTTGCGGAGCCAGCCGGATGTGCCGTCCGTTGTCAACGACATTGTGAACAACCCGAAGTCTCAAGCCGAGCGCGCTTCGGAGCCGCGCCAATCCTCCGCTGCCTTGATAGTTGATACCTAACCTCCACAAATTCCCTTCACCTTGTATGTATGTAGTGTATTTCGCCCTTGATAATTATCCACCTGTCAAGCGTCTAGATCATCACGGGCAAGCGCTTGTCTCTTTGTGTAACCCCGCAAGCGCAAGTGATGACCGCGGCCCGCTCCAGAGCGCCGTTATACGGAGTAGTGTACATGATGGGGGGATAATCAGAAAAGCGGCACTAGATATCGAAGCGGTGTTGATGAGGGGCTGCAGCACGATAGTATGAGAATGTGTTGATGCTCCTTCGACTTCAGCAGCATGCCCCCCAAATTTTACGACCTCGAAGCCGTGAAGCATACATCCCACAATGGCTCGTGTTGTATCGCATTTCAGCATCGTGATTTCCCCATGTCTCGCTCGGGCTTCAACGGTGGCGGATCATTGTGCGCCATCTGAAAAGCTCCGGTGAACAGACCTAGACTAGCGTGTCCACCTCACGGTGGAGAGAACGGCTTTGATCTCGAGATTCTGCGCCGGTTTATGGCCTCAAAAGTCTCATTGGAGTGAAAGATGGTGCCAAGACAAGAGCAAGCGCACCGAATCTCGTGATGCTTTGTTTGTGTGCCAGACGGCTCTTCTTCGCTGTAATTTCACTCAGCCAGCTGCATTGTCGACGGCGAGGCTGTCAGTGCCGACACCCTTGGCTGCGGTTCAGCATCCGAGTCGGTTTTGCCTGTTGGTGCCCATGAAGCCCACCCACCTTGTCCGTTTTGAGAAGCCCTGTCAAATCTGTAACGGCCCCTTGCTTGTAGATCCTGGTCCGTGTGTCTTCCCGTCAAAAGTCACTTGCTCCCCCATACCTCCACGCATGCTCCTGCCAATTTTGTTTCCGCACACATTTTTATGAGCTTCTCGTATGAACCATTTCTCCCTGCTGGCACCGTTGTGCGTTTCCCTTTCTCCGCGGGGGGAAACCATGCTGGAATCGTGGAGTTGAAGTCCCCGAATGTGACCCTCTCGTCCCCGACAACATCCCGTAGTTAACAGGCAGTAAACCACGACTCGGGTCTCCCACCCGTTGTCGGCTCTTGGTAATTGCAAACCTTGACATTTTAAATCCAGCCCAGGCATAATGTGCACTCGCCAGCTGAGCAGGGCTACAAAGAGATGCCAGCCATGCCACGTGATGGTGATGATCTTCAGCATCGGTCACGCTGTCGAAAGGGTAAGTATTCCGCAATATATGTATGTACATAGAGACTTGCTGTGTGTCTTGATGTACCGTTCGACCGACGATCAAAACCGTTGAATAATGTTCCTGATCCGCGCCTAGGTTCCTGACTATCATCCGTCATGTGAAGCCGAGTAGACTCCCAAGCTCCCCATCACCGTTTGTATGTATGCAGTGCACTAGAGCTTTTCAATGTCATGTGAGGGTCCTGTTCCTCCGGTGTCGTGCCGGTTGAGTCGTCCTGGAAAAGCTCCGAGACATCTCCGTCCATCTGCAGAATCTGGTCGGGGTCCCTGATAACTGCAGCTTGCTAATTTGAAGCACTTGTTGACCAGAGATTTGACACTCTCACCACAACTTCACAGTTGACATCGCCGACCTAACCACTTATACAACAGGGGTGCCCGGGGAAGTTGTGTTTCGTGTGGCCCAACTCGGTCTAGTTCCAGCGATCGCTGACTTTCCAAGGACAGGGAAGGTTCAGTGTTCATATGTGAGCACTTGGAGCCGAATATGATCGCCTCAACTGTACCAGAAGCAGCACAAATTCTTGATGCAAATGGTTGGCCAAGCTGCATGTTCAACTCATCATAACCCTCGGTTAGGAGACCAAGCACAACTTGACGGTATCGTGGGGGGACCAACTTTCACCTCCCATCCACAATCCAATCGAGCGATGGAGGCAGAGGTTGTGGTAGGTATGCATGCCACTCCTTTCATGCAAGCCACTCGAAGCGATCGACGCCAAGAGACTGGCTGGGTCAAGTCAATCCTCTTCCAGCCAACGGGTGAAGGTTTTTCTGATCAAAATGAACCTCGCTGATGTTGTGGTTGGATTGATACCAGATCCCAAGTGCGATGTGTCTCTCGAGCCTGGCATAATGCAAGTGGTCCTCCCAAAGAAACTCGAGAGAGGCTCCGGGCAGCCCAAAACGGCAAAGAGCAGCACTGCACAAATTTTTGAAATGCAGCTGCGGGCCATGGCCATCAAGGGACTTGAAGGGAGTTTTTTGTGTTATCAACCAGCCGGTGTTGCATCGGGCCATCCTCAGCTCGACCAAGGTGTTTGCTACGTGGATGTAGTGTGTTGAAGTCGGAGGAGCGAGGAGGCTGAAGGTCGTCTGAAGTAGGATTGTAATATATCCAGCCGCGCCCTGTCCAAACGTTCTGTAGCATCCGGTAGAATTGTCACGCTGTGGTTAGAGGCCAATGCCATTCCCAAGGCTGAAACTTACAACAGCTGACTGTCTCTCCAGAATCGCCACGAACCTCCCTCTCGACAGTCAACTTGCGGTGTCAAAATGGGGGTGAGGGGAGGCCCCGCCCGCTGACTGTTGATAGGGATCAGGGCTTCAAGCCCCATCCGATGTGCCGCCATTGGCTGCGGCTGCCGCTGACTTGCAGGGGGAGAAGAGAAGCAGCAGGTCGTGATTGCTGGTGGCTTCTTGCTCGGGGGGTGGTTATTCCCGGTTCTCTTGCGGTGAGTGGCCGATGCTGGTGGTGGTGGTGGGGTTGTATTTCTTAGATGGTGGCCGCGAACGCAGCCCAACCAGCGAAGAAACGAAGCCATCACTCCAAAGCAGGGAAAAGGGGAGCGGACAGTGACGGCTCCTCTGCCGCTACAAGCGCGAGCCAAGCGCATCGAACTGGTGCGTTGATAGTTATGCGGTTTATCCAATGGCCGTGATGAGCAGGAAAGGGTCTAGTGTCCAGTCGTGACGAAGTTTGTGACGAAGCAGCACAAGCACATCCTGTGTCAAAGGTATACTAGAGTGTTGATGTTTATGATGTCTCGGCAAGGTGTGTAGACGATACTTCCAACGGTGGCTGGTCGTGGTCGCTATTGTTGACTTGCCTCGTCTTTGCAAGAACAATGGCTTTGAAGATATCAACAAGACCTGTCTGTGTACGTCAGCCCTCCTAATCCAGGGGTGCGGTCAAAACCCCCATGTATACACGGTACAGGCCAGTGGCCCATATTCCTGAAAAGCTGGAGCTTCGGTGTCGTGTAGAGTTTAGGGTGTCCAGATGCGGTCGTCCGTTTTTGGACCGTTTCTCTGCGCTGTCGTCAGTTAAGATGAACAGCGTCATACAACCCAAGCAAAAGCATGTAACCTCTGATCCAGTGCGAGCCTCGTCCCTTGGGCAACTGGTAAACGGCGGGGCCCAGTGATGTCACGTCCCCCGGAATGCGATAGCGACCCCTAAAATCGTCGTTTTTAGCACTGAAACACAGGGTCTGAATATTATCCATTCCGAAGAGATTGATAAGGTAATAAAGACTGTCCCGGCGAGGTTGAACAAGAAACGTCACTGGACCTAAAAATGGCCCGCGATCCTTCGTGCAAGAGAAAGGAAAACTGGAAGGAACAAAACGGCGGCAGTTTGGTGCCCCACTTCAACACCCTTGCTGCCTCCGCACCTTCCGCCGCCACACCACCATTTCAAAGGGCGGAATGGTTCCCTAGCGTCATCAATTCCACTTCAATGTCACCGACTTGAGGGGTACGAGGGGTAATTCACGGCTTTACACAACTTTCGAGGTGTGCTGGGGCTTTCTTGCGTGCTTGTTCGACGTCAGATCTTTGTTGTGTCTTGGGTGTTTTGTTCCTGAAATTCACATAATACGTGGGGTTGGCTAGGCAGTGCCAGAATCGACATTTACTGCCTCTTCTGGCTAGCACACAGTCCATCCAACGTCAGCGGTGAGTGGGTGGAGCCCCCAATTGTGCTTTTGCTGGCTGGCATGCAATTCCGCAGAATTCGATCCCACCAACTCCGTGCCTGGACAGGCCAGGTGCCACACACCTCATTCACACCCTGCTTGCTACCTGCTTACCCGGCGGCCCATATACATACAGCCATCCGTCACAATACAACAGAGCATGATTTGCCCCTCTCTCACTGACTAGTCACCTATTCAATGTTCAAGATGCATACTGATACGGGCGTCAACAGAGAGCGCAATCAAGTCGAATAGTGTACTGTACGTACAAAGGACTGGTGCGCAGAGAAACCCGATTTGACCGAGCAAATTAGCAGGCCAAATGGAAAGTACTTGGATTGGCCTTCTAGCAGTCCCTGCATAACGCAGGCCCCCCCCTCATCGCAAGTGTCCAGAAGACATCGGTGGCGCTGTTAGCCGGAACGCCAGGGCAGCACTACCTGCACCTGAAAGCAGCTGTACTTTTCATCTTGAAGGTGGGAGCTTGAACCAACCGTTCACCGACCGAACCCGTCCTTCCCAAAACCCGAACGTCATCCTTCACCTTGGAAAGCCATTGATGCCATGTCGTCTCCCACCTCCCGCCTCACGCCTCACCTCATTCAATCATGGGTAGTCAGGGCAGACCTCATCATGGCCTTCCTCCCCAGTGCGAAGCTATTCCTGGCAACAAGCAGCCTTGCTTGACCAAACCGGGACAGACGGCCACCTTGAAAGAAGCAATTCTGGAGTCTAGTGTAATATCTTGCGTCCCCGCCAGCGGCAGGGGAGTAAGAGAGACAACTTTCTCTGCCCCCCCCGTCACCCCCGGCTGCCCCCGTCCCCCGTTCCACCGCTGCCCCCCCCAGTCGTGGCAGAGACGGTCCCATACTTTTTGCCTCTTGGACCCCTGCCGCCAGGTCATCCTCGATTCCGTATTCCTTGCAACCTCCACCGGCTCACACTCCGCTGCACCACACACGCACAGCGAGCTGCCGTCCGGCCTGTCCATTGACTTCATTGCTTTTCCCCCCCTGTGGATAAGTGTGGGAGGGGCTACTTGTTTGGTGCTTGGCATGCCCTTCTTTCGTCTTGACTCCTCTGTCCCATACCCTGCCCTGCTATAAGACCGGTGCCGGCACTGACAGACGGTCTGTTCGAGAGAGAGCATTAAGCATTATCGTGCAGCCATCACCGCCGCCACATCTTCACGCAATTCTACCTTCAAAAATTTGACCGTTATTTGACCGGATCGTCACCGTCACGGCCCGCTTCTGGACTGTCTCGCAGCCCACGCTCACCTAGCGTTTCTAGCCCAGGCGTGGTTTTGCCCATTATCCCGCGCCCTCAGGTACCGACCTCGAAAGCATCACCGGCTGCTGATCTTGCTTGCCCAAGTGCTCGTTTTGCCCGATTCAAACCAAGCACCTGCTCCCCGCGCCTAACCAGGTCCACGGCCGTTCAGAAGAGACCCTCTTGCGGCATCCATCCCACTCGTTTCATCCCAATTGAACCCGCCCTGCCAGGGCCCTTGAGGGACCATAGGGATATTTCGTGCGCAGATCCCTTCTGCCGGACAGTCGTCACTTGTTGCTGCGTCTCCACCTATCCCGCTGACCAGAGAGGGCAATAACGTTCAGACGACTTGAGAAGCGATTGGCCCTAGCGTGCAGTCCTGGGAACTCCATCCTCACAGGCGCAGGGCTGCTTGCTTGCGCATGCCATCCGTGCTCATCTGTTGTCACACCCAGACCACCCCCCCCCCCCCACACCCTTCTCCCAAATACACCCAGACACCTTCAAAGACACTTAAGGACGCTGATCCGTCCTTCTCGACTGCCCGTGGTCCGATCTTCTTCTCAAGCCCGACCCAGCTTTAAGGAATCACACACCTGATCAGCACCACTAGCATCTCACTTCCATCTACGCTTTGGAAAGGGGATTACTTGCACCAACACGCCGTCTATCTCATCATGACTATGACCATAGACACACACAACCAACACCGCTTCGGATCCTTAAACTTCGACCACATGTCTTCCTACTCGAGCCACCCGCACTTCACCAACCCTTGGGTTTCTACGTCGGCACCTGCCGGCCCGGGCCCTCAGGGCGGGAGTCAAAGCCTCTACGTGAGCAGCCAGGACGGCGCCAGCCTACCTCACCTCAACCTCAATAGCCTTTCAAAACACCAGCATTCCAACAGACCCAGCGGCAGCGCGTCGATGGCGCCCTACGCCTCCCTCCCCGTCTCAGCACCCTCGGCCGGAGATGTCTACAGCAGACAACACGATATGATGCCCATGTCCCAAGATCTCCTCAGCATCAACCGGCTACAACACCCAACCACATCGGCGGCCCCTTATGACACCTCGGCCTACACGACATCGGCCTCTCCAGTCACGGCATCCTACGCCACATCACCAACACCTTATGATCAGCTTGGTTATGCGCCAGCGCCAATGAGGGGGACATATGCTGCGCTCGCGCCCGAAGACAGCTCAAGGAGGTACTCTCAGCAGTCAGTCGCTTCCAGCCTCATGAGCCTCCACTCTTCTGGTGGCCAAGACGGCCAGTACCAGCATACTTCAGAATCTGACTATGATTTCAGGGGACTTCAGCCGGACGACCGGAGAAGCTTTCAAGACGCCCTCGAGGCAAGCCATGGCATGATGTCTCTCAGCCAGGACACACCCCGAAACATCTACGATGTTCGTGCCAGGCAACGGGGATCAACCGAGTCGTATGGGTTCCCATCCACCCACTCAGCAACCTCGAGCGTGTCCTCAACCGGCTTCAGCCCTTACTACGGCGGTTCTGTCGACGGGTCCGTAAGCGACTACTCGACGACTGGCTCCGATATCGAGTCGCTGTCCGGGCGGACGCTACCAAGACCCCAGGGGCTCATGTCTAGCCAGCCACCAGCACCGCAGTCGATGATGGGGTCATTCAGCTCCAAGGTCTCTTCTAGCACACAAAAGAAGCACAAGTGCAAGGTCTGTGACAAGCGATTCACAAGACCAAGTTCTTTGCAAACGCATATGTACAGCCACACAGGAGAGAAACGTAAGACTGTCATTTTCTGAACACGCCTGTCGATCCGCGCTAACAGATTTTCCCGCAGCATTCCAATGTGAGGTTGAAGGTTGCGGTCGCAACTTCTCCGTCGTCTCCAATCTTCGTCGGCATAGAAAGGTTCACAAGAACCAAGGAGAGCCCCAGACACCATCAGAAACCGGTTCCGAGGATCACCAATCAGACGAATAAATGAAAACCACCTCACTGTCCGACCCCAAAAGTCATCATGTCCTCCATCACGACCTCACCACAATCGCTCAACCAACAATAGACCTACAACCTTGTAATTTATCGTCACATATCACACAAACACAACCTCACATATACACATGAGCTTTCAGTGGATCGAATCTACCAAATGGAACGCCATACTTCACATCTACCGACGAATCAACATCTATCGCTTTTAATATCTTTTCTTCTCTTTTTTTGTCATTGGTCAAGAGAGCGGAGAGCGGCATCTTCCAACTGGAAATGAGGCAGGAGATGTCTCCCTTGGACGATACCCTCATGCATCGGCGTTACCGGCTGTAGTTTTGTTTTTTTATCAACAAGGCATGCAGCAAGCTGCATTCGCCCTTCTATACTGTCGCTTGCGTGTCACACTATACAGACTTTTTCATTATCACAAAACGGGATTTGGAGCGGACGGCGTGGGTTCTCGGAGGTTAGGTTTCCTGAGTTTGGGACACAACATACACGAGATGTACCCTGGCACGACATGGTAGATATTTTCTAGCGATGAGGAACGAAAGCAGAGCAGGGGCGGGATCACTGTCACGCCTCCTCTCCCTGACTTTGTTGTATTTTGGGTGGATGGTTTTGGGAAGGCAGGGAGAGGAGAGCACATTTCACATCTTACATACTTACACACCTACCTAAACATAATCATGTACTATTAGCACACCACGTGGTCCCTAGACCCTGCCTCGCTCGAACCAGCTCGCTGTACGACGTGGCAACAAAAAATAGATGAAGCATCAACCTTGCAATTCATGCTCCCGAACCTTCGACCCCAGATTCCCCGTTGTTCCTTTTCACTGACTGACTCGATTTACGGTCCACGGTCCCAGCCTCGTTCGCAAGATTGCCTATAAGCTTCCGCTCTCCGTTTAATTGTCTTCAATTAACCATTGGCAGGATCATCACTCCCCCACGGCGCTTTTTGCGAGTCCCATTACCCACCCTTCATCTAGAAGCAGTTTCAGGACAATTGTCTTCCCCAATCGACAAGCCCACCCGACGGACACCGCAGAATTTGTCTGACCCGGAACGACTGCGACGCCCCGCACCCGATACACGCAACCATGCAAAAAGCATGTCAGCATGGTTCTCTGCGTGTACCCGCACGAACAGAGCGCCCACACCAATGACAGACAGAAGAGAAATACGCGACCAGGATGAGAGAAAGCCAGGAAGTCTCTTCGATGAACGACCGCCACCCCGTTGGAGCCGCCTTAGTTGGTCGACATGAGGCGCGAGATCGACAAGAGATATCTTGCCTGGTCATGTCTGCCTGAGTTACACCACTACACTACCCTCCTGCCGTCAGGGCAAACGTTTACAAAGGACCTACCGACGATCCACTATAGATGGGGGGGGGGGGGCGCCTCGCTGCCTTGTCTCGTGCACACTGTCGATATTTTCTTGGTACATACACCTCGCTCTGTCCCGTTGATGACACGCACTGAACAATCAACCAGACATCAGCACATACACGTGTCATGCCAGACCGCCCGTCCCTCGGGCCAGTCGAAGCAAGACGGCGGCAAGATAGGACACGGAGGGAAGAAGGAACCCGGAACCGGAAGGAGATCATCGCCCTCCCTCCGCCGTGGTGCCAACCCGGTCGGCCCTCCACAACTTTTACCGACTGGACTATTGCCCAAGAAACCTTCACAAGGCAACAAGGCAAAGCCGTGGAGCCCTATATTGACGCCTTACGTTGAGGGGGGGGGCAGCAAGGAGGCGAATAAGATACACATACTCGAGGCAGCGACAAGTTTCCTATCTTGACCAAAGAGGAAGAAAACTAACCTTGTCGAGGGAACCTTGGGAGCTACGCTATGTTTCAAATTTGTAAATCAGTCTCTTCGGCTCCAGGACAGGGCTGCTGAGGGGGGGCTCTGATCATTACCCTCAATGGCAAGTACCAATGTCCAGTGGAAGCTTGAATTTGCTGAAGCGGTGCTGATCCGGGGCTAGAAAGCGGGGACACAACTACCAGAGAACCAGAAAACTCGAACCTGACACCCGTAGTGTACAGGTCCAAACTAGATGGAGCATATCTACACTAACTCCTCTAAGACCGAAGACATGTGAGTATATCATAATACATACCATAAGGCGGGGTAGTTGATGGCGACAATATTGTTTCTGTAAATCCTCACCATTCGCTACCGTCCGTTTTCCAACCGGGACCCTTCCTGTTCACAGCCACAATGGATACCTCTACGTCCCTGATCGCTCGTCTCATCTTGTGATGTACATACATACAAACCAGGGCGACAAGGCGGGCCACGATGGGCTGCAAGATGATGAAGCTCGAGGGAAAAAACTGGGAACAAAATGGATTCCTATTCGACAAAATGACGCAGTCGGGAAGACTTGCAAATGCAGAATTCCTCGAACACCATTCGGCCCCCACAGCCACCATCGTTGTTCGGCAGTGGAACACTGGGAGGAAGAGACGAGATCCAGCAATATGACGAGGTCGGACAAATGGGACCCTTGACTCGGAGGAAAGCACAAGCACGACAGGGCGAGACATTGGGGTGGCCGTTCAGTGTAAGATGGCGTAGAGGACCAAACGGTTTCTGTCAAGACTGCGCCTTCTTTCGGCATTCAGCTTTGTAAGAGGCTGGGGACTGACATCAATAAAGGCGATGGGAAAGAGGTAAGGTAGTGTAGGTACAGCATGATTCCTGCTTGGATCGTGTTGTGTTGGCAAAGCTGAGGTTGATATCATCGTCAAACGTCACGGCGTGGTGTCGAATGGATGCTTGTGGGTGGTCAATTTGTGGAGCGGCCCCACATATGACGTCTACGTGCAAGGCTTGGCTCTTGACAACCCAATTGAGGCTTGGGAAGGATCCCGCACTCACACTCAACAGAACACAACCCTTTAAAACAGCGCGGAATGAGGTCAGCAATTGGATATTATCTTTTGATTGATCGATTGCCTTCTCAGTCTGCGACCCGGTTTCTAGTAGCATTATTCGACAAAGAGCTACCCAAGTAGTATACGCCTCTCCGCAACTGTGCTCTTGATGGTGGGCTGCAAGATGGTAACAGTTTTCCCCGCGGCATTATTCCCCGCCAATCAGAACGGCCCCGCTAACAAACGACGGATCTTCAGGGTCCTCCTCCATTTCGTTCGAAAAAAAAAACTGGAAGCTGCCGAGACGTGTCCAATGACTGCTTGATCTCGGGCGGCACAGGCACCAGATGCTTCTCACTGTGCCATTAGCCTCTTTTCAGCTACCTCAGCTTCTCGACAACACGAAACCCACCGGGCTCACACGCTCACTAGTGTACAGATCCGGAATCACAGAATCACATTGCATAACACCACCTAGCCATGCTCAACCGACAAGACGGTCTGTTTGAGCTGGCGAGCCAGCAGCCAAGTTCAATGCAGTCTAATGCAGTTGCGTGGAGAGAGGGGGTCCCCGCCACTGTGGAGAGCAGATGTGTTCGCCGACCTCCAACATGTCCCTCATCCAACCGGAGAGGAGAAAGCCAGGCCAGGTATCGAGGCCACATTGTACCCTTTCCGTCATTACCTCGCAGCAAAACCTGGAAAACGACGACCAAAAGAGGGCAGAAGTCAGCCCGTTATCGGCAGACAAGGCCTCGGATCACAATATTTTATCGAATTCAGTCAACATGACATGATGGCGCCACCTCACGCCGCGAGAGTAGCATTTTGGGCCTGAAGACAGCAATTGGAATTGGCAAACTACCAAAAACCACTCCAAAACAGCACTGGGCGGATATCACAGGGAAGACTTGACGTTGATTTAATGCCGGTTTCCTATGACGTCACTAAGGCTTACTTTTGGTCCACTAACGGAGGGGAGGCCCCACTTGGGCCGTCAACTAACCAACGGCACGCTGCACCGTTTTTGAGGGGACAAAACGAAAACGCTCGAGAGTCATGTCAATTTGTTCGTTGTCAACAGCGGGTTCTCAACCTACTCGAGTGTACCGCTTCAATTAGGCAAATGCGCTTGGAATTCTGATGGACTTTTGGAAACAGTTTTAAATCGAAAATTCCTTCGCTAACAAAGCAGAGACAGGGAAAGACTGTCTTAGTGCGCCTTTATCCAGGTACGGAGCATCCCCTCATTCCGAAAGCCTTGACCCTACGAGTTCGGTCTGCTCCACTTCTCACATCCAGGGTCCTTGGCTTTTTGACTTTTGAAGATTTCAGATGACACTTTGACTTGAGATGCTCGAACACCTTTCACCTTCCTGTTGTTCCTGACAGATTCTGCACGCCAAGTTGTTTGTGCATGCTTGACCACAGCAACGACATCCGCGGGGAAACCACCGAAAAGACCGCAGTCGCATCGCAGCGTCGACCTACGGCTAAGCACCAGAAGGGTCAGCAACACATACACTATTCTTTTCTACACGGTTTATTTACGTTAAAAAAGCTCAACAAACACCACAGTGCCATAACACCGTTACTTTATGATCCACTGCGGCGCAGCGCCCAGAGCGACCCGGGCAAAATCTGAAACAGCTGATGATCTCATCGGAACCAAGGCCAGCATATTGCAATTTACCGCACATGGTGCTGGCAAGGACAGGCCTGACTGCCATTTTGTTGCATTTCCCGGGGTATGCCACCACGACACAACTGTGCCTCTTTTCCCTACGGCTGAGTCCTGCAAGGCGATTCGTCCGGTTAGACACACTGGGCTTTGCTAACGGGACTATCGTGAGTTTTTATTTTCTTTTCCCCCTCTATACAGCCTCTTTTCCGCCGCCACCTCAAGAACCGGTTTTCAAAATGCCATGGTTTCTGGCTCAGAATCCCATCTCTCCTCTTGTCAATGTCAGCTCGGCGGATCTGTCTGTGCATGAAAGACCCTGAATTTCATACTATCGTGCAGAACCGACATGACTTATTCCTGGACTTTAGCACGTCGGATATTATTTATCTCGTGTTGACAGTTTTGAATCCCCCCTTCACATTTCATAATGCCACCACGATGGGAACTGACTACGCTGCTGAGTCCGAGGGGTACCTCGGTACCTACTCCCTCAGTGAGCCAGCCATTTAACCACCCATCGAGCTTTTCATCACCTTCATCCACGACTGGTACAACCGAACGGTAGTTGTGTACAAGATTTGCACTTTTCGTCTCCTGCACCTCTCATTCGATGGGCCTCATCAGCCTTCACACACCCCGTCTCCCGTCATACCCATTCACACGCAACATGCACACCACCGGCACCACCGCACCTTACCAAAGTCAGCTTGATTTTGGGGCGGCAGATGGGCGGTGTCGAGGGTTATCTACCTAGTATGCTAATGTGGGCAGGCTGGCCACACACGTGTCCAAAATCTACACAGTTTTCATCCAGCCTCATCGCCGCAGGGTAGGAAGTGGCGAACAAATTTATGTCCCGTCCTTCCCTCCTGAGCCCAAGGGGCCGAGTACAACCCCTCATTATCGTTCCTATCCAGCAGTTTGCTGTGTATACACCTAACGCCTAACGCCGCTGGCTGGCTGGCTGAGATGCGAGGCTACACTACCTACACATTTCACAATACGCAAATCCAGACCGCCCCTTTCTTTTGTACCTTTTCTTTCCGTCCAGACCGCGTAGGCTGTGAACGTGGACGGGAGTGAGATACCTTCCTGTTTGGGACTACAATACAGCAGTGCTGAACCAACCGGACTGGCGCAGGACTGGTGGCTGGCCAGGGAGCACATGAGCTAATAGGTATGGATGGATGGATGTTGAGGAAGGGAAGAGAGGGTCCCTTTGTCCGGTTGTCAGCTTCAATTCTGCTCCCTTTATGTCATCGCCCGCTGCTGCTGCGTGCTAGTCGGGCAGCATAATTTTGAAGAAAGCGAGAAACGATCATCATCATCCAGCGATGGTGAAATGCCGCTGCATGGTACCATTTCTCAACGGTCAAAGTCCTCAGAGCTGAGAAGGGACTTTCCGTTGTAAGGTTCAGGCCAATCCTCTCGTCTACCAATCCCTCTATCGGCGGTTAATGAAGTATATCTACACTAGTGTGTGTGTATGCTTATGAAGAGTATGATCGGGGGCCAGAAAAGAAGGAGAAGAGGACAAAAGAAGTAAGAGATCATCGATCTTACACTCTGGGGGGAGCAGAAGTGACCAAAGCTGAAACACAGAGCCGATCGATCTTTTGCCTATTCTGTCGACCGTAGAGCATCCACACCTCCTAAGCTTGCCATGGGGGTGGTGGGTATCCGCTGTCAATGGCATGTGGAGACTCGTGACACATGTTCGGGGATGGCGATATGGCGGTCGAGATGAGGTACGGAGCAGTAGGATAGGTCCAGGGAAAAGGATTCAAGCGAGTAAGTGGATATGTGGTGGGAGACTGGGACAAGGGGGCGAAGGCCGGAGTATACTCCGGCGTGCGGACACACTAAGGCCTACAGTCCCTTGCTGTTGGAGATCACTGAGCCGTCATATTCCCGCCGACAGGTGCCAGACTTTGGACTTTTCCTCGGGCCATGGGGGGAAAGGAACGGGCATAAGCAGATTCTCCGAATGTACAGATGACGGGTCAGAAAGGGGTGACCGTGCTCGGTAGAGAGGGCACCGACCGACTAACCGACCGACTGAAGTAGGTGGTGGTTGTGAGGGAAAACCTTCTCAGGGAATAATCACCGAAGAACCGAAGACCGAATCTTCGGTTCTGCGTGACTGAGAAAGACATATGCGAGGGGCTAGATGGAAGGGAACCATGGTCGTTAACAACCCCCTTTCATTTCCCTTGTAGGCGGCGGCGGTGTCGAGGACAGGCAGGGTAGGCCGGGATTTCATGATCCCTTCTTTGGTGCCATGTCTGTCGGCTGTACCGGGTAGGCAGTGTGCAATGTGCATATATTCCCTTTGGCCTCCAGACAGCGTCGGCTGGGTGGGTGGGGGGGAGTCTAGTATTGCTGGGGAGTGCTGTATCCCGGGCTGTCTGTTGAAGATGCGTGCGGCGCGGAGAAGGTAACGGTTGCAGTGATGGGTGTATCGTCAACTTGAGACATGCAATGGTAGGGTCTTGGGCATTCATCTTTGTGTGGATAAAGGTTTTGAAAAATGGCTATCTACAACTTCGAGAAGGAGCCGAGTCGAGGCCCGGGCCGTTACGTGCAGCATACTGCACTTGGATGGTCTTAACGGGGATAGGGAGCGAAAACTCTGATCGATCAAAATGTCTCTTGTCTGCAGGACAAGGTTATGTATGGACCGTCAAAGGGCAAGCCACCGCGCCCAAAGAGGCAGTTACAGGCTACAGACGATGAATTGTTGGGCTTCGGGAAATATACCCGTCGGCCGTTGAAGCCGTTCGGCTGTTCTTTGCTTTTTTCTTTTTTCTTTTGCAGTTTCTTTTGTAGGGAACCTCCGGTTGTGTGGCTGTTTCACTGTCCGGAGCACACACACATACACACATAGGCCCGGGCGAGGTTCACCCGAGGCCGAGGGTGAGGATGAAGAGGACAGGCACCGACGACCAGGCGCTCGGGGATGGCGGCGATCGTGCGGGTTGGAATTAGGGGGAAGGGTGGGATGGTTCGGAAACCAGAGGGTAAGAATGTGCAAAACGGTCAGGTTGTGCGACGGTTCTGGCTGACGGGTATTAAGGAGATCGCGGTGGCTTAACGCTGAGACCGGACAGGCACAGTGGAAGCGGACGGATACATTACTTCGGGCCGGGCGGATCTGGCTTGGACGACGGGGGGTGATGTGTAAGGGGAGAAAGGTTGTGATACGGGGCCACGTGGTGGTGTTGACACTGCAGCGGCGAGGAAGGAATAATAATGATAAAATATTGTGTAGAAAGCGGGCGAGACCGAACCAAAAGGTCTGTCGGTCATCAAGACTGCTGTCCATGTACATACCTGCACAATAAGGCTGTCTGTCTGTCTGTCTGTGAGAGGAGGATGTATTAACAAGTTGATGCTTTGCCCCTGAATGCCAAGCCCACACCCCAAAACAACTACACCTCATCAACAAAGCTCGCGTTGTCGGTGACTGAAAAATAAATAAACAAAGAAAATGTAAAAAAAGAACTCTGAGTATCTTGCATGTTAAGAGAAAGAAACCATCAAGACGCGTCACACCGTTCCCCAAACAGCCATTTGTTAACCAACCTCTTTCGTATTTTGTGTAGCCCTGAAAACCCCAGAAACCAAAAATCTAACAACAACAACAAAACACTCCGGGCTTCCCCCCCAACCCCCCCAACCTCTTTGTCCTACAAACAACAAGGCAAGACTGTAATAAGCGATTGTGCGACATCCGGATTTGTACCGACGAATGCTGTGTACCTAGGCACCTACTGTGAGGCTCAGACTGCAGCATGCCTGATCAACTCGAGTCTCTAGAGCGGTATTGTTGTTGCTGTTGCGTGTACCTTCCCGACGACAAAGTATCCCCCGTGTAAGTGTTTCACAAAAACAAAGGCAACTATACCTACCCCGTTCCATAGGTAGGTATTCGAGGAGTTGGGCAAAGTTCCTAGCTTTTCACTCGTGCCCCTCAGGGGGTGACAACAAAAAGGGGTGGCGGTCAGCCCTACCCGTAAGCCCCTCCCGCAAATCCATGTCCTGTCGGTTTGGGATCGTATGTTGTCGTTGTGGCTGTCATACACACACAGTCACAACTAAGGTACCGGAGCTGCCGGCACTCTCGGGAGTTTGAATGTAAATGGTAGGCGGGAAATTTCTCCGAGTCTGAGGGATGTGGTTGAACTGTTTGTGATATCTCACTCCAGCAAGGGGGGATGGAAGAGCGCCGGTGTTTCTCTTGTTTTCGGAGGAGGATTTCCCGATGGTGAGAGCAGAGGGGAGGGTGGTTAAGCAGGTGAGATATTATTGGGAGATTGGGAGCATCAAATAAGAAGAGGAAGAAAACGGCGTGGGCAGGATATGTTGTGTGACTACAGATACATGTACCTGCCTGCTTACGCTTGGTGAGTGAAATTGCTGATTTGGGTGCTCATCCAAGTAAATCTGTCGGCTAGAAGACAGCAAAGTAATCCTGACATATCTATGGCAACGAGGGAAAGAAAATAGAACATAGCTTCTGTGTGAGCGATGCCATGCGGTGTTTTATGGCTGACGTTCATATGTTTGTGAACACAATCAGAGAAAGGTAGCCAGCCCCTGAATGCCCACAGCGATATATGACCCTTCACATAGGACGGTGCAGAAACATGATTTCGGTTAGTTACGTGTAGACACCTTGATGGACGCAACATCAAACAGTCACCGGAGTTTAAAACACAATGACTGCGACCCCAAAACATGAACACAAAAGCTTGTATCATTACATTTGTATATACGCACTCAACACCAGCCCATAACCAATAGAAGCCCCGTCATCATGATATTTACTTCTCCCCATTTGTTCAATTCGCTTGCTTTTTGTTCCCTATCTTCCAACCTCTAAATATCATGTGTCAAAAGCAAAGCAAAGCCAACCTCCTGACCACCACCCCCAGGTCCCAACCCCAACATCAACAACACCCCCCCATCAACCCCCTTACAAGACAATAGCTAGCTCCCCCCTATCAACCCCCTCCTCCGCCAAATTAGGATAATACGGCACCATCGCGTCCGCCCCCTGCACATACGCATCATTATACAACCTCCAATACGGCGTCCTGACCTTCCTCGCCGGGTGGAAAAGCCCAGCCCAGACGTAATTCAGCACCAACCCGGGCCCCACCGCCATCCTCACCGCCTCGATCGCTTCCACAATCCTGTCAATGACGTGCGGGCTCGTCTCGAACAGGTTGGGATACAGCAGGTTCAGCAAGTGAACCATGGCATCCTCACACCCTAACCCCACTACACCCAGTGCGATGTGCTTGACGACGGAAGCAGCAGTTTGCCGATGGACTTGGTCACGGTCAATGAGGGCGTCTTCGAGAAGAGGCGTGACGGCGTAGACGTAGTCCTTGGCCATTTCGCCAATGTATTCGAAGAGGAAGGAGAGAGACTTCAGTACACCGTTCTGGACGTTGAGTTCCGGCACGCGGTACTCGTTCATCAGAGCGGGGAGGACAGTAAAGGGAGCGCATGTCTCGGCTACGATACCGATGGCAACGGCGGTGTTGACTCTGGACTGACGCTCCTGCACTCTGAGGTTGTTAAGGAGGGTGGCCAACACATCTTGGGGGCCGATGGCTTTGGCGATGAAACCGAATGTGTTGTTGGCCGCGCGACGGATGCCCTTTTTGTGGGCTTTAAGCATATCCAACAACTCGAAGCAGATTCTCATCCATTCGCGAGCATTGACACTCTCTGGCCCGCGATCAGCGATACGGCCGACAAGGTCAATGGTGTTTTCCTGAACTTTCTCGTGTCGGTTGCGCAGGATGGGTGTGAGGCGTGGTAGAAGGTCTTTGATGGGAGGCTGCATCTGGCTGATGCCCACCACGGTGACGATGGACCTCAAAGCACCGAGGATGGAGCCCAGAACTTCGGGGTATTCTTCACCGAGGTATTCGTAAAGAACAACGCCGAGCTTGCCCATCAGAGCGTCCTCGCCGCATTGCTTCATGACCATGGCAATTCTGGAAACGAGATCAGCCGCTTGTTGGCGAACTGTAGCAGACTTATTGTTGAGACGCCAAAGAATCGTGCTGACGATCTGGGGCAGGTATGGCTTGCAGCGAGTACCCAGCGCATTGACCACAGAGCCAAAACCGTTGAGCATGATTATGTCTTCAACGCTTTGCTCCTGGAAGGCGTGCAGGATACCGTCAATAAGCCGTTCTTCCAACCGCTCGCCAATGTCTGCCGCACCCAGAGAAGCTACTATTTTCTCCACTGTTTCCACAGTCATCTTCCGGTAAGCTTCGCTTTCGTCCTTGAGATTGACCACGATTCTCTCGAGAATCTCACTGACACCGACCTTTTGGCCAATATCGACTGTGGTCTCAACCACTTGACGGTAGTTGCGCTTATCCAAAGCCATGCGCCGCACCCAGAAGCTCTTGAAGAAGTCATCCAACACATGCTCCTTGAGATAACCAGCCGTGACACCATCTGTCGCGGCACACTGAGAGATGACCTTGAGCACAACCTTCTTCATTTCCTCATCTGGCGAGGCAAACTCTCGTAAGAGAATCTCCATGATCTGACTTGTGTAGTAGTTTGCGTAGTCCTCGTCCATGAGGGGGATAATGTAACCGACGGCCTTGAGGAAACCCGCCAAGCCCTTGCCTCGTTGCTTACGAGCTCCCGTCCACAAAGGATTGAGGATGTCGTCGAAACTCTCAATACCGTATGGGTTTGAAGCTTCGGCAAGGGCGGCAATGGCCAAACTGGTGACTGTTCGTACCTTGGTCTGTTCATCGTTGAGGTTAGGTCCAATGCAGTCCACAAGCTGCTTGAGATGTGGCAACACTGCGCAGCCCATCAAGATGGGAATCTGCTGGACAATCTTCACACCAGTATGGCGCGCCTGCCATGACTTCTTGCTGCGGCACACAGCACCCAAGAAGGGCAGGAGGGCCGGAATACCCAAGGCTGAGGCCACCACAGCAAAGGCTCTGGCAGTTGTGTTTCGTACGTATTCATCTACGTGATCGATATCGGGCCGCATGACACTGATCATGGTCGCGAGCCCAGCGGCTTTGCTGAGGTTAGAAATAATCTCGCGACCCTCGACTCGTGCATAATAATCCTGGTCAATGAGCAGTGGCTCAATAACGACCAGAATCTTGTGGACATATGGCCGGACCATATCGTCCAACTTGTAAAGGATACGGTCAATGACCTTGACAAGCAGATGGCGTTCCTGATCCTCGAGCGTCTTCTCCATGAGCAACGGGAGGATTTGGTTGAATAGAGGCCCGGCACCGAAGTTTCGAGCGTTATCTGTAAGTTGTCTGAGCGCGGTCTTCCTCATCGGGGGAGTACCGTTCTTGACCTTCAACAAGAGACGCATAATTTTTCGCTCCTTCAGCTCCTCTACAGTCAGATCATCTTCATTGGAACCGTCTGTTAGCTTGCCAAAGTAGGCCATGTCCTCGGGCTTGAAGAACTGTAGGTCACCAACACCGGGAATCTCCCTTGGTACTGCTTGCCCAGAAAGACGTGTGCTCTCAGGATCCTGCATCATGAAACCTGTCTGTGGTGTTGGTGGCACTGCCAGCTTGTGCGTGGGCGCCCGGGTAGGGGCATATCCCGGAGGTGGCTCTAGAATCTTGTATCCCTCATCGGGGCCAGGAAGCATGGCATCGAGCTCCTCATCGCTCAGTGGCATGTACCGGCCAGCATCCGTACCGAAGGCAGTGGGGGGTAGGACGGCGGTTTGGGTAGGGTGCATCGGAGTGGCGAGGCCAATGTTTCCAACAGGGGTGGCAGACGGCGCCTGATCCCATCTGGACTTCTTCTTTGCTTCTACTACAGTTCCATCAGCGCCAAGGACGGGTACAGAGGGTGCTTGATCCCAGCGCGAGCGCTTCTTGGGTTCCGCTGCTGTTGGTGTAGCCTCAGCGTCTGTCGTGGCGACGTCCCATCTCTTTTTGCGCTTGCGGCCAGCGGCAGCTGCCTCGGTTGAGCCGGCATCACCATTCTCCTTGTTACCGGCGTCCTCAATCTGGAGTGTAGGCTTGTGTTCTTCGGTGGGGCCGTCCTTCATCTTCTGCTCGATAGCCCGGCGCACGCGCTCCTCCTCACGCTCAATCTCGCGACTTTCCATAATCTCGCGATAGTTCATTCCATCTTCAGCAGCGCCAGCCTGGCGATTGGCGGCGAAGGGATCGGCGCGGGTGGGGGTCAGGGCGCGGTCAAAACGGCGCTTCTGGTAGTCGGTTTCGCGATCCGTGATGCGGTTGCTCTTCTCGCCACGGCCGGCGAGGATGTCGTCTTCCTCCACTCCATTTCCACGCGCAAACTCGTCTATCTGGGCACGGGTAGCAGTGTACTGTCCGACGAGGCGGCGCGAGCTGTCGGCATCGGCCATGTCCTCATCGTCATCGCCATCTTGAGCGGGGAGGGAGGTGTGGTAGCCTGCAAACTTGTCGACGCCGTTGGCACTTCGATCGTAGAGTTCGGTATCCCAGGCTTCATTGAGGCTGGCCTTGGTTGACGAGTCAGCACGCTGATTGGCCGGGTCGAAGGTCTTTGAACCTTTTTTCGCAGCGGCAGCCGCGTTTCGCTCGGCCTGGAGCTTGCGAATCTGATCAAATTCCGCGTCCGACATGGTACTGCTGCCCACACGGCACTGTGCTCATCCCATTCGGGTAAGTTGTTTGTTATAGAAGAGAGGGGGTGATGGACGCGATTGGCGATAGATGGCTCGTTCGTTTCTGGGGCGATACGGGGTATCGCGATGGTGGTCGTTGTTGGATGGACGTTGAACGTGGGTCGGGAAGTGGACGTGGACGTGGACGTGCGGGTGAGGCTGGATCGTGGATGGAGCAAGCACTTTTGCCCTTGTGTTGAAATTTTGGCGGCAACAACAGGAGCCGCAGGGCCAAGGCGGCTCACGCTAAGCCCTTGGCAGCAGATCGCGCTGTTACGTAAGCTGTTCTAGCCTCACAACCTCACTTCACTTGCTTTGGAGCTTTGTTGGAGCTCCTCCTCATACTGGAAACTGCGACTCAATCTTTTTGCAGTTGTGCTACAAAAAAGCAATGGCAATCTACTCGACCTGAGCTCATTCACTTCTTTTCGGTTCCATTTTTGTCTTTTCAAACCTACCATGTCCTCTTCCAGTCGCTGCTCGCTCTACGCAGAGCTGCTCGCCAATATCCGCCAGATCTCACTGGTCGCCTCTCTCACGTCGCCCAGTGATGCCTCCACCAGAATTGCTGTGGCTGCCGACGGAAGCACCATCGAGTTGACACACCACGGCGAAGTCCACAAGATAAGCTTGCCTGCCAAAATACCTCTCGGCAGCACACTTCTCCCAATCGATCAGAGGCAAAAGGGCACCACAGCTCTGTCATGGCGGTTGCCACTTGCTGACACGGTCCCTCAACCGTATCTCTCTGCTGATGCTCCCCCTTGGTCAGCAACAGACTTTGAGGTCGGCGCCCAAGTTGCTTGCAGGAATTGCAATGCTGTTGTTGTGGAGGAAGGTACAGCAAAAGTCTGGAAGGACTTGCCAAGTGAAAACTGGGCCGAGATGATGGAATTTTGGCACTGTCACAAACCAGATCACCATCATGACGATGGAAGCGGCCTTGACCATTCGCATGATGAGCACTCTGGAAAGGCAGATGAAAAGAGCCTGGCTGCTCGAGGCTACGGGGCTTCGTCTATCATCTCAGCTCAACCAGGTGTCGGTTTTGTTGACTTGACCACGATACTCTTCACGGAAGGTGATTGCCAAAGCATCACGGTAAGTTCTTGACGTGACAACATGTGCGTGTATTTTTGTGGGTATCAAGAAGGTAGCCCAGCCGGCTTTGCCTCTCAGTGGCGTGGTTACCGATACAAGTGCCCTAGATGAAGCAACTATCGTTCATCCTGTTCAACAGGGACCGCTAGATTGTTTACGAACCTCCTTAGCGGGACGGGTTGTTTCTTTCTGGTGGTGAACGAACCTCTGTATTTCACCGGGTGGTTCATGAGTCAAGAATATCCCGGGATACTAGGAGGGACATGCCACCCCTATTTTCTTTTCGTTCATAGTCAGTCAGCTAGTAGCTGACACACATGTATCTAGTATTCAAACTCGATCTTTGAGCAAGGATCATCCAATAGACAGGATTTGCCATCTGCCAACAACCGCAGCATGAATGTTTTCTGCTCTTCCTGCCGCACCCAGCTCGGATTCTACGTTTTTCGAACGGCAGCTGTCACCCTGCTCAAGTGGCAGATATCTTGCAAATCCACATCTGGATCCGCACCAGGTATCACTGAATGCCTCGCCGCGACCATCATCTCCACCATCTCCCGATCTGCCTCGTCCAAGTCGCTCATCATGCCAATTAATGAGACCGGGTCAGACGTCAAGCAGACGGTCATTTATGCTTGGGTGCTCAACGCGAACATTGTGTACTCGTCGAGCAACGGAGCGTCGGGGACTCCAGCTGTCAAGCTGCTCTATCAGAGGATATCACGAGAGGAAGCGGACAAGATGTTGGAGGCGGTGACGTGCGAGGCGCAGGAGATCAATTTGCCGGCCATGGCTATTGAGCGGGTGATCGAGCACTTGGATGAGAGTAACGGGCTATTGCCGGAGAAAGAGAGACTGTTTAAAGAGTGGAGGGTGGGATTGTTGACGAGGTGATTTGATAATGGGGGTTTTAGCAAATAACAATACAACGGGTGTTGGATTATCCTGCTAGGAAAACTTGTGTTTTTGGTTATGAAGTGGCCCGCAGTTGGCTCCCCCCCTCATACCGGTACGCTATGGCACAGTGAGGACTGCTTCCACCTGACATCTATTTTACAGGCATGTCTCACTGAATGTCGGTAAAAATAATAATATTATGTCCTTACACCGGAGCCCCTGTGCATCCTATTCCAAGTTAAAGAGCCAAAAGAAGTCGCTAACATATTACCCACCTAGTATTTTGTATCGTACATCACTTCCTCCGTCATCATTGGCTCTCCCTCGCCTTTATTCTCTTACTTACCCTCCTCGTCGTTGTACTCGTGGCTGAAACCTGAGACAACTGCGAACTGAGCGTTAACCCATCCATCACATCCTCCATTTTGACGTCTTCATCCCTTTGCTGCGACTCCTCCTCTTCCTTGACAGCCTTTCTTTTCCTCGTTCTCGAGACCGTCAACTCCTCATTTTTGACAACTTTCACTACCTCGTCCTCTACCACTTTCTCCTTCTTCACTTTCACCACCCCGCCATTCGCCTGATCATTTTCTGGCTCTGTCTTCCCCTTCTTCCCAGTCTTCGCTTGCTCGGCAAAAGATTTGAGGTTGGCAGTGAAGAGCACACTCTGCGCCCAGCCAGCATACTCCCCCCAAATATTCCTGAAATGATCCCCCACACTTTCGTACATGCCCTTGGTAAAAGTTTTGCCCTTGTTTTTCCCGCCAAAGTTGTAGTCTCGCTGGGCGATCTGCCAGACGTGGGTGTCGATGGGGACCGATTCCCACCACCCCAGGCCCATCAAACAGACGCAGTCAGATACTTTGGGCCCGACACCTGTTAGTTCGAGCAGTGCCTCGTGTGCCTTGCGGTAAGTTGGTTTTTCCCCAGGTTGAAACTGGGGATTGTCCGCTGGGGGTACGGCCGGGTTCCGGATTTGATCCAACCACCCCTTTGGTCGTTGCTGAGAGATGATTTGCGCGGTATCAGCGATGTATTTTGCGCGATAGCCGAAGCCGAGGGAGCGGAGGTGGGATTCGACCTCTGGCCCGGAGAGGGCTTCGGGAGAGGGGAAGTCGTGGAAGGGTTCCCCTGATATGGTGGTGATGTAGGGGCCGTAGTGGAGGCAGAGGTTGTTCACCATGGAACTGATTCGGGAGATGTTGTTGTTGGAGCTGCAGATGAAGGAGATGAGGGTTTCCCAGGCGTCTTGGTTGAGGATGCGGATGCCGGTGAAGGACGTGCATCGCTTGGCGAAGTTGGGGTCGGTGGTAGACCATTGGGTGTAGAGCTGAGAGAGAGGGACCTTGAGGGAGAAGTAGGATTGCAAGAGGGGGAGGGTGGTTTCTTCCGAGGGCGGGTTGATGGCGGGGAGGGTGGATTTGTATAAGAGGTGAGTTGGGGATTGGGTGAGCGTGATCAGGCGGTTGGAGAGGACGCAGTGCCATTCACTGTTTATTTTGCGCCAGCGGAAGGATTCTGAAGGGGATGTTAGTTTGGTGATGATGAGACGGGTGGTTGAGATGCGTGATACATACGTCCGCAGCGGAGGGTTGTGTCGATGCAGAGCTCAGCTAAGCTCAGGGGTAATTTTCGCCATTCAGAGGCCATTATGAGATGTTCTCCACTGAGCTACCGTGAGAAGTGAATGAGATTCGGAATTGAAGAGTGAGGGAAATGTTGAAAGCCTCAGGAGAAAATCCAGAGATAAATAAAAAGAAAGTGAGTTGTATGGAACAAATCTCGAAGTCACCAAGCTCGCAATGCCTGCCTGGAGTCCATCCTGGACATGTTGAACCAGGGGTAATTGCAATTGGAGCTAAGCCCCACTCGGCTTAGTGCAGCTGGGGAGCATGCCAAGCACCCGCATGGTCCAGGTTCGCCATCCCAAAAAAGTTCCAGCCTCGCGACAACCTTGGGACTGCCTTGACGACTCGCATCACAACTTTCTCACCAACTATTCTCACGGAAAGCGCTGCACCCGAAGCATCAATTCTGATTCACCGGGACTGGCAGCAGAGATGAACGGAGATAACTATTCTTCCAGAGGTTTGTTTTTTCTGTTTTCCAATTGGGCAGCTCCGCAGCTAACCGACGCGCAATAGACAGTGGCCGTTACGGCTCATCTCGCGATCATCAGGTGAGTTGGCTACAGACATTACAATTCTTGTCAGCAGCGG
The DNA here is from genome assembly GCA_030512305.1 of Cercophora samala. Taxonomy (NCBI): domain Eukaryota; kingdom Fungi; phylum Ascomycota; class Sordariomycetes; order Sordariales; family Lasiosphaeriaceae; genus Cercophora; species Cercophora samala. Next base: position 26,957 of record JAULSY010000161.1, read on the forward strand.
TACTGACCATTCAAAGTCCTCGAGACGTGATCGCGACGATAGACGCGACCGCGGTGACCCCCGCGACAGCAGAGGCAGCAGGAGACGATCCAGATCCCCACCAGATTACCGTAGCGGCGGGAGATCTCGTCGCGACGAAGCTGCTGGCGGCAGTGGAGATGTCGACGCATATTCTTCCAGTCGAAGCCATCGCGATAGAGAGCGCGAGGACCGATACACTGGAGGACGGGATCGCCGAGGAGGGGACCGCGGCGGTGACAGGGAATGGGACCGGGACAGAGGTGGCAGAAGCAGGCGTGATGACGATGATGGGAGACGCGAGCGTCGTGGTGAGCGCCCCGATAGGGATGTCATCGACGATCGTCGGGGTGGTGGAAGACGTGGGGTTGCCCCTGTTGATCGGGATGCCGACAGAGAGAGGGAAAGGGAGCGCCGTCGCAGTGCATCGCCGCCGCCCAAGAAGCGTGAACCTACTCCCGACTTGACCGATATCGTGCCGATTCTCGAACGCAGACGACGTCTTACACAATGGGACATCAAGCCCCCCGGATACGACAACGTCACGGCCGAACAGGCCAAGCTTTCGGGCATGTTCCCACTTCCAGGAGCCCCCAGACAACAAGCCATGGATCCAACAAAACTGCAGGCCTTCATGAGCCAGCCAGGTGGAGCGGTCAACAGTGCTGCTCTCAAACCTACGAACTCCCGTCAGGCCAAGCGCCTGATCCTGTCCAATATCCCCCCCTCGGCAACCGACGACAGCATCGTCAACTTTTTCAACCTACAGCTCAATGGTTTGAACGTTATTGAGCAGACGGACCCATGCCTTCTTTGCAACATTTCACCAGACAGAACGTTTGCTATGCTCGAATTCCGCAACAACACAGATGCGACGGTGGCGCTGGCTCTCGACGGCATTACGATTGATGCTGATGATCACCACGCGAATGGAAACGGTGCCCCTGCCACGGGGCTGAAGATTCGTCGGCCGAAGGATTATATTGTCCCTGCCATCGTTGAGGATCCCAACTACGACCCCGACTCCAGTGTGCCATCAACCAATGTTGTTGACGGCCCGAACAAAATCAGTGTTACCAACATCCCTCCCTATCTCACCGAAGACCAAGTGATGGAGCTTCTCGTCAGCTTTGGCAAGCTCAAGTCGTTTGTGTTTGTCAAAGACAACGGCACACAAGAGCCAAGGGTAAGCATTGTTAAAATGCCAGTTGATTTCCAAAGTCTAACATGTTACAGGGTATTGCGTTCTTGGAGTACGCCGATTCCAGCGTTACCGACGTTGCCATCAGTGGCCTTAACAACATGATGCTTGGAGAGAAGGCGCTCAAAGTTCAGAAGGCCAGCATTGGCATCACCCAGGTTGCTGGTGAACTCAGCGTCAACGCCATGTCTATGCTTGCTGGTACTACTCCTTCGGACAACGATGCCGGCAGAGTCCTCCAGCTTCTGAATATGGTTACTGCCGATGAATTGATGGATAACGATGATTACGAGGGTTTGTTTCTTCTTCACGCCCGTCTTCTGACCGTGTGATTTTGCTAACGTCATGCACAGAAATTCGTGATGATGTCCAAGAGGAGTGCGAGAAGTTTGGCAAGATCATCTCCCTCAAGATCCCTCGGCCGGTCGGTGGAAGCCGACAATCGGCCGGTGTGGGCAAGATCTTCATCAAGTTCGAGAACCATGAAGCTGCCAGCAAGGCTCTTCGGGCTCTGGCTGGGCGGAAGTTCGCCGACCGCACTGTGGTGACGACATATTTCCCTGAGGTATGTCCCTAGCCTCAGCACCCTTGACCATGAGTATGGATGCTAACAAGAAACCACAGGAGAACTTCGATGTTAATGCGTGGTAAGAAGGGATGGAAGTTGAAGGACTGGGATCATGTAGACTGCCACCAGGCGGGAGGGGTAGAAGGTTACTCAACGGTTCGGCGGTTCATGGGTCACCATAGTAGAGCTGCAATGTACAATTATCTAGCGAGGTCAGGAAGGAATGCGAGGCATTCAAGTCGGTTAGATTCGGTGATACAGTACGGGAATCATCTTGTGCATTGCAACTGATCATAAGACTATGTGACAATGCGATGTTTGTGCATGACATGTAATAACCATGTTGTTTACCACCTGAGACAGCTAGATGCAGTTGGAGCTGCCGTTATGAGAAGGGTCAGAGTTAAAAGCTTGGGGTTGGTGGGAGCATCATAACAAAACGTCGCGCATTGATTCAAGCACAGAGACATTTGACAAACTATTATATATTGTGCTACTCGGCCTTAAGGACCTCTTGATCTATCCGTCAAAAGTATGTCGTCAAGTCTATTGTCCTGTTAGCCATGTCCACAGACAGGTAATAAAAATATGATGTGTTGAGAGCCAAATCAGAAGTCCTGTTAAATCATCGAGCCCCGAAGGACTCTAGCATAAGAGGTACCAGAATATATTGTAAATGTGTTTAATCATCAGGTAAGGCTCGGGGGAGGTGCAGAATTCGCATGTGTGAACTTACCATCATGAAGAGCGTGTTGTGGTGTGTCGACTGTTGTTGTAAGTTCAGGATTCCATCCTCCTCGCATCGTGCAGAACTAGCTGCCTCTCTCGTCGTTGCTTCATGTCGAACCCAGAGGAATCATGCCTTGTATCCATGCCATCTGCGGAAAATATCACGTCGCAGTTGACAGAAACGAGGCATGATTGCTCAAGAGGGTCGAGTCGCAGTGGTCGTCACGTTGTACAGAACAGGAGGAAGTCAAAGAGCTGCGAAAAATTTCCAAATTTAAACATCAAAGCTCAAGTCCCCACCAGCTCCAGGAGCTCCGCCAAGAGTTCAGTGGACCATTCACTGCACGTGACCCACATTTAGCACTCTGGCCAATCATGTTATGGCCCTAAACCTGGCCGTGCAATTTTTCCGCCCACAGAGTTCGGAATATCCATTCGGCCTGGGGTAAATTTCGCGAACGTCTGTTGGAACCTCCTCCTCTTGATTTTTGAGACCGACCAGCCAGCGCCAAATCCGCCCAACGAACGATCCGTCAACAGTCGATCACCACCTCCAAAACCACCAGCCAAAATGGGTCGTCTTCACTCCAAGGGAAAGGGCATTTCTGCCTCCGCCATCCCCTACTCCCGCAACCCCCCCGCCTGGCTCAAGACCACCCCCGAGCAGGTCGTTGACCAGATTTGCAAGCTCGCCAAGAAGGGTGCTACCCCCTCTCAGATCGGTGTCATCCTCCGTGACTCCCACGGCGTTGCCCAGACCAAGGTCGTCACCGGTATGTTTTGAATGATGCGAAAATTCTCAACGGCGCGAGCGCGGAATTGCTGACTTGGACCATAGGCAACAAGATCCTCCGTATCCTCAAGGGCAACGGTACGTCATGAACAACACTCACCCTCCTAGGAACTTCTCTACACACGAAAGCGCAACGAGATCCCGGTCTGCTCGAGACGACGTCCTCGGCTTCCCCGTCCGTTCGATCGAGACGAGCAGCGGCCTCAGTTGACGCAAGGCGGAAAAAGACTATAAGAGATGGAAAACATATTATGCCTCTGTTTGGTCAAGCGCTGACAGAGTGATGGAATCGCAGGCCTTGCTCCCGCCCTTCCTGAGGATCTCTTCGTAAGAACCCCCCCAGCTTTTGATTATCTGTGGATTCCGCTGACTTTCCCCCCCAGTCCCTGATCAAGAAGGCTGTCGCTGTCCGCAAGCACCTTGAGCGCAACCGCAAGGACAAGGACGGCAAGTTCCGCCTTATTCTCATCGAGTCCCGTATCCACCGTCTTGCCCGTTACTACAAGACCGTCGGTGTCCTCCCCCCCACCTGGAAGTACGAGTCCTCTACTGCCAGCACCCTCGTCGGTTAAGCGATGAGACGGTGATCACGGCCGAGCCGAGGGGAGTTGAAACTCTCGGTGAGGTGGTAATGGGTGGTGATATGGATCTCTTGGTTGGGAAAAAAACAAATACCCCTTGTGTATCTTTTGCAGGTTTGGTAAACCACACGACCACATGGAGTCGGGGAGTCACGGGGAATGGAAAGGAAACTTGCATTCTACGGGTAGATCTTTTTATACAAACTGCAAATTGCACAGGAGGGCATCCAAGTCCATATCATCATGTCAAGTGTAATGTTTGTGAACTGTCTATGCTTTGGTCACGTTGGTAAAGAGTGTCCATACCAACATCATGTCGTGATGCTTTGGGTTCCATTTCTCCATTTCATATGCTCCAACCTCGATGGTATCTCCTATCTGTGAAATCGCAATGATCATTCGCCCGAACGCCATATCACCCGTCCATAGCTTCCTTTTTTGTCTTGATTAGATTGCGCACATTGGGCTGTTTTCCTCAATTATCCGTCCTTAGCCCTGTGGTTTCGCTTCTTGTTTTCATCGCTGGCATGTGGTATCACATCTTTACTCCCCCTTTTGCCCGCCCTGCTGCTCAATCTCTTTGCTTCTCTGGAGGAGATACTCCCCCAGCACTCTCAATGGGTCCTTTGGTCTGTCCATCATTGTAATCAAGTCAGTTTTCAAACTCTTTTTTTCCACTTTTGCCTTGATTTCAATAGAGTACGAGAAAGTGGGAAACATACTGCTCCCTAGCGACAAGCTTCATCCCTTCTAGCAAGACGCCCGTGATCTTGGAGTTGATGTACTGCCTTACTGGGGCGCCGTGGAGGGGCGGTTCGGAGGGCATGGGGATTGTGGTTGAGTGAGATGTGGTGGTCGTCGTGGTTGGGGGAGGGGCGGCGGGTTGTTGTTCTGGGGGGTGGACGGAGGTTGCGCGCGAGTTGGAGGTTGTTGTCGTGGCTGGCGCGGTGAAGCCGGGGATGTGGGGGAGGGGGATCGGGGTTGTTGTTCTGGGTGTTGGGGTGCTGCTGTGGGGGGGTGGAAATTGTTGCTGTTGTTGTTGTTGTTGTTGCTTTCGAGGCAATTGTTAGAGAGTTGTTGTAGAGGAAGAGAAGGGGAGGAGATGTACTTGGGCTGGCGCATCGGTCATGGGGATGTCAGTGGATGGGTTGACAAGGCCGTTTGGGACTTCTAGGGGTGGTTGTTGGTCTGCCATTGTGGAATTGGGGGGGTGCGGGTGTATATAGTAATTGAACAATAGGTGGACGAGATTCTTGGTGACTGATTGTTGGTGACGACAAGGTAGCTTGTCAGAATGCGATGCGATATGCGATTTTTGGTGGAGGAGCTTCTCAGTTTGGAAACAATGCAATGGCCAAGCTCCAGCTAGGTTCGTGCTTTGCAGCAAATTGCCCCACCTTTGTTGACGCGCGGTCACGGGATTTGGTGTTAGCTTGGCTTTTGGCTTGAACGATTTGGACAAGGGGGTCGCGCTTTCAGCTTTCTGCCTGGTTTGCATTTGGTGGCATGTCTGAAGATGCACGATTGGATTAAGGTCATGCAACCTTCTTTCTCTTTTTTCCCACCATGATAGTGCAGAGCTTTGGTTCTGCTCTTTCTACTACCCGCCATGGATCGCTTCGTCCAGAGATCCAAGCCTGGCACGAGCCGGCCGCCACTTGCCACTGGATCTGGAAATTCCAACAAGAGACCCGAGGGAGGAGCCGCGCAGCGGATTACTCCAACGAAGCGGAGACGAGTTGCCGAGGTGAAGGACAGTGGTGATGAGGAAGATGAATCTGAGTTGCCAACCTTGACCAGGAACCTCAAGGATAGCGAGGATGAAACCTCCAGATTGCCACCGCGCCAGACAGCAATTGAGAGCTCTTTGCCGGCAGTCCCAACAGATAAAGAAGCCATAGAGCAGTATGAAGCCATGCGCTCTTCTCAACCTCAAATCGATGAAGATAATACCGCCACCACGAGGCTCGAAAAGCGGCAATGGGTTCCGGGAAAGAGCTCTATTTATGTCGATGCCTTCAACCTCGCATTGGAGACCGTCTTGGAGGACGAATCTCATCTGTTTGATGTCAAAGAAAAGTATGTCTTTGAACAATGGAAAGGTCTGAGCTATGAGACCCAGTATTTGTGAGTGTAACCATAATCATGTTTCCATACGATTCTCCTGACAAGATACAGGTATGTACGCCTCTTTCTTCGCAAGACTGCGTCTTGGCACCGTGTGGAACGACTTCAGTCTTCCTATAGCAACGATATCACAGACATTGATCTTGCGATCGAAAACCTCTTGGAGCCTCGGGAGCTGCCTGGTGATGGCACTGATTCTCCACAGGAGAGACCATCTGAGGGGCTAGAAGAGTGGTCATTGACGGACACTTTCAGCTTTGCCGATGACTCTCAGGCATATATCAAATCGATGGCAGACGCTACTCCGTTGCTAAGTCTTGATGAGCTAAAGGCACTTGCAAAGGATCTCAAGGTTAAGGGGAAGAACAAGGCCGATCTGGTCAAGGCTCTCTGTCGCACGAGTGCCCAACAGGCCGGCTTGCTCTCTTTGGGGTTGAGTCGGCAAAATACCAATGAATCGACGGTCTCGCGAGACCAGGAGTCAGAAGACAGTCAAGAAAGAACCGAAGTAAACAGGGACTCTCACTTCCTCAGGAAGATATTCGCCATCACAGGACCGCTCATTAGACTATCCGAGCCCATTTTCAAACTCTTCGAGCGTGTCCACCTGGTTTTCTACCGGTCAACCGAATGGACCGAAAAGTCACTGACGGCAATTATCTTGGCTAAGATTGCACGAAGAAATTACCCGGATTACATCGTTTGCAGATCTTCCAACATCTTCGACTCCCGCCGGAGCCTCCTGGAGTTCGAGCTTTCGATGCGCAAAGACTTTGAGGTGGATAAGGTTCTTGAATTCAACGGCCTACCTGGCCAAGCGGGATTTCTCAAGGTACTCGAGATCTTTGAGGGCATATCTGATCGTTGGAGAGAACTACTCAAACAGGAACAGCATCGAGAAGATCACGTGTACGAGTTCGGTGAGGGGAGCTACCTCCGTCGGTTCAACGCAGCCCATGCCTTCACGCGGGTAGCACACAAAGCCGCCTACGTTCTTGGTCGCTTGCATCGATATCGGGAAGAACACGCGCTTCTCACTGAACTACTCAGCCAGCATCTCTTCCACCCAGCCCGCCGTGGTTCGTGGTATCAACGTAAGGCCTTGCTGGAAGAACGATACATGTGGGAAGTGGATCCGGATCCTGTTTCGACCAGTCCGGAGACTCAGAAGAAGCACTGGCAACAGATTGCTCTCATCACCTGCGAGACGGGACTGGAGGATAGAGACTGCCACCTGATCTACCACTACGACCTCCAGAAGCGCCTTGTCAAGCTTGAAAAGAGACTACGGGTGCCACGTCGTCTGCAACATGACTTTGGCCATGTAAAGCTACGGGAACCGGAAGAGCATACCGTTCAGGGCATCCAGTTGGTCCGAGATGAACCGGAGCTTAAAGGCAAGAATGGCCGCGGCCCGGGTACCAAAACTACGTGGCTTGACGAACTAGGCGAGCCTGATGAAGATGGAGAACCAGCCCATGTCAGCGTTGAGGGGATGTGCCTATCACACTATCGCCACGAGGGCTGGAAAGGCTACCACAGTGAAGGTGGCATTCTCCGGACATTGTTTGCTTACTTGTTCTTTGACGTCCTATTCGTCTATGTCCCTAATGTTTTCCAGACGGCCTTCCAGACATGCCCACTCGATCTCCACACGGATGCTTTCTACCCAGCCCGAGCCAGCCAGATCAACCATCGGCTCGTCGAGATTGCCAACGGCGGTGGCGAGAAGATTCTACGGGAGGTATACGAGCGGGAGCATGAGAAGCGAACCTGCGTGGTTGGCTTGAATTGGGACTTTGAGATCGAGGACTTGATGGAGATGGTCTCCTGCTTCAACGGCAGCGCGCTTGCTGCTGTATGCAAAGTCATGGCAGAAGACTATAGGGCACGAGGAGGCGGCGTTCCAGATCTAGTGCTGTGGCGGACATCTCGCGACGACACCCACGCCAATGGAGATGGCAACAATAATAACAACATCAACAACGACCAAAAAGGAGAGGTTATGTTTGCCGAAGTCAAGAGCGCGAACGACCGCCTCAGTGACACACAACGACTATGGATCCACGTACTCACAGGTGCAGGAGTGCGAGTTGCGCTGTGCAATGCCGTGGCACGAGAGGTGCGAGCATTGCTGTGATGGAAACATCAGATCACATCGTTCCTTGGCCCTCCTGGAAGCTATCACGCTCCTCCATGGAAAGTGTGACAAGATGGAAATAGCAACATGCGTTCCTTGGTCCTGGGTTCGTCGCGGAGATACCGAACAATATCAGATGGCTGTTAACCTCAAGCACTCCATGCGGCACGGCTTCAAGGGCTCTGGGAGAGAGAACACCGCTGGGTAGAGTGTGAATGCATGGTAGCACACGTGGAGGCCTAGGAAACACAAGATTGCAGAATCCCAAATATAGGAAGTTCATCACAACGGTTCGTTTCAAAACGTTCTACCCGTCTTCGAAACATGCAGCTGCAAACATCCCGTCGGCGTCAGCATCCAGGGGCTTGATTCGACATTAGGGGCCCCGGATTCGTTTCAGTTTCAAAATGCGGGTTCCGTTTCAGTCGAATTATTCCTCTCGCCTTCCACTCGACTGCTACATTGTCCCGTTATGTCGAGATTTGGCTTTATCCTGGGGTAAAATACGCAGAAATAGTACAATCTAATCTCTTTCGCCTGGGAGGGCTCCCTTGAGGGCGGACTCGCCCCAGATCGGCTTCTGCACGGTCAATTTGGGTGTAGGGCCAATGAGATGTGGTAGCTGGGATTTTCAGAGTCCTTTGCTGACGCGCGCTGCACACCGAGAGGCCGCATTTGCTCACCCTGGCTTTCTCCAAGGTGATGTCCTTCTCGGAACCAGAGCCGTTGCGGGATATGTCTGTCTCTGGCTAGCTTCCTCAGCCGAATCCGATGCAAGAGATGCCATCAACCGCTCTCTTGCAAGAAGAGGGACGTTACAGGGTATTTACGGAGCAGGCCTCGGGGAGGGGGGGGTGTCTTGTCGGAGGGTGCTTACTAGGCGACCGGCTCTGTCATATCTAGATCTGAGCCAGATCACCGGGACAGTGACAAGAGGCTAATAGCAACAAGCGGCCACCCAGAACCTAACCATTGACGATGATCTTTCACAAACGACATCGTACTCCGTACACTTGATGATCAACTTGGAACCTCTGACTTAGCGAAAAGAAAAGTCCATCTCAAACACTCTTCTGAGTTAGGTGCGATCCGGACAGAGTCCCGCCGGGCGCTTAACGCTCTCCCAAGTCCAACCAATCACGGCGTTCGCGCCAGGGGGGGATGAGCTGCAACTGCAGTGACGACACACGGAAAGAGAACACAACGCTGGAGAGCAACTGCGAAGGGGAAAAGCCTGCCCCACATTGACTGTTGAGTTGAGCGCTTAGCTACCCTGGTTCTTGCTGGGGAGCGGACCAGTCACGGCGGCCCGCGGGGCATGACCATGCGGGCGGATTTTATGGGGATTTTGGGCTAGGGCTAGGCTGTTCTGGGGTTGGTAGGGCCAGTCGCTGCTTTAAGAATTTGGGGGGGGGGAGATGATGGAGAGAGGGAGAGTAGGCAGCTTGAGATGCTCACTGCTTGGGCAAGTTGGGTGCTGCTGCTCTAGGAATGTATGTACCTAGATGGCACTAGAGAAGAACAGAAAAGCTTCAAGGACAGGATTATAACGAGGAAGGATATACCAGACGTTCTATAAGCGCTGCTGCCAACCCTCAAAGCTCGAAAATGGCAGCTGCCCTTCGCCCAACCACTCAATAACACCATAGGTAGCATCCAGCTTGTCACCTGTCACTTTTGCTGCCTCGTCCTCAACAACCGCAAACCAACATGTTGAAATCTGGCAATCAAGAATTCTCGCCTAGACACTAGACAGATTAGATCCCGCAAGTTTGGGTGAGGTAGGCGATGCACACATGTGCACTAATCATTATTACACCTGGCCGTGGGATCTGGTCGGTCTTGAGGATCAGCACCGGTCTTCGTTTACCAACAACCACCGCCCCGGGGACCACCAGCATTGAACATCAGAGATCATTGTAATTTTAGTTGTTTTGTTTGTCGATGCCTTGTCTTATAAGCCAGTGTTTGAAAAGGGGGGCAGGAGAGGAAATGATTCCACACACATAGACAGCTTCACGAGATAGGTATGTACATTTGCCAACAGGCATTATTTCACACAAGTTATAGTATGGGAACATGCGAATAGAGTGTTTTACTAGGGATTCCCCAATTCATTCCTATGTTCTCACTACTCTTCCTTTCTGACACCTACACGTATCGTACTCGAAAAGGTAGACAAAACCTCAAGCCCTGAGCTACTATGTCCAATCATCCACACTCCCCTATTCCTCATCCCTTCCATCCATGTATCTTCCATCGAAGAATCTGTCTTCCTTCCAAACAGTATTGGTATCGATAAACAAAAAAAGAATGACGCCGCCCTGCAACGCCAATTGTCCGTCCCCCCCCCTTTCTTTGCGCCTTGTGCCCCTAAGAAGCCCCCCTGTCCGTCCAGTAACTCCGACTAGATAGTCTTGTGTTGTTTTCCTCCTTGACGCCAGTAAAATAACATAAAATAAAAAGGAGTTTTGGTAGCTGTGTTCGTCCCTTCGTGAGATGATGAAAAGCCTTCGCAGCGGCTCCCTGTCAGTGCTCTTGTGTTGTGGTATGTGTTGGTTGTTGTAAACAAAGGAAATGGCGGTGGTGGTGATCATGACTGGCTTTATTGCAGCATTTGAAGTGTGTTGGAGGTAATTATTATAACATTTCCCGGTTCCTTGTGCCGGTGTACATGTGAGTTTTTTGTCGTCGCTTCCACTCCAACTTCCTCTTCATGACTTGGCGGCGGTGGTGCTGGCTTCTGGGTCGATCTTTCTCCTCTTGCCTTTTGGCGCTGGCGCCATTCTCGGCGTGTACGTCACTGTCCTTGTGACAACCTCCCGAATATGGCGTATGTTTGATCTCGAGTCCTTCTTTGCGTGCTTATGTGGGCTGCTTGTGCCCGCGGCACCACCAGCGGGCGCGCTAGCGGCGGTGGTGGGCGTTTCTGGTGCTGCGGGGCGCTTCAACCCAGGGGAGAGCGCCAACCGCCGGGACTTGAGCGCCGCCTCCCAGTCGAACGCTGGCGACCTGATGGAGGCAGTGCTCAGTGGTGATCTTGGTGAGTAGAGGCCCGCGGTGGAAATGGCCGGAGAAGCGGGGAGCTTCATGCTGGGGAATACCGTTGCGTTCGCTCCAGCGGCGGGAGCAGAAAGTGGGCAGTTTGAAGAGCCTCGTGGTGTGTTGGACAGCTTGATATCGATGGGAGCAGGCCTGGGGCTTTTCGTCTTCTCCACCTCCTCCTCTTTTACCTTGACTTCATCGTCACACCCACAGCTGAGATCTGAGCGCGCTGTTGATGGACCACTGTCAATCTGCTCGCTCTTGTCCTTCTCTGAGTCATCAGAATCGGCCGTCTCACTACTGCTGGTACTACTGGTGCTGAGGTTGCTGGCGGTGCTGACGGTGCTGACGGTGCTCGTTCGGTTCAAGGCGGATTTCCCTGTCTGCGGTGGCGAAGCGAGAGCTGGTGAGACCATAGCCATCCCCCTGAGAAAGTCGGTATATGCTACCGGGGGTGTGATGGGTGTCTTTTGAAGGTCATGCTCAAACTTGATGGTGGCGCTGAAGGGAGCAGCGCTATAAGGACCGGCAGAAAAGAGAGCGCTAAAGGGTCCGGCCGAGGGCAAACCGGCCGATGGGAGCGCAGAAGAGGGAATTGGATCCCGGAAAGCTGATGTCCTGGAGACCGCCGACAGAGGGGTAGCTGAGGGAAGAGAGGTGGCAGACCGAAGCTCATTAGGCGGGGGTGGGATGTGAGGGAAGTTTGCCGTCTTGGGCGTCGAGATCGTGAGGGTGGGTTTGGACGACATAATGGCGATGATAGTTGAATCTGGCTCCGCGAGTGGGATGATGTGTGTTGCAATACCTGACCAGTCAACACCTCAAGGACCAAAGGTGAGAGGGAACTCCGGCAGTGGTGAAGGGGAATCGGAGATGCAGAGAGGGCGCAGGAGGGTGGGCAGGGAAATGGGTAGGTATATGAAGACGGTGAGGCAAGCCGGGGGAGGGTCAAACGGACGAGGGTCCGCCCTCGAAACAGTAGGCGCTAATAGCAACTCCCCGCGCGAAGGTGTTTAGGAGTTGTACCCCTGTATCTCTGAACCCAGAGCAGTGGTCTGGGGATACGGGGGACTGTCTGATGGCTTCCCGGCTCACAAGTCGGCGGGAGCTAAGCAACAGCCACTGTTATTCGTTTGTTCAGGTAGGCCGGCCCGCGATGAGGCCAGGTGGGGTGGGTGTTGAGCGAAGGTTGACTGGATTGGTCTGAATAACAAACAACACACAACGTGTTAGCCGGCGATGCTTCAAGAAGCTGTCGTTCTGTGTATCCCTTTGGCAGAATGGTTTGAAGACTGAGCCTAGATACAAGGCAAAAACTCATAGGAGGGGGAAAAAAGACGAGGTGAAGGAGGTGAGCGAGCAGCCACTGCTGTTGGACCAGCCCAATGTGATAGTTGCTTAAAGCAGCGCCAAATTAGGAGCCAGTCAGAGTGGGGCTTCCCTCGACAAGCGAGAAGCGACGACTTGAACAGGGGCCAGGGCGGCAGTGATGTGCTGAAATGTGGGATATGCTTTGGTGTGACAGGGTTGCAGGTGAATGCCCGTGTGCGCTCTGTGCTGCGTGTTCCTCGTCCGCGCTTCGACGATGGAAAGGGAGAGAGATATATCTAACAAAGAAAAGTCTGCTTACCTCCTGAGTACGGCTGAAAGGGAGGCAGCCACGACAGGAAGCTGACAAGCAAGCAGGAGAAGACAATGTGTGATGCGTCCGCTGGGAGGGGGGCCAAAGGCAGTCAGCGGGCAGGTTTTCCTGGGGGGCTAATTTATCGCTTTGCGGGCACTGGACGCAACAGCTGGGTAAAACTCACAGATACAGCACGAAAAATCAGCCCGAGCCCCCAAACTCCACTTGACAGGCGAGCGTCTGCGGAGAGGAAAGAAGAAGCACCAGCAGATCGTGATGGCGTCGGGACTCAACCGCCTGGAGGTTTGAGTAACCGTGCGTGATTGGTTCAAGCAGCTGGAACCTGCAGCAGGGATGGGCGCTAAAGTTGTATATTCTTAGCTCAGGAGCTCGTGATTGGTCAAGACTTGCCGCTTACCAGAACCACGTCAACCACAGCTTTCAACGGCAATGATATCCCGACGACAGTTATCGTGAGCCTCTTTCTCTGAGCAGTACCGGACCGGTTCTATGGCAACAAATCGGTAGACTGAAGCGCCAGATCAACAGATCTACTGTGAGCGGCGGAATAACGGGACTGGTGATGCCGGTGGTGTTCTGATGTATTGCTCCTCCAGAGGTGGGAGATGCTTGCTTGTGAATGGTGGGCGGACGCTGAAGCTTGGGTTAAACAGAAGTAAGAGCACCTCTATCAATTGGAGGGAGTCAAAAACATATATATTCGAGGCCAACTTTGCTTTCCAGTAGCCGCCTAACCTGGGAAGTCATATCCCCATCTGGGAATGCTACCTCCTGTATGCTCGATGGAGCGCGCGCCACGGGCTTTCCCGTCAAGATTCCTCATTGCAGATGGCCAACTGGCTGCTGATCTGAGAATTCGATATAGAAGCCGCGCTTAATCCTTCTTTGACCGCAATGTGGACCTGCCTTTCTCCAGGCCAACTGGCGGCGCGCGGCTGTAAACGCGCTTAGAGTCGCAAAAGCTGCCTGAAATATGTCTGTTGGTTGGTGTATCAGATACTCAGAACGGGTACGTATCCTTCGCCGTTGACACCGGTGAAGCTATTGGATCAGCAGTGAAAAGTCTGGGTGTTACCTTGTCCCTGCGAATATAACTTCAACAGAGCGCGCGCCTGCTCCTCCGGCAACCCTCTCGCAAGGCGCCTCATGGAGGGTCTGGATGATTTTGGATACCGCAAGCGGCATCTGATACCAGCGGCTCTAGTCCATCTCTTGCTACCTACACACAACTCTCACTCACCACCCCTCCCGAATATCAACTGAGAAGGTGGCGGGCATGACTACAGAGAGTAGGTATCTACCAACACTGAACCGGAGCTGTGATGAGTTGCTGGGATAGAATGGACAATGTCGGCTTGCCCTGTTGGATCAAAAGCGTAGCCGCTATTGATTTTCGAATCGCTTTCCAAGTTCAAGTGGGATGCGGGTAGCCGCGTGGACCATCCTGTTCGACATCGCTGGCCAAGTGGCCACCCCATGCCGGTGATACCGATGGTGCCGGTCTTTTTCTCCGATAAAGGTCTCTGTTATGGGCCTGTGTCATGGAGCTCGGTGCGCTTTTACCCGTTTTACTGATGTGGCCTTCAAACAATGAGTTGAGTGTACGTAGGTAGGTGGTAGGGAGGGTAAAGTAGTGGACCCCCGTCATGTTCTCAAGATGCATATTACTGATATCCATACAAGAGAGTGCTGTTCTCAAGGCCTGATCTCAGTTTCGGCTGGGGTTCCAATCCTGTTCGCCCGTGAGCACTCTTGACTTACCAACCCTTATGCCTTCGACCAACGAGTATGCTTGACAGAAGACGCCACTTATGTGCGCTCGCTCCTTCTCTGTGGAAGCCCGTATGTTGCTGGGTCGTGTTGGCGTTACAGGCGCTTCCCAAAGCATCTGTAACCCTCGCTCTCCTCCCGAAGCGGGCCATTAGAGCAACCAGGCGCGCCACCTGATGTTCTTTGTTGTTGATGAGAGGGGGGGTCGTCAGCTCTTCGGGCGAGAATCCTGGGGCTCAACTTTTGCTTTCAGACTTTTGATGCTGGGTGTTGTCGGTTGCCCTAAGACCATCCGTCACCTTGGCCGCTTGTCCTGTGTCTTTGGCATCTGCCTCCAAAAGTCTTGCCAGAGGGTAACCTGGCGGTAACCCATGCACAGGCGCAGTATCACTTCAGTCCCCGCTAGTTCCGGCCAAGATTGTTGCCTGCGAGTCGTGTATTCGTTTGTTCGGTTTCATTATTGGCGTAGGTAGAGCATGTAATGGTTGTGGGACACGCTCAGCGAGAGTCCGACCTATTGTCTGAGAAACATGGAGGTGTAGGGCAGTGCTGGTCTTAACAGATGTTGTGTCATTTGTCAATTGGGCCACTGTGACGAAGGAGCAGTTCGAAGGTGCAGATTGGTTCAGTTGATGTGGTGATACGGACTGGAACTACGGAGGACTTGCTGCCGGTGACTTGGTTGCTCTAGGTGTATCTCTCGAAGTTAGAAATGATCAAGCAGGCGCAACATTGTGGACTTACATGTCTGCTTGCAGGAGCGGTTAGTTACCTTAAACAGTTTCTGACGGTGAAAGTGGGATAAATACTGGCAAGAACCAGCACACAAGAAAGCAATCGAGTGTGGAGATAGAGAACACGCTCCTGCCCGTATCGAGTTTGGGAAGGGTCTGGGTGAGGAGGGCTACGACAGATGAGTAGGTACCTGCCTTCCTGACTTCAGCTCCAAGAAGGCGATGACAAAACTTGATCTTCACAACTCCAAGATTACTCTTTGAGATTTAACATGGGTAAAGCCTCGAGTCCTGGGATAAAGGAATGAATCATTTTATGAACCACAGGAGTTCAACCTTCAGAGAACCATGGTGGGGTGTTCATAATCGAACTTCGGCGTGCCCAAGCGACCACAACTTTCATCTCGTCGCTCAAAATCACCAGGAACAAGAGAGAATGTCCTCAACGCCATTCCCACTGGTCCGGAGCTGGACCACCTCATCTCATCATCTGAGGGGCAAGCACTCAGATGATCTTGTAGCAGCCAGCCTTACACTTGACAAAACCAATTCGATGTGGCATTTGAACATAATACGACCACTCACCGGTGCCACCCTCTTGTGCCTTCAATGTTGGATGTGGTGATTGGGCAGCAAAGCGGTAATGCCCAACCGTCCCCAAGTTTTAATCGGCCGCCTGCCACAGCAGCACAACAATTGTCAGCCTGGTCATATGCTCTAGAATTACCGCAGTCAGCAATCGTCAGAGGAAATGGCTTGGTGACTATGTCATGGAGGTGATCATCTTTAATGATGACTCTGCAGCCTGCTGCACCAGAGACCTGACATTTGAGAACCAACCCTTTGCGGTACCTAAGAAGTCAATAAGAGAGTTGCCACTGCGAGGAGAAACAATTTGTTCCGTCATTGCAAGAAGTCAGGGCACTCCGAGGCGGGGGCTAGGCTGTAGCTCAGCAGCCTGGCCTCGATCATCTCCATCCCATCACATCACATCAGACCATCACAAGCTACAATTTAAGTCACAACAGAGCTAAAATCACCAGTATCACCAGGTTGTACCGAGACAGAACACGAAGGAAGAACAAGTCAAGGCATCAGCCCGTCACGAGGCCGAAATGAAGCCGATATCGTTATGAGCATCATCGACTTTCGTCGGCAGCCATAGTGTACCTCACAACCAAAGAACGTCCCACGCAACAATTCCTTTCAGCCTCATCTAGATCCAAGTATGGTCTAGCCACGTTTTGGAACAAAAGGTATCTCCACAACTCATCAACGTGTCTGTCCGGATGGACTCCTCCTGTCCAACCAACACAACAAGCCGACAACACCACGAGGCTTCCAAATAAGCTCCAACAAGAAATGTACGAGGATAGATCTACCCCTTCACAATGCCTGCTCCCAGCCTTCTTCTTTCAATGACCTCTCGTTCTCAGAAAAGTAAACAAACCCAGGTCGTCGATATTGCAGGAATCTTCAGGCCCAATCCAATGGCCAGCTTCACAACCCAACCAATAACCTCTCCTACCTCTTCTGTCCAAATAACAAACATCTGACACTGATCGCCGGAGGCTTTCCCCGTGCTTACGGTTACAAAAGCCACCTCAAAACGTGGAAACCAAGATATCTCCCCACTCTTGCTGTCGAATGAGAGCCCAACGATCACCTTCCACCCTTCCATTCGCTACACGGCAAGCAGCGGCCTTCAGAAGCACCCGTCGCGGGGAAACATGGAATGGAGCTTATTACTGGATGTGGAAAGGGTTTCCTTTCACGATGGACATACAGGAAAGTGAGGCTCGATGCTGGGTCCTCAAAAATCTTGATGCACAGTCCTTGTTGAAGCTTTTAAAACTGGAGATATGGATCGGCTGCTTTGGCCGCCCGATGAACAGGCAGAATGGTAGGACCAGAGTACCTAACACACTCACAACCGGTGAACATCAACTCCAAAGGCAACAACTGCACAGAGGATGGTCAAGTGATGCCCGGCCCTGCCATGCCCTGCCAACCTCCGATCTCTTCTTCCCTCAGCTCCGGCGTCGTACATACATTTGCACCGCACATACAGACCCCCTCCCCTAAGCCACATTCTGATGCTGTGAGATGTTAATGAAGAATATAAGAAATCAGATATATCATGCACCACACACAATCCACAAGTCCTCCGAATAACATGCTAACCCACCATCAGCATCACCACCCCTCACCCCATCGGGTAGGCATCCGGGGGGGGGGAGGTAGTTTCATCAGTCGAAGAGAAGCAAAAGAGAATTTGTATAACCTTCCATACAACCTAGCCAGTGAGACAATGAAAGCGCCGCCCCCGAGGGTGGTGTAAGAAATCCGGGGTATTCACCCCGGTTACTTTTGTGTAACTTCTGCTGGGGCGGTCGACCCTTGTGTGAAAGGAGATCCGGTCGGTTGCGGTGTTATCAAAAAGGTTCCAATTCCGCTGCCTCAAGGGAACCCCCCCCGCGATAACGCCACGCAAATTCATATCAAAAACCAAGGCGTGGTGTCAGAGCAGAGGTGAGCAGGAAATCATCCACCTTTGACAAGAAAGCGAAATTGCGCTTACCAGCATCGCAAGCGTCTGTGTGTTTCGAGCTATCGCGCGGCTGGCAGAGAAGCGATGTCATCTTCATTCATCATGTCCTACCCTCCCCCCCCCATACTGTGGTAATTTCTACGCGCCCTGTGGGAGATGAGAACAAGCCTGCCCACGGGTTGTAAATGTGGTCAAGTGCGACATTGCACATTACAACCTGACTGGGGGGGTGATATCTTCCAAGAAATCTTCTATCATCTTTGCAACAAGAGAAATGACCCGCTGGTGCGAGTGTGACTGAGTACTCTAAGATGAAACCGATAGGGCTTGGAGAGAGTGTCAAAGGAACTTTTGGAACTGTGCCCTCCCACCCCCCCCCCTTCCCTCCAGAGAAGGCTGACGGACCTGCAGACTGGAACTTCCATGATGCCGGCCTTCCATCATTCTTTTTCTTTTCTTGAAACACGGAACAGCTGGGTAGAAGCGAGCGAGCGCCTTCCTATCCCGGAACAGTGGTTGGTGTGGTTAGTGGCACGGGTTGGATGATGGATGGAGGGTGGAAGTGACCGAGATGTTGTTGAAATGTTCCCCAACAAGTTCCGCGATTCGTCCCTTCGAAAACAAAAGAGCCAGTAAGATCCCATCAACACCAGGAAAAATCGCCCGTTGTGGGCAGTTTTTTAACCAGTCAGCACTCGGCCTTGTGAGCCATTCTCGTCCAACCAACCCCTCAGCTCTCTGTTGTGAGAGGTCGTGTCCAGTCATGCACCGCCTCTTTTGCTTGTGCCAAGCCAGCATTTCTGCTCCCTTCCGTGACGCGCAAGAGAATGATCCGCCAGCAGCCGAGAGAGAGCTGCGAGAAAGTGGCGCAGTTCCAGGCTCTCACGGCTCTCTCAACAAGAACAAGCAAGAAAAGGCTCCCACACCACATCAAGCCGGAAGAGACAACACATCTTGCGTTCGATGATACATTGTGTCGTCACCTGATCGGATTCGGTTTGGGAATTCATGCAGAGGATTCGCTGCGGGAGCCCTGCATCGAGGAATATACGATCCCTTCGTATTTGCGATATATAGCCTCTTTCTTTTCCGCACGAGCAAAACTCATTGCCGACGTTATTAATAAGACCATCGACTAAGTGCAGAAGATATCTTCTCTTTCGTTCACGGCCCATTGATTTGCCAGGTGGGAAGGGCTCGGTCAACGTTTTGGCAGCGGAACAATATCGAACTTACAGAACGGCGTTGTGTTCCACCCGGCACTGTGGGGGAGGGGTAGGTAGTGCGAGAAGCCACGATGGAAACTGATGAGATATTATCATGAGAAGCTGCAAAACCCCGCATGGGAATTCCGCCATGTATGATGGTGATCTGATGGAGGATCCCGATCTTCAATGTCATGACAAACCACTTCCCCAATTGCCTTTTTGACCTTTGAGAATATTGATGTCGCTGGATGCCGGGCTGTTTGTTCCAGGGCCGAGTTGCGAAGACGGCAGGCAAAGTGGAGTCGTGACAAGGCGGTATCCATCACTGGCCCACACCGACTTTTGAAGCTTGGTGGTTGGAGCGCCGAGCGTCTTGCCTTCTCAACCCGCGATGCGTTGGCCGCCAGTGGCCTCGTCACGCCTCCATCTGACGCCGTTCCCTGCATCCCCGGCTCCTTGGGCTGGCGCCTTCGACCGCGGGCCAAGCTTTCCCATCTTGACTGCATGTTTGCCTAATCCGGTGCTGCCAGATCCCAAGTGCGTGGGAGCGTGCCATCACAAAGGTTGGAGTCTGTGTTGTTTTCGATGAAGCCTCTCGCTTGGATCGAGATGGGACATTGGCATCTAGCGCACGGACTGGCGGGTGTTTATTAGTCGAAAAGCAGGCTCGAGTTGACAACGACTGACAGCCTGTCCAGCCTGCCAGCTAGGCCTCTCCCGTGCTCCCGCAAGGCCTACACTAGAGAAAGCCCGAGTTTCTATGTCACGTTGCTTGGACTAAATTTAGGCCTGTCGAACAACACAGCAGCTTGTGTACAATCGAAGCTGCAAGAACTGGCTTACAGCTTCATCAGTAGGTCTCACGAGTGAGTGAATCTCCGTCACGCCGATCGCTGGTCAGAGCCCAAACACGGAACCCGGCAGAGCTTGTCCTGTTCCGAGCTGTCTTGAACCTCACAAGACATTTGTCGAGATTGGGTGCCGTCACCGGGCTGCTCTCGCCAGCTGCCGATGACGAGGACACGCATTGAAGATGTGTTTTCCCCTGTGTTAGTTCGGTTGTTATGATATGGAAGGCCCGCTATCCGAATATATTTTGGCGTATTGTATCCGAAGGCGAAGGCCGATTCTCGAAGCTCTCTAGTTTGGGGAAATACTGCACATTAATATTCGAAGAACATTTCCGCACCACGGCAGCAGCATCGTTCTGTGTCCACAGCTGGCCTGCTGTGGTCGACAGTGGTGTCTCGCTTGGCGGGCCGCCCACCGCTTGCGTCACGTCATCCACAGTTGAAAGGAAACCGCTGTGAGAGAGTCGAGTTGAGGTCGAAACGGAGCGGATTGCTGCTTGATGTTTGGGACCTTGATACCGCGCCGTACCTCGTCGGGTTCAACCGCTGTCGTGCAAGGCCAGCCAGACAAGGCTCTATCTAACACGTCGGAGTACGGTGGTATTTAGGAAATAGTTGACGCGTCGGCGGTCGCGCCCGATCTTTCGTTGATTTTCGATTTTTTGTACGGGACAATGGAACAATACAACATCCAAGGTCGCAAGGCAGCCCCGCAGAGTTACGAGGTACTCCGTACCTTCCTGCATCGACGCCCCCCTCTTCCCCGTCGGAGCTGGACCCCTCTTTTCAGTGAGGAGCACCCCCGCCAGCCACAGCAAAATGGGCTGCGGGCCGCCCCACTTGAGAGCTGATTCATCCAACCAAATCCTGCAGTTAAAGAACTCTGTCCGCGCCCTCAAATCATCTTTCGCCTCTCCCTCGTCTCTCCTTCCTTTCCCTCGCACAACCAATCAACCACCCAATCATCCTCTCCACTTGTCAAGCGTTCCAGTGAGGGTGGGAAAAGCCAATCCAAGCCAATCCGACGAACCCAAAATTCCATCAAATCAACGGCCGCCCTCGACCGCAAAGCCAACACCTCAACAGCCCAATAAGCTGTCAAAGACGTGAGAGCCGCAACCTGGCACCCAAAGTCTAATCGCGTTCCCGTACGGATACCCCGCGCACCGCCTGCCCGGTGTCTGCTCTGAGGTGTGCCTGTGCAAACGCCCGCTCAACCTGGAAGGTTCAGCCCGGAACCACCAAGCAGCAAACCGCCGGTGACCGCCGGGTCGCCCGCCAAAAAAAAGGAAGCCGGCACTTTGCAGCCCGCCGACTCCTCACTCGCAGAGAGGCGCAGCTCAGCCCTGCAACGGACATCCCACAGTACGTTTCTTTTTCTCTCTTTTTTCTGGTGAAGTTGTTTCATGACCACCAGCCGCGTCGCTACCGAGGAGAAGCACCACATTTCCATCATGGCACCCCATACCACACTATGGCCCAATCCCATATCATCATCCCGCATTGTAGTGCCAAGCTGGTGCACAATGGCTCCCCCTGGTTTTGGCTGTCAGAGGATCGTCCTGTCGTTAGGTTGTGATGCAATGCGCAGCCCAGCCCCCCGTCAAGGCAGTCAAGCAGGTCTTGCACGCATCAGACCCCGGAAGAACAGGATGAGGATGGCGGGTCATCGGAACCGGCCCTGTCCCCTGCTTGAAAGAGGCAAAGCCCACTCACACACTTGCCACAGGCCATTCTCTTGGGATCGATATTTCCTTTGGGGGAACGCAAGATCGTCTGGTCCCCGCCCAGAGTTCCCAGCCAGTTTCTAGTTCTCTGCTTTGCAGCCAGTCATCGATCGAGCGCAAAAAGGCACCGAGGACCTAGCATCCAGCTCGAGCAAATCAGCTTGCGCCCCCGCGACTCCAGGAACTGAAATCAACACCATCTGCCCCAGGAGACCTATCATCATCGTCGTCGTCGCGATCACGTCCACCATTGGCCGTCGCGAAGTCCCGTGATAATTCCTATCTGCGGAGCCCAATTAACCCGGATCCCCCAGGCGTTCAATCAACGACGCTGCCTCCCAGGTCCATCGCGGCTCTTTCCACTAGCTGCGACAGCTGCAATCTTGGTTGCTGCCGAAGCGGAGTGCAGTCTGTGGAATTGTACCTATCAAGCAACTGTAAGTCCCTCTTGGACCTACCACGATACGGTTTCAGTGTGTTAGTTCGCGGGGCTTCCCTTTCTTCCCGTCGGACGGCGCTTTGGTCTTCCCGCATCTGCATACCACACTGTCGATATCTCTCCTGGCAGGGCAGCAAGGTGCTTCATTCTTTACCTTCGCGTGACCCCAGAGCTGCTCCTGTCTCCCGCACTTTTATTTCTTCTTGCTTCAAGATGAGACTTTGAAGACTGACACACTTGCCAGCTCGGACACCCGACATACCAGCTTGCTCATCCGACACCCAACGAAATCGTTGGATTTGACCGGTACGTGTACGCCTCTTTCTTTCACTGTCTTATTCCAGTGTCACTCATGATCAATTCGGCCGGGCTGGCAACGAACGGCACACCGGAACCTCTGATATTTTGGCACACACACACACATGCACACATGTAATCACCGTAGCTCGGTAGGGTCGTCGCAGACCCGTACAAGTTTAGACAGCCGGTCAACATCTTTGTCAATGTTACCAGCTTGTCTTGCTGGTAGCTCTCTCTGAAACACACCACCGCCTTGGACAGAGGTAGATCCAAGTTCAAAGGATGCATGTTGTTGGAAGAGGGGTAATGACATGGATGCAGCCAGTTCTCAACCGCGGTAGAGATGGCTGTCTGAACGCATCAGCCCTCTGCTCCCCAACCCAAAGGCTTGTGGTGCCTGGCCTTCCCCTACCGTTCCTTCATCCCCCTCCTCTTCGGCGCTGATACCCCTGCTGGGTTTTGGGAGCGCGCGCTGAGTTGGTTGGCAAGGTGGGCCTTTGGGTCGTGCATATTCCGTCATGCATGCCAGCGCATCAGACTGGCACTGGCCCAAGGCGCCAAAAAGCGAGACTTGACCACCACTCAGGCGCCCTCCTCCCGTCGAATCATCCTGGCCTCTCACTTATATGCCCTCCAGCAAAGACCCCCAGCACTAACATTCTGGACTTTGATAGACTGAGAGAACCAGCACCAACATTGCGTCGTGTTGCCGTTGACAAGCTTCCCGTCTCTTGTTGTTCAGACCATTGTCGCCGCGAGTCGGGAATTTTCCAGGCTCACCGTCACAGCATCGCAGACAGCGCTCTCACGTGGCTGCGCTCACCCACGCCATCTCCCGAGAGGCCTTGGACTGAGCCACCCAAGTTTTGCCCCGCGACTACATCAGCCTGCATATGCTGTGGTGCGACCAATTGCACGGCACCCCTACGTTTTAATCGAGTGCCAACGCATCACTCCCAATAGATTGGGTGCACATCCAGCCCAATCCACAGGTACAAGGTGACTTTGGAGCTTTAACCCACACAGTGAGCCCAGATAGATCAAGGACCTGGCATCTCTATCACCAGCCTTGAACGACTTTGGCATCAACCCGAGTGGTAAACCAGTCTTTTCACAGCGCAACCGACACCTTGATTCTTTTATACCGCCCCACTATTATTGGATTACTTCCGTCTCTGCGCAACTAATTATCACGACTTTGTTGCGATTCGTCTCGGCTTCTCGTCGGCACCTTTACACAGGATGATGGAATACGCACAATATCAACAGCAACCACAAAGCGCCCATTCGCAACCACATATTCAAACCGGTTACCCCAGCTCTGCAGGCGGCAACAGCATCACCTCTCCAGCTCACGGAGTTCAAACATCGCCGATACTCCCTTCTCAGCACCAACAACCCTCGCCGACGCAAACCCACAACATGTATCAAACTCAGTATGCCATGCCCCAGCACAACATGCAATATGCTGTGCCGGGGATTCAGGCGGCTGCCATGGCCGCCACAGCTGCTGCTTCCGGATCGTCATATCCCTACATGTCATCGGACCCAAGTCTGCAGCAGTCGCCGAGGATGTCTGGTGTTAACCCTAAGAAGGACGGCAGGACAGGTCCCCGGTCACCTCAGCAGATGAACAGCATGCCCCAGCAAAGACGACTCAGCCAGGTTAATAGCCCGGGAGTTCCCAATGCGCCAGCCATGCTGAACCACGCCGGTCCACGCTCTACCATCCCACCTCCGATGACTGCGGCGCAGCAGATGCCCCCACCACAGTCCCCCGAAATCGCTTCCGGAGCCGTCGAGGAGTCGCCATTGTATGTCAATGCTAAGCAGTTCCACCGGATCTTGAAGCGTAGAGTAGCCAGGCAAAGGCTGGAGGAAGCGCTCCGTCTCACCAGCAAGGGTCGCAGACCATATCTCCACGAGTCTAGGCACAACCATGCCATGCGGAGGCCCCGCGGACCCGGCGGGCGGTTCTTGACAGCCGATGAAGTGGCTCAAATGGAAAAGGACAAGGCGAATGGCATCGAAACCAAGTTCGAGGATACGGCAACAAAGACGTCCACTGGTGCCTCGAAAAGGAAATCGGACGGAGGCTCAGCGCCGGCGGCCAAGAAAGCGAAGCGAGCAAACTTGACTCCTGAAGATGAAGAAGACGACGAGTAATGGGGGAGCGCTGGAGTTTTTGTTTTGGCTTGGGCGAAAGAAAAAAAAGACGGGATGCATTTCCCACTCTATACCCAGTGTTTTCTTATGTCGAAAGAAAGGTCATGATGTTATGACAGCCACCCTACTCTTGTTTATTCGAGGTTTTGGGATTGCGTGAGCAAGCAACCGGACTGGTTCTGTTTTGGCGAGGAGTGTAGGAGTCTTGGGGAGGTTGGCGATGCCGTGCGTTTTACACTTGATCCTTCTTCAGATTGGGCAACGATACTCCTTTTTTCTTTCTTTTTCTTGTTGGAGTGTTTTATAAGCGCTTTTGCATTGGCACACCGATGGGACCTTTTTGTCCTTCCTGTTTCCTCTTTTTACTCTTCAAATACACTTCGCCTCACAGCAGCAAACCAAAGCATAGCGTTCGGTCTCTCGGTCGGTGGGAAACTCACAGGGTGTGGCACGGGTTGGGAGAGGGTGCGGTGGGCAGGACAGGAGAATGGGAATGCCGGCGGTTCACTTTTTTCCAATTCTTTGAAATCATCTGGAATGGAATGGAAAGATTGCACAAATATTTTATGAAATGGGACACGACGGGATACCCCCCTTTTTTTTTCTTGAAACATTGCGCGCGCGCCTTTTGTTACTTTATGTTCGCAACACATACACACATTTATACCTTCCTTTCAGCGTAATTTATTTCAGTGATTTATTTTGTGTCGTTTGCTTTCATTATACCATTTGAAGCGGGCGGATACCTTTTCGTTTTTTTTTGCCTCGATTGAGGTTTGCGGGTCTGGATACCCAGGAGTGATCGCTTCAACAAAGAACAAGAGAATCAAACAGTATGGCGGAGTCGTGATGTGTTTATACAGTCTTTACCTTTGCGATGCAGAGAACAAATATATCGAATCCTCTCTCACCAGGATCGGATCTTGACTTGACCAAGCCAATCGTGCAGAGAGCTTATTTTCTTAGCTCCGATCTATAAAATCCAAGATATATATTGCATGTGCCTGCTTATTGGATCAGACCGTGATGTGACTCCTGCATGGCTCCGTGATTTGAAGGGGGTTTGATCGTGTGTGGATTGGGTCCCTCGGGTGGAGTGGGCGGTCAGCCGATTTGATGGATATCCGATTTAACGGGGAAGAGAGCGAGATGAGTGGCCGGTCGGAGGTTTTTCTTATCCCCTTGCCCACATGGGAAAGGGTCACAAAAGCAGACATGGTATTGCTTTGAGATTATTAGATTAGATCCGTTGTGAGAGGGTTGTGCTGGGTTGGGTGAGCCAGCTCAGCACTTGCCGATGTCGCGCCTAACTTTTCAGGCAATAACCGCACCCAGCACCGGGAACAGGGAATTGTGGGGCAAACCTGCCAGCTTGGGGGGGGAGCCCACACCTTGCTCACTGTTGCTGCTCATTCACCATCAGTACCACGCAAGAGAGACAACGAGCACAAACTGTAAAATTAACGACACCTTCAACGAGCAGGACTCACATATCGCGCGAATTATTTGACAAGACCTTACCAACAAGAAACATGCTCTTCTTCAGGTATGCACTTGCGTCTTTTGACTTTCAGGCATCGATGTTTTGTTTTCATGAGTGGAGGAATCTTGAAGTATGAACGGTGGGAAGGGAGGGGAAAGGGGGGGGCGGATGTCAACATCACATCCAAACATCTTATCGCTACGAGAACCGCCGACAGTTTCGAACGGCCGACAGTTTCAAGACAAACGCGGCAATAGATCATTATGCGGGAACACCTCATACCACTTCCCCCACCACCATCACCACTTACTCCCCACCCCCATCTCAGACAACCTCGTCGTCGTCGGCTCATATTCAGACAGACAGATGCTAACCAACTTCCCACAAAGCTTCTTCAAAACCCTCATCGATCACGAGGTGACAGTCGAGCTCAAAAACGACATCCGCATCCGCGGCGTGCTCAAGAGCGTCGACCAGTACCTCAACATCAAGCTCGACAACATCCAGGTGGTGGATGAGCTCAAGTATCCTCACTTGGTAAGACCCACCCCCGCCTGCGTCATGTCATCACTCCTGTTCTTGTTTTTGATCTAGGGGGGGCAGAGAAGGACAGTGACGAAACGACCCTGGAAGAGTTTGGCTAACGCTATCAAAGAGCGCCGTCAAGAATGTCTTCATCCGCGGCTCAGTAGTCAGATATGTCCACCTCCCGTCTGGGTCAGTGGATGTTGACTTGTTGGAGGATGCTACGAGGAGAGGTACGCTTGCTGACCACCCTGCTGGCTGACTGGCAACAAATAGATGCTAATACTGCAAACACAGAGGCGGCGAACCAGGCTGTGAAGGCGAAGTGAGGAGCTGTCGAGGACAAGAACGTGGCCGGAGGCGAAGAGGAAGGAAGAAGTGGCTTGAGCAACTCGTGTCTCTCTATCTCTAGAGACAAGAAAGTATGGAGGTATCAGCAATGAAGAAGGGGTGCAAAGGATAACCAGTGTATTTGTTGTTCTTGCATCTCGATGTTGGAAGATGGGAAGACGAGCGAAAAAACTACCCTGGCTATTATTATTATTGCAAAGGGGGTCAAAGATGCCGCGGTGTGTAAAAACATCGACATGGAGAAGGGGGAAGGGATAATTAGGGCATGGAGAAAGTGGAATAAAACAGGGTGCATTTGCTCATGAGGGTTTGAAGAATGCAAAATATCTTCGCAAGTACTTTGCAAGCCCCGTTTTGATCGATGTCTTTTTTACGACAAAGCCAACACTGTGCGACATTTCTTTCCATCATTACCATCATCAACAATTGTGATTCTCAATTATTGTGTTGTTAGTATTGTCGTCCTCCATTACAAAGCCAAACCCAAGACTTTCGATCGATTGTGTGGTTGAGTCATTGTGTGGGGTAAGAAAGAGCTGCATATTACCCGCTTCTCCACCATCATACTTCAACACACAACAGGGAGCTTGGCTCAGTTGGAAGAGCGCAGGTCTCATACGATTAAAAGTATGATCTGGTTGTTTAACACCAGAGTTATCCTGAGGTCGTGAGTTCGAGCCTCACAGTTCCCACATCCTTTTGCTTCTTGGCCCACCAGCCTAATATCTTGGCCTTCTTTTTTGCTTCTTGATAAGATGACAACTTGATTTCTTGTTCTTCATCAAGTTGAAACTCTTACATAATGCTACACATAAACTACACTGGGCTCTTGGCCTCTCCCTGATATGCTGCCTTCCTTGTATCCTGTCAACCATCCAACAAAACACAACATCACCAATACACCACCCCCTCCTCCTCCTCTTTCCCATCCAACCCCTCTTGCACCTCCAACCTGCCCCCCTTCAACCTCCCCCTCTCCCCAACCCACCGATCAATCCACCCCTTCATCCTCTTCCTGCTCTGCTCACTCCCCACATTCACCGTCGGCACCACCCTCCCTATCCTCAACCCCATCACAAAAATCGCCAACTCCCTAAAGCTAGAGTGCTCACTATACGGCACCCCCAGCAGCACCCCTTCTTTTGTGCTACCCCTCATAGGTATCAAGTCCCCCTTTCCAAACCTGCTCCTCCACGCCTTCCCATACAGCAACTGCTCCATCGGCACACTGCCAGGCGCCATATCCGCCTTGATATTCAGACTCTTCAAGCTCGGGGGCCGGTAGTTCCACCCCGAGGGTTTGAACCCTACTATCCTCGCGAACCCGAACCGGCGGTGCTCTTCGAGATACGAGAGGAGGTTCTCCTTGTTGAGGTCGGACAGCGAGGCCAGGTGGACCTGCGCCTCTTGCGGGTTGGGAGTCAGGAGGGAGATGAGCTCCGGGTCGTCGAGCTGGTTCACGATTTTGAGCTTGTACGGCGAGGCGTAGATTTTGGACCCGAGGGCGAGGGCGATGCCGACGCAGATGCGCTCTTTGCCGATGGAGTAGGTGCCGCAGAGGATTAGGAGGCGGTTTTTCTGGGAGGGTTGGAGGTTGTTGTTGTTGCCCGAGAGGGCGGTGAAGGCATTCAAGGGGGGCGTGGGAGGGTGTGGTTTAGATGGTGGTGGCGGAGGGTCATTGGAAGCAGTGAAGAACTTGCTGACCGAGGCGGAAGGGGCGCCGCCCTCTCGTCGGCGGAGGAGGGAGTCCCATTCTTTGTCGTCGCCGGAGATGAGAGCTTGATTGAGGAGGGAGGAGATCTCTGCGCAGGTGGAGATGACGTCTTTTTGGGGAGGGAAGGAGTATTTGGGGTTGAGGTAGGTAGTGTCGAGGTAGCAGACGTCGATCTTTTGATGCTTGGTTTTGCCTGTTATGGCGTCGACCGTCTCTGGGCGAAGATGAGGGTGCTCAAGGTGAGCTTGACACGCACGGAAATCGCCACAATGCAGAATCCGATGTGTCTTCCCTCCTCCCATGGCTTTTTCAAACAGAAACAGTGAACTACCGGGGCAGTGGTTGGCGGGGATCATTGTCACTGTGACCCCTTTGGTATGTGGAACTGGGACAGTTTTATCGAACTCAAGCTCGACGACATACTTTGCTGCCGTCCTTAGCTGAGTCTTGACTAGCGACCCTGTGACTTTGCTGCAGTAGATCGGGCCATGAGACCAGTTTGCCGTGAGACCAATGTAATGATCACTGTGAAAGTGACTGAGAAAGTATGCTTTGCAGCCCTCCACAGCACCATACCGGAAAGCATCAACGCATATCGAGAACCCAGGCATAATCTTGTAAAAAGGGCAGGTCCGCTTATACGCCGGCATACCTCTTGATGCGTTCTCTGCCGCGGCGGCTGTTGCCCAGGCAGTATCCTCAGCATGGCCAGACATCAGCTTAGCAAACGCCGAACCCGAACTGCCGGCGGAAGCCTTCTCCTCGCCCAGGCTGAACGGATTCGCCTGTCCTGGTCTTGGAACAGCCGCTTTCGCAAACCTCTTACCCACCTCAGCACCATCAACCTCCTTGTTCTCTTCGAGTGTGGGTGGTGGCTTTGGCTGCGGCAAGGGCGTAGGATTTCCATCCAGACAAGCATTAACATGCTCTGAGGCCACCTGCTCTGACGCCCCTGCTAGACTACCCCCGCAGATGGGACAGGCTTCCATCATCTCCTCATCAAGACGCCTGTCCATACCAAACTCTTCATACCCCTCCAGCAAGGCTTGTTCTTCCATATCCCGCATGGCCTGGAGTTCTTCGCCAGTAAAATCCTCGCCAAATCCCTCGTCGCCAAACTCTTCCATACCAGCCGTCTCTTCATCTGCTGGCTCGCGGTTTGGCGTCAAGTTCGCTGCGGATGTCTCATGTCGTAGCAGAGGCGCCTTGCCCTTTACTTCTCGTTCTTGATCTCGGTCATCCCTATTTGTTATCCTGGTCCCGTTGGTAAGTCTGTCGCCGGTAGAAGTCTCGCAAACAGTTTCTGCAGGGTGTGCAGGCGCAAGGGTAGGTCTCACCCTTGATGGAGTCGTCGAGTCGTTATCGCTCGCATCGTTGTCTTCTTCCTCATCAGAAGAGGAGTCGTCCAGAAACGGATTCGGAACCTTCTTTTTCTTCGCAGGTGGTTTTCTTGCTTCTTTCTGCTCTCTTTTGGCTGTGGTCGACTCGGTGTCTGCTGAACTCGCCCTCGACTCCTCCCCCAAGCCAGGACTCAACCTCCTCTTCTTAACCGACCCCCCATTCTCATTATATCTCACCTCTTGCCCCCCTTCCTCCTCCTTCACCACCTCCCCTTCAACCGGTCTCTTGACGTAATCCTCCGCCCCATAAATATCCTCTTCCTCTTCTTGCTCCTCCTCCTCCGGTTTCACACCCCCAATAAACAACTCCTCATCCTCCGTCTTCTTGAAATAACTCAGGATACTCGCATTCGGCTTCGCCTTGACCTTTGGCCCCTTGGACACAGGCTGCACCTTCATCCGCGCACCAGGCGGTTTATTCGGCGTGATCGTTTTTTGCTTCAGCTTCGGCTTCGGGGTAGCAGCCGTCTTCGGTTTGGCTTTCGATATCCTCGCGGGAGCCATTTTTTTCGACGGACGGACGGAGGGAAGGCAACGTCTCGCTTGGGGAGGGGTTGGCCAAAAAGTTGGGAGGGTAACACACGCTCGGGAAACGCGACGGGGTTTTGGAGGGGTGGCGCACTTGTCCGCCACTGGGGGGAGGGGAGCAAACACGCTAGATCTGCGCGGTGTCACGTGCGCTAACTTGAAGATCAAAGCGAGGCTTGAAAATGAACCGACACAAAGAAAGCATTGAGCGAGTGCTACACGCATAATATCTTGTTATATTGGTTGGGCTGTTTCAAGAGACTAGAGTGAACTCCAGTCTTGTCAGGTTTGACCTACCCATTCAAGATCTGAGGTATCAAAAAGAGTTCCCCTATAAGCGTCAGAAATAGGGGCTTATACACAACACAGACCTCAAAAACATAGTTGTAAGTCGATTACAGATGACACAGATTCTCAACAGCTCCAACGACTTGTCGACTCTCCCAATAATCAGCGTATCACACACAATTGCAGATGTGGTTGAAAAGTGAATTGGTATTGCATTTGACGCTATGGTCCGCTTTTACCCCCCCTTATTGAATGCTGATCCGGAAAAACGCTGGCTTTTCATAACCATAGAGGTATCCCATATCCGTTTCCGCTTCAGTCATAATGCTCTTCATCAGAGTAGCCCTCAAAGGACTTCCCCACCTCCTTTTACGCTTTCCGCGTACCTCTTCCTCGTCCACCTTGGAGTAGCTTTACTCCTCCGCCTCCTGGATAGGCTCGACGACCTCCTCCTCCTCGTCATCCAAGCTCCCAGCAGGGACCTGGTAGAGACGCAGGATGTTCTTGTTGGGGTCCTTGACCAAGATGTACTTACCCTCTGGTTGCTGGAGAACCATGTCGGCGATGGTACGGACGATACCCCAGCCGTTGGACAGCTGCAGGTTCATCTGGTTGGCAAAGTCCTTGGGCTTCCAGCCAACAACGCCGAGAATGACGTGCTTGTCATTGGTCTTGGGGTTCGCGCGAGACACGAAACTAGTGAAAGTAAAGTTAGCCACCTAATTTTCCCAAAGTTGTACACAAAAGGTAAAAACATACCCAATCTTCATGACATCAGCCTTGGCAAGAATAGACTGAACAGTCCACCTGGCAAGCTTGCAGCTGTTGTTCTTCATCTCAGTGGCGACGACAGCACCGCGCTGAGACACAAGCTTGGACCTCCAGTCAAGACCGCCACCGCTGCCCTGAGCCTTGCTGTCAAACTCGTTGAGAGCGTGGACAGTGACGAACTGGTTCTCGTTGTTGAGAGCGCTCTTTTGCACGGCATCCAACTCGGTGCGAACGATAAGATATGTGGGGTTCTCCTCGGTGGTGGAAAGGTCGAACCGTCTGTACTTGTAGGCCTTGGACGCGGGGGGCACAGACTCCTCGGGGGAGTAGAAGGGGTTCTCGTGCGCCATGCTGACCTTGTGCTGCTCAAGCACAACCTGGTTAGCAAAGTTGTGGTTAATATAGGTAGCCTCCTCCGCCAGCGCGGTGGGCTGGTTGATGGAATCCTTGGATCCCTCGGAAGCCTCGAGCGGCGCGTCGGCGGCGTTCTCGTTGACGGTCACCATGTCAAGAGCGGCATTGTCGCGCTTGTCAAAGAAGACCTTGTTGCCCTGTCTGACAATGACGATATCCCAAGAGTAGACAGAGCGAGGGGCGCACATGAGCATCGAGAGAATGCTATCGGTGGCGAAGATGGTGGCCTCCTCCTTATCAGCAAGCTCCTGGATGATAGGATCCACAGAGGTTGTGACGTTGTAAGCAGCACGGTCAAGCGCGAGAAGCTTGCGCTCCGAGTTCTTGACTGGCGGCTTGTCGTAGGAGCGGTCGTAGGCATTTACGAAGCCATAGCTGTCGATGTCCTCACCCTCGTCGGTCTCGAGGTTCAGCTTGCTAAGACGGTTGTAGTCAATCTCCTCAAGCAGGGTCCAGTTGGGCTTGATGTTGATCGAAGCATCACGGTTGCGAGCAGGCTTGTCGTAATCCTTCCAGCCAAAGCGACGGCCACCGCGAGCGTTGCCGCCACCACGGGCACCGCCCCGGCTGTCGTAGCCTCCGCCGTATTGCCCACCGCGACCGGCACGCTGGAACTGTTGGCGGCCACCACCGCCTCTGGCATCTCCCCTTCCACCGCGCTGGCCACCTCTACCCCGAGTAAAGACAGCACCCCGGCCGAAGCGGGTCTTGGTCGAGTCGCGAACGTTGGAGACGACGGAGAAGGAAGCCTCGTCCTCGGCGACAGGAGGAGTGAACAAAGAAGCGGAGCCGGCACCGTAGACTTGCTGGTCTGAAGAGAACATGTGTTAGTACAGGGCACGTATGCGAGCGATGACCCCTCGCAGCAGGTCCATCCAGCACCCACCTCTGTAGTTTCTGTTAAATTGCTGTCTGCCACCGCGACCGTCTCTACCGTCCTTGTTGTCGGTCCAGTCAGCCATGCGACCGAGCTTGTCGCTCTTGGAGAATGGGGCGTAAGGAACGCCGTTGAGGGTGGTCTCGGTGGTAATCGGGGGACCCCAAGTTCCCTCATGCTCGGGCAACGAGTTGATCAGGTCGACCAGGGCCGACTCGCCCGGTGGTGGAACAGCCATATTGGGTGGTGTGTTTGTGTGAGGAAGAGTTGGATTGTTGGAAGTATGTTCCGGACGATGCGCAAGAAGTAACGATTGCAGTGTAAGCCGAGATCCGGGTGCTGTGGCGGTCGCGACGTGAATGCGGAGATGCACTTTGACAGAGGGCTATTTTCAAAAAGTGAAATTCTCGTGGTGGGGTGTTGTGGGTGTGGGGCAACCGCTTGCGGTCGCACAGTGCGGAGGAGCAGGTGGGCCGTGGACAGAAAAGCAGGTACTGCAAGCTTGAACAAGCCGTTGCAGCAGTCAAGACCCCCCTGGACTTCTTCTTATGTCTTGGGATGCTCAGTAGTTCGTAATTAAAGCCATTGGGGCATTAAATATGTCTCGATAGATCCAAGGGCTGGCGTTCGACACATTGTCATGGATAAAGCAGTCTGATTATTCTGTATGGGATGTGCCAGGAGACAATACTAACCACTCCCACAAGAACAAACACCGAGCCATAGACAACATTTTATCTACTTTTTTACATAGTCAAATACTTTCAAAGTAA
The DNA here is from genome assembly GCA_030512305.1 of Cercophora samala. Lineage (NCBI taxonomy): Eukaryota > Fungi > Ascomycota > Sordariomycetes > Sordariales > Lasiosphaeriaceae > Cercophora > Cercophora samala. The sequence goes on from JAULSY010000161.1 coordinate 60,674, forward strand.
CAAAAGCCGCGACCAGAGACAGCAGCTCTCTTCAGTCTAGCAGGGCCATCTAAATCAGTACACCATATCCAATCCAGTCAATCACCCAAGGACACGAGCACTAGAGCAATGTAAAACCCACGAAAACTCATCAATATCCCAAGACAAGCTCCGATTTGGTCGAGAAGACATTCTCCAACGCATCTCGGACCTCAAACTCCTCCATCACAGAACCAAAACTGCAGATGAATATCAGCAAACATGACCCATTGATAGACGAGCGCAAACGATTGATTAGTCTGTGAGAATCAACATACCCATAACACCGAACCTTCCCAGCCAACTCGTCAGCCAGTTTCCTAAAATCCTCCATCTTCAACAGATTAACACCAGGGTGCGTCACCACCATCCCCCACGCCATCACAGGGGTGATCTCCCCGTCGAGATTCAGCTTCTGGCTGAGATCCATCAACGTCGCCAAGTCCGGTTTTGCCAGATCCCATGTACGCACCCCTCCTTCAGTATGGCCACTACCATTTGCATCGTGACTGTGAACGTGAGTTTCGGAGTTAAGGTTGTGTCCGAAAGGGACCTCGGGGGCCAGCCGAGTAAGCGATTCGGGTGGGCACGAGGCCATGAGGGCATGGCCGCAGGGTTCGACCCCGCCAGATTCGATGGTTCGGTCAAGTAGCCATGGTAGGTGTTCCATGCAGGGTCTCTCGAGTCTATTTGCTTCTGCCGAGAAGGTGTGGCGGAGTGGTTAGCTTTGCGTTCTTCTCTGCTACCCTATCCTAACCACTCTTCTTGCACGTCCCTTCTTTCATCGGCAGCAAAGCCATATAATAAGGTGTGTGGGGAGCAGTATAGTGAGTGGGAAATATCAAAGAGGCAGGCAGCGATGGAGCTATCATGAAAGGGATGTCCTACGTTAACACAAAATCGATCCCGACTTGCTCGTAGTCGAGGTTTGGATCCGGAATTGGTTGGTTTTCGAACACTCCCATACCCCCATTACTCGGTGACAGAGCACCCTGGTGTGCCAATGCGCCGGTTGGCAGCGGCGAGGCAGTAAAGTTGCTCGTGTTGCTCGATATTGGTGCATAACTCCCGGTGATGCTGGCAGGACCCGATGCGTAGCCGAGGCTGGGATTGCTTATCGAATCGTCCAACAAACTTGGGCCTCCCACGGCTACCCCTTGTGTCAAGAGAGCCTTGAGCTGACGGTTTTCCTCAGCCAACTGGTCTTTATCCTGCGAGGCATGGGTGAATGCCTCCTTGAGACGGAGGACTTCGTCTTCGAGGGCCTTGATATATCGCTCTTTGCGCTCTCGGTGTGTTCTAAAATTCAGGATTGTTTAGAGACTATGCATTTACCGTGATTTTTGAAGGCACTCTTACCGTTGTGCTTGCCGGTTCAGCTCTTGTCGCCTAGTCAGCGCAGGCTTGCTGTCGGGCTTTGGTCCCCGGCGCTTTGGTGGCTGCCCATCCTTCGTTGTCGATTTCTTGTCGGTAATATTTTTCAGAAACTCGAGGTTCAACGAAGACAGTGGGTCTGTGTCATGATCCGAGGGCCCTGCGTCAGGATTGTAGTCATCTGGCGACAACGACGAAGACATGTTGGTCACTGTCGCAGCTGCTGATGTGGAAACTGAGCGATGCTACTCATGGAATCTTTGGTTAGAATGCATTTTCAAAGTTTCAGGAGCCTTAGAACTGATATTCTTCCGTGTGCTCGAAGTGCGCCCGCGAGGAGGAAGTAAAAAAGATGCACCATACAAATATGCGATCTGGTCAAGAAGGAGATGTGGGGGAACCGAGGCAAGCTCATGCGCCGACTCGAACGCCGTTCGAGGTCTAGAAAAACAGCACGATTTGGGGAACAAGACACGAACGTACTCTGGCTTGAAGGTGTCTCAAGCACGCAGGATCCAGCACAACGGTGAATATGGCTGGTGTAGCAATTCTGTGAATTTATCTCGTCGTCGTCAACAAGAACGGCGGAAGCGCCCGGGGTGGTGATTGCTGCGCCTACTTTATGCGGGGTCCATTTGGAATTGTAATTCTGGCGTGCCTGAGCTTGGCAGTTTGTTTGGGGGTCAGTTTATCTGCACTCAAGTAATCATGAAACTGATGCCGAGGGAACAATGTTAGAGGGCAGAAAATCGACCTGGTCAGCTTCGATCAAAACCCTTGGAAGAAGACATGTCTTGCGTGACAGACAAGCCCTTGGTTATGGAAGCAGGTGACTGAGGCGATCGGATGGTTCTGGACAAGAGGCCGAAGCTGATTTCCAGCCGAGCTGCAGGGAGGTATCATCAGTCCCTCGGAGTTCTAAGCTGAAGATGGGAGGGACCTGAATTCTAGCGGGGTTAAGATTCCACTGCGGGTAAGGCTGGCGGATTCCTAGCTGAGGCAGGGATTCCCAGGTTCCAGTAATGATGCGTGGTGGAGCTGGTTGTTTCTGTAGGCGAGTCCGAGATCGAAACCCCTACACTACGGCCCTGATCGGCTCACTGCACCGGTTTTTCAGTTCAGTTCAGTCTGGGTGGGAAAAGTACAATTGCAAAGTGGGCCTTAGGTGGGCCCTGGGCC
>JAULSY010000162.1:0-40179 GCA_030512305.1 Cercophora samala
GTAATTATTAATATAATCCTATAATTACTTTAATACAATTTTATAATTATATTTAAAATATTTAATAAAACTATTAGACTTTATTATTATTAAATTAAAGCTTATTTATTTTATATTTATATTAAAGAGAATAAACGGAGTTAAAGGTAGTTAAGAGTTTTACTTTTTATATTAATATATTAAAGTAAATATTTATATATTAAAGCTATAAATAACTATATAATATTTCTTTTTTTTTAATACTTAATTATATTTATCTCTTATATTTTTTAAATTATTACCCTTTAATAATTAATATATATTATATAATTAAACTTATTTATTATTAAATAATAATAAATAAAACTATTATATTATTTTTTTAGAATTTAAATAGTAAAAAAGGCTATAGTATAATTAAAATTAAATAGCGTTTAAATTAAACGGAAATAAATAAAAGGTAATTTTTATTTTACTAATTTAATTTAACTTTTTTTATTAATAAGACCTATTTAATACCGCTTTCGATTTTAATAAACCTTAAATATAAATAAACGATTAATAATATTATATTTTACTATTTATATATATATTTAATAAAATAATTAATTTTATTAACCTTAAAAATATAATCGATCGGGTTCGGATAGAAGGAAATTATAGAGGATAATTTTAAAGTAAGTCTATAGGATAAAATTATTAAATAGAAAGATAGAGTTAATATAGGTTTATTATTATAGGTAAAAAGTAATTAAAGATAAAAGGCTATAGGGAAGTTAATATATAATTAAATATTAATTATTAATTATTAATAATTACTATTTAATTTAATTAATATATCGTTATTTTTTAATAAATGTAATAATTTTTATTAATAATAAAGTTAAAATATAATAACCGGAAAGTCTATTACGTTAAGTTTATAATATATAGTTTAATTTACTTTTAATTCTTTAATTAGTCTTTTATATAATGCCTTACTTTTTATCTTATATTTTATATTTTATATTAATATAATATAAAGGTTACTATATAAGTCTCTTTATTATTAAAAATAGTAATATTATAATTAATTTATTATTAATTAAATATAGATTTTTAAAGATACTTAGCGTCGTTTCCGATATTTTAAATCGCTTTAAATTATTAAAAATACCTTAATTCTAAATATAAATTAATATTAACTTTCTTTCTTTCTTTTATAAAATAAGATTAATCGTTAAACCTAATATAGTATAAGAGATAATATTTATGTCGTTATTCTTTTTAATAATTTAACCGTTAAATAAATAATAATTATAATTTTAAACTAATTATATAAAAATAAAAGAAGGTATTTTAAGTATTTAATAGTTAAACTGATTTTTTTTATTTAAACTTATTATTTAATAATCCTTTTTATTTTAATTTAACTACTTATTTTTAAACATAAATTATTTCGTCTTAATTTAATTAATTATTTTTAAATATAACCGTTTATATACGTTATTTTAAACCCCTCCCCCTTTACTATTTACACTATACTATAACGCCCCTTAACTTACTATTAGTTTATTTATTCCCGGTAACTCCTTTTTAATTTACTTTATTTAAAAATAAATAAGGTATATAATATTATTATCGTTTAAGAATAAATAAAGTATATAATATTAACGTTTATAAAAAAAAAGCTTTATAAATATTACCGTTTAAAAACCTTTTTAAATTATTAACTTAAAAACGGTTTATCCTTTTTTATTTAAGAATTATTTTAGCGTATAGTTAAATTAACTTATATACTTTATTAAAAAGGGATATATTTCTTTACGATAAATTACTTTATAATATTCCTTTAAAATAATAAAAATAGTAATAATATTTATCCTACGTTTTTTATAATAAAAGAGATACTATATAAGTCTTACTTTCTCGGTCCTTTTCTCTTTAATAAATAGATCTTTATATATATTATTTCTTTTAGTTTTTTACGTAAATATATATTATTAAATAACTATATTATATATATAATCGATTATTTATATATAGTTTTTAAATGTAATTTAATAATATTAAAATAAATTTTTTATAATTCCTAAATATAAAATTCTTATATATAACTCCCGCTTACTTATTCTATTAATTTATATATTAAAAAATAACTTTTTTATAAAGATAATTTTAATATTACTTATTAAAAAAATAAATAAATAAAGTATATAATATCTAGAAAAAAAAGCTTTAAAGGGGGTTAATTTTAAATAAATCGAGGATTATATGGTTAAAAAAATAAATAAAAGTAAAGATAAATATAGATTTAACGAAGTATATTATAAAACGGTAGGGATTTTAAATAAAATATTTAAATATTAAATAAATAACGTTAAAAAATAACTATTAAAGGTTTAAAACCTTTATTTAGAATTATTAAAAGAAGGTTTAAAACCTTTATAAAAAATATTTTAAAGTATTATTGTTTATATATTTAATTATTATAGAGCTTTAAATAATAACGCTTTATAAATAAAATAATTAAATATAGCGTTAAAATTATAAAAATAAATTAATTATAGTATATATAATAAAAAATTTAATTTAATAAAAGTAATACCGCGGTATTAAGGCTACTTTAATAATATATAATAAACCTATAAAAAATAACGTTAACTTAATTTAATTATTTATATTATAATTAAATAACCGTTAAAAGTTGATTATTACTTTATTTATATAAAATATATATATTAATATTAAAAAGTAATAGTTTATATAAAAAAATTAATAAATATTAAATTTATTATAGCGGTTAATTAAGTTTTACCGAGCCTCTATATAATAAAATTTATAGCCGTTAAATTACTAATAATATTTAATATTACTACCGTCGTTATTATTAATAGTATTATTATTATTATTAAATTATTTATAATAATATATAACTCTTTTTAAATAATCTAAATTAATATCCGAAATTAATTTTTTTATTTTAATTATTTATATAATTACTTAATATTAATATTTAATATTATAATATAATTATTATAATTATAATAAAGATTATAATTTAACTTTACTTTTATATAAATGTTAAATTATATTTATATAATAATTAAAGCGCTATAACTTTAATAAATAAATATTAAAGGGGTTAATATACGGTTAAAATTTTCTTTAAGTTAATTCTTAAGAACGGATTTAAAGAAATTTCACTTTAATATCCGGCTATAAATAAAACTTTAAATAATTTTAAATAAATATAATATACGGCGTTAACGTAATAATTAATATAACAATTAATATAATAAACATTAAAAAAGCGTTAGGAAAGTATTAAATATATATATTAGGAAAAAAAGTAAAAAGGAATAATAATAAGTTAATTAAAAGGTAGTATAGTAGATAATTTAATATATTCTAATTATAAACTAAACCCTTTAAATATACGTTAAACTAACTTACTATTAAAATATATTCCAATATATACACTAATAAGTATATACTATATAGGCCGCTATATTTTTAAATATACTCTAAAAAAAATAAGCCTAACCTACAGACTCTATTTTCTCTACAGACTCTATTAATTTAAAGGATATAATTTAATAAGCAAAGTCTAAATAACCCCTACAGACTCTAAATCTCCCCCCCCACACCTACTACGGTTAGGAATAAGAGAGAGTAACTTATTCGCCACTGTCAAAACTTCCTCCGCGTCTTCCCTGTCGTCTTCGTCCTCCGAAGTCTCCAAAACTCGTGACTGTTCCAGTATGACGATGTTCAACTCCGTGCTGAGCCAGTCGTGGCTGGAGTGGAAGGGACCACGTGGGATTTCGTATTGAAGCCGATCGCCCATGAAGAATTCGTGGGACACCAACAAGCCGGGGGCGACCTTTGCAAGATTTTCACCGTCGTTGTCGTTCCCAGATACCCGGTGGTCCAACGTGCCTATGCCCCTGAACATGCCCCCTGGCTTCCCGAAGCCCGCCAGCTCAGCCTGGAATGTCGCGATTCGGTTCGTAAACGCAACTTTCTGCTCCATCGACATGGTCCGCCACCGCGTATGAGCCGGTACGCCCTCCATGAACTCCATCAAAATCCACTCAAACCCGATCTCATTGTCGTTACTATCGTCAAAGCCAAAGACCTGTGGAACCGGAATCGTGGTGCTCTCGCGCACCCATCGCAATGTGGTCTCCTCAGCACGCGTCTTGTGGCCAGGGTAGACAGGCAGTGTGACCCGCATGATGACTCGGCCTCCGGCATATTGAACAACGTAAAGTTTATTGAAGAGGCCGGATGTGTGAAAAGTGACGGTGCATGGATCTTCGGGAGGGATGCTCAGTTGTTTGCGGCAGACGCGTTCAATGGCAGTGGTGGACGGGTCCCGCGTCCACTGGGGCACGAGATCAAAGGGTGTTTCTTTCCATTCCAACCCGTCTTGGAGCGGACGAGGGACGGTGGCCATTTTTCGGGAGTTCTTGTTGGCGAGGTTGTGAGGTGATGATATATCAGGAGGGATTGTGGTAACCTGTGAAGTGATGAAAGCCCAATCACGTGGTCATCTGGAAAGAACTGTTGGTTTGGTACGGATCACCCCATTGGTCAGTCAGGGGAGAGACAACACAAAGCAGCGAACCACCAAGGGCTGTTGGATATAACATAGCGGCATAAATCGACAAGTTCTTTCTACTTTGTATTTATCTGTTGCCTGTGTGGAAGTCACACCCATCTGCTATCCTACCCCTCATACCCCTGAACCCCTAAAGTGGGACCGATCTCTTCGGTTCTATGAGCTGCGGTATGCCATCAATAAGGCATTGTCCCTTACCTAATAAAGACACATCAGTTTCCTCCATACTTGATTTATTTCCACCAAATATGTGTAGTGATATCATCAACCTCAGTCTGAGGAACATCAACAAAACACCACGCCCCATTCACAGGTCTTTTCTTGTACAAGCCCCCGACCAACGACATCCGGTCCCACTCCTCCTGTGCGCAAAGCCACTGGTAAATCTGCCCGGGAACAGTCTTGCTGCCTGCCACCTGTACCCAGCCCGTGACTTCCCTCGCCTGCAGTGACTCCAACCATGCACCAAAGTCTCCTCTATTGACATTGAACATTGCCAAATCACGAGTGCCTTGGCCATACACCCTCAGCTGCCCCTGCCATCCCGAGCCGCGTCGCAAAAACCAGAGTCTCCGGTGCACAAACCCATGCTTCTGCGCCACCTTGTCTCTTCCGTCCAACAGGTTCGGATTCAGGCCAGAAAAGTCAATCATCGGTGCCACCTGCGCCGGTAGGATAATATCACGGTTCAAGATAAACTTGTCCACCCCCGTGACGGTCTTGTGGAAAGAAGCGACTTCGAGATGGAGCTCGGCGTAACGGGTCCCGGACTTGAAGTCGTGCAAGGAGAAGATGAACCTGCAAGGAAAGTTTCCCGGACTTCGCAAGTCTTGTTCCTCGCACGTGGAAGGTATCGGTTGGTCGTCGCCAGTGGCACCGAGGGGTGAAGCTTCCATAGATGCGTCTTGGCTATTGTGGGGGTTAGAGTGTCGACTGGTGGAAATTTCCATGGGGTCGAAGATACCCCTGCCTAAGGGATGACCAGGATCCCGATTCTCATGGGCGGTTGAAGCTGCTGGGAAGAGAGGCATTCTCCCACGCACGTTGCCATAGGGACCTCTTATAACTGGAAGTCCAAAAAAGTCAGCCTCGGGGTTAAGCTGCCCAGCAGGTCTCGTAAAAATAGTGTCCAAAGGCGGTTCTCCGTCGGCAGCCATGCTCAGTGGGATCATCTCGCACAGATACTGAGAGATTCAGTTCAATTGATACTGGGTTCAGGTAGTGTCCCAAGAGCAAAATCAGGGGTGAGGCGAGTATATCAGCGGTTGAGAAAAGGAGAAATTCTGTAGGTATTAACTGGGGACTGGCAGATACATGTATCCATATGTGACCATCCCCACAAACATCAAACCGCCATTTCAGTACCAGCAAGGAGCAATCCGGTTTGACTGTTTGTCAGATAGTACCCAAACACACAGGTGACCCAATTAGATTGCTTATCATCACACCCCTATACTTGACAAAAGTCACCCTCACACCGCACCCCTCTCCCCCATCCACCAACATGAAAGCTTTGTTGCACGCTCAGAAACAACAAAGAGTATTTTTGCGTGATTTCACCCTCTACATCCTCATTATTCGATTGTTGGATAACCATATGTTTCTAGCTCGCGAATAACTGGAACAGCCAGTTTAGAAAGCTCGCCCATCTACTGACCTGGACCTCCTTGCACCACAGCCTCCTTTTGTCGTTTGTCTACACCCAGCCAAAGCAGATTAGGCCGGCTATAGTGCCCAACAACGTCCAAGAAACCCCGAGTCGCAACGCACTTGGTCAAATCCAGATCCGCATACACAATCCCTTCGGCGACGTCGGTTCCGTCGCCTAAAGGCTCCGTCAACCGTCGACCGTCGGGCCCAATGACACAGCTATGTCCCCCACCTGGCTCCGAGCAAACAATTCCTTGCTCCGTCCGAAGAAATTGAATGCTCTTCGCATTGCATACGGCGGTACTGTGGAGCACATATGCAGCGCTTTCGATAGCATACGTCTGCGACAGGTTCTGGCAACCCTCGGCCGTCATGCTCCACAAGCCGGGATAGTCAATACCGGGAATGGGGGATACCGGGGGCCACATAGCAACGTGGACCGTCTCGCCCTGGGAGATGGTGTGGTATTTGAGGAGTGGCTGCGTGTGCTCCCAGCAAGCGAGACATCCCACCTTGACCTTGCCATGATGAGAGCCAAAGTCGATCTCAGCAACATTGTTGAGATCATTGCCCGATCCGTCGCCAAAGATGGTGCGCTCCATGTGGGTCGGCTTGATCTTTCGCCGGTGCACGAGAAGCTCTCCCTGAGGGGAGATGATGGCCTGGGAGATGTAGACGCTGTTGGTCTGGGTTCGCTCGGCAAAGCCAATGACTACGGCGATGGAGTTCTTTTTGGCGGCCGCCTTCACAAGATCCATAGCCTGTGATTCTACTGGGAGCGCATGGTAGATGTATCTTGTGTGCAACTCAGCATCGACCGGTCGCGCCCTATGTCGGAGTTGCACAGACACGTTAGTAGCGGAACGATAGCTAACAAAGGGGAAGAGCAGAGGATCCAACCAAATCCAAGTAGGGTAGCCGGGGGCCCAACACTCCGGAAAGGCAACAAGTTGTGCTCCACCCTCGGCAGCTTCAGTAATGAGACGACATGACTTTTCGATGGTGGCTGGGAGCTCGAGGTACGCAGGCTCCGATTGGATGACAGCAACTCGAAATGGCGACAACCTCTTGAACAGATAATCGGAAGACATCTCGGCACCAGGTTTCAGACAACCGGTTAACTGGGCAAGTGAGTTTCGTGGATTGAAGTCGTTGTAGGAAGTTATCTCAACCGGGGGCAGTGTGCGAAATAACAAATCTGGTTGTGTCCTCGGCATCTGCCAACAATGGAACACCACAGACCTTCTCCGCTCCTGCTGTCTCCAATGAGGTTAAGCTTTGCTGGTACCACCCTCTGAAGAACCCTGCTCCAGCACATCATGAAATGCAGTGTCAAGCATCGGCGAAGCACGTTATGGGAGGCTCAGAGTCCGGCCACATGCAGCTTTCATTTGTCCACAAACAGAGCAGATAAGCCATCTAAGCCAAGATAGGAAATTCGGTGAACCCAGCAAAGAGCGCGGGGTCATAGGTACTTGTCAGGCCTTCAAAATCGGCACTTGACCAGGCTGGTGGAGTTTCTACCAAGCAACAGTTTCTGAATCCAGTCGCTTGATATCTCCCATTTCACCGTGACCCTCTCTTGAGTCTAGTCGATAAAATTCAAGATGATCTCACCTTTTACACCACAGTAATCGACCCGAAATCTGCCCGTCATGGTCGAATCTTCAATACCCAACCACCTCCAGTGCCCTCGCACCCAGTTATCCCGCTTGCCAGCACCAGACTACCAACCCCCTTACCCAGCCTAGGTACAGCGTGCGATAAGTTTCCCAAAGACACCTCCCAACCAGTCGTAGCCATCAATGGCGCACAGTACAAAACACTTACAGCCGTCAATAGGACAGCTGTACTATCCACCCTACCTGTATCCTCCTTCCTCACCTCCCCAGCCAACCCCCCCTCATTCTTCGAGTGGGCTTCCCTAGGTAACCAACAACAAAAACCACCACAACATCTCAGCCCTCGCCTACAGGCAAAGCAAAGCCACATACAAAACCTGGGCCGAGCAGTCCGGATTCCAAGAATGGTGGCAGGCCCTAAAGCCAGAAGAGTGCCAGCACAGATGATGGTTCCTCGAGGTCTTCCTTCCAGCAATCGACCGCTTCGAGACTACCAGACCCTCTTCAACACCAAAAACACCCCCGAAGGCTCCGCTCATTTTGGCGTCGGCATGAGCGACGAGATACAGGACCACGGTTACTGAAGCAGCATGCGTGACCAACTCCCCGCCTCTCAAACCGATGCCCTTGTCGGGGGCAAGCCGGCTACAGAACAGGCCCCCAACAAGGTTCAACCACCCGGAGCGAGCCAGCGTCGGTTAAAAGTTGCTGGCAAGAAGAACCTTGCTGTCATTAGATCTGGACAGGACTGGCTTGACACATCCCCGGAAGAGCGAGAGCTGTATCTTGAAACCATGCATCCAGTCTTGATTCAGGGGATGGAATTTCTCCGAGATCACGGTGGCGAGGTAGGCTGCTACAGGTGCCGGTTCATGGACATCATTGATCCTACTACGAGAGCGGCCGACAAGGACCGAACCTTTGGGCTAGCCTATTTCGACAACCTTGCCTCACTTGGGCGCTGGTGCAAAGAGCACTCAACCCATCTGGCGATATTTGGGGGGTTCCATCAGTACCCGAAGAAACTGGGACACAATGTTACCCTCCGTGTGTTTCATTAGATTCTCGTTCTTGAGCCTGGGCAGCAGTTTTTCGAGTATATTGCCTGTCATGACAGGACTGGGATGTTGGGAGCGGCGGGAGAAGAGTGATTGCACCGTCTTGTGCTCCACTTCGTCAACAGTCATTGTGATGTTATCATACATGTCATTGCCCGAGAAATCTCGTAGAGGACCAATACAGAATCACAGAGCATGGGCAGGGAATTTCTCCCCCTCCGACCCCCTCGAGTGCCCTCTTTCCAAATCCCTTCTCCCATCCGACTCATCAACCGACTTCACAGTGGAGGCCTGCCTCCTCATCTCCGGCAGATCAATCCCCACCTCCTCATCATACTCCACCACCGCCACCGTCCCATGTTCGTCATCCTTCACAACCCCAACCTGCCTCACACTCGAGAACCTATTCACCCCACCCCCACCCCCAGAACTACCCAAACTCTCAAACGTCCCCGACCTAACCCTCTCACCACCAACCCCACTCCTTCCCGTCCCCGTCCCCCTCCCCCTCCCAAAGGTTCTCAAGTAGTAGTTCCCCCCTTGCCCCGACCGCTGCCTCTTACTCCCACCGGTAGTGATATCCACCCCCAACCCACCCAAACACCTCTGAAACACCCCCTTCATAGCCGGTACACACGCCGCCAGCACCCCCAAAAGCTGCTCCAGCGCAGTCCAAGTACAGATACTAACTCCCATAGCCCACCAATCATCCACGGCCGCCGTCGGATCTCCCCAATCCTTGATAATAACCGTCTTGACAATACTACTAACACTAGCCAACAGCCCCATCCCCATAAGCACACAAACAAACACCCTCTCCCTCAACGGCCTGTTCAGCTTCCTCAAAAACGTTATCGGCGTCAGACTCAGCAACAAATCCGTCGTGATGTTGATCCCCGACCCCAGATCCGAAACAGCCTTCATGATCTCCACGGGCACACATTTCCCCCCTGGGGTAAACACATCCCAAGCCGCCTGCAACGGTCGGCACGCTATCGCCAGGCAAAAGATGGTGTTCCCTATCCCGTAGATGGCCAAGATGACAATGATGGTGTAAAGAAATATCCTCCAGTTCCTTTCAGAGCCTCGGATTCGCAGCAGCGTCAACGCGATCGAGATCTTGATGCACGTCATGGCTAGCCCCCAGACGGGGATGGCGAGCCAGGAGTGCTTGCCGGCTTCGGTGCCGCGGGAGAGGGGGATGTAGCCTGGCTTCGGGACCATGAGCGGGAAGAGGAGCGACCAGTCTGCGATGGCTAGGATCTGGACATATTAGGGTGAGCAAAGTGGTGAGAAGAAACGAGCAAAGCTGGGCGGTGTGATCGGAGGAGTTGAGATAGGTAAGGTAGCAATAGGGCAAGGCAAAGGGCCAGAAAAGACTCACGAAGCCAGCAATGATAAACCAGTCGTCCAGGCCCATCTTGAACACAGGAAAGACCCGCTGGTAGATTCGTGTGAAGAAAGTGATCAGGCACAAGGCCATCAGTATCGAAGTAACACCAATAAAGGTCTGGGCAAGGTGCGCCGCCCTCTCGGTAACCAAAATGCCGGGAGGCATGCCATCTGGCGGCGGCGGTGGAGAGTCAGTTGGCGCAAGCGTCGACATTGTGCTGGGTTGTCATTGCTGTAGCTAGAAACAAAAGAATCAAAGGCGGCCGCAAAAACAAGAAAGATCAAGTCGGCAACTCCAACGGAATTAAACAAGCAAGAATAGGGGGCTCCTCCTCTTAATGAACTGGCACTCAAGCGACCCGTCCCATATACAAGAACCCTCCTCCCCTCAGTCCAATCCCAAAGCTGACGAGCTCTCCCAATTCCCGATGTTTGCGATCGTCGTTCTTCCGCTCCCGGGAAGCTTATTTGAGACAAATGTGCGGGAACCCCCAGATTCCAGATCTCTGACACTTGACAGATCGAAGGTCAGTGCCCCGGATCCCCTATTATCCCCTCCCCAGATAATTATGAACCATTAAGGCGGGATCTTGGAAAAGGTTGCGCGCACGAGCACCCACAAAAGTTCCCCAGCCCGTCCGTTGCAAGTCTGGTTCTGTCAAAGTCGACCGAGCAATGTGACTGGTGAGAGAGGCGGCATGTTCCCAAGCGAGTGGCTGATATATACCTGCATGCATGCATATTTGCTGCATCATCCATCCTGCACAGGCTGTAAACGAGGTGTCAGACTTGGCTTTCTGGTTACACACGGGACGACGTTGACAGGACCAGGGCCTGAGCGCAAAGCTTAATGTGCCTTGAAGACGGGATGGACTTTTGACAACATGTCAACATTCATGTTCCGTTTCCCGTTGACAACCTCACCGATGGAACCGAGGTTTGGTGCGACAGCGCCTCAGGAGGAGCAAAGAGCACGCGCTCAGACTCAGGCTGCCGGCAGTTATCGTCTTCATATACATCCATCTCGCGTAAGTTGAATAGGCGGGGGCTGGCCAATCTATCCGGCGTATGAGAAGACAGCAGTTACCAGGGATCAGCGTTTCTTTGGGCAAATGTATAGATTGCACCCGGAATTGGAAGGAGACACTCTTGAGTGTGAATATGAAGAATTTTCTTACTTAAAGAGCTGCGTACAGATGTTGATCGACATGATGTCGACAGCCCAGGGGACCGCCGTTACCCCGCAAAATGTCACCAGAAAGATGCCCTGGATTGGATCCAGTGCAGCGGTCCAATCACGCAAACCATGGGTGCCCTCGTAAAATGCAGTAAATGCCTTGGTATAAAAGGTCGCGAGGTTCGACATTGTTCCATGTTGGCAGACAACTGGAAGGAAGTACTGGGTTAGATGCATCTTTTGGAAAGAATGGTCGAAGACATGCCTTGTCAAATTCTTGCAGAACACCAGCAACCCCCAAAACCGATAATGACACCGACAAGCAAGCCTCTCAAGGCAAGATGAACCATGCCGCTCAACGTTGCTCTTGGGGGGTTTGACCTGGGCTTAGGGGTATCCGGAAAGGTGACATAACGCCGAACAATTGTGGTCGATGGAAGCTCAGCAGGGGCGGCAGTAGAGTGAAAGGTGGTGTAGGTTTCGATGACAGCAAATGTTGTGGGATCTCGGATAGTTACAGTGACTGTATTGATGGGCTCGGTGATGCTTTCAATCGTGGTGACTGTTGCGTGCCAGGTCGTGGTCGTGATAGGGCAGGAGCAACTTGTGGGTGGGACAGGAGAACAGCGGATGCTTCTGCAAGCTTTGCAGTCGGAGGAAGATGATTCCCTCACAGGGGATTGTGTGAAGGACATTTTCCTATGGCCGTGCTGTCGTGGGATTGTCGAGTGATAGATGAGAGCATGAGAAAGGGAGAGAGAGACAAATCGGTCGAGGTCAGTCATGACCACCTGATAGCGGGCAGATGCTCGGTCACCGCCATCAGATTATGGAAGGCACAAAGGCCTACATGTTCGTTTGTTCCTTCCTCGACGCCCTTTCTTGGTGTTCGATGAGATAAGATAAGACACCCCTCGTGGTGTCAGCCAAATGGATGGCATTGGGTGTAGGGTCGTCGAGCTTCTTACCTTATTTTGACTTGTTTTCATTCCTGATCTTTACAGCAACCATCATCAAATCGAATTCGTGATTAATTGTGCAGCTGTTGAGCCATGCGCGAATACATCCCAGGCGGCACGAGACCTCTCGGATTCCTCTATCCACGCGCCTGTCGAGCTTTAGTATTCCGGTCAACCCTCGGAAGAAAAGTTGGATCAAGTTTCTCCTTCGACCCACCGTTCGACGATCACCGAGTTAGCTTTCCTACTAACGAATTGGCGCGGATGGTGATTGCAGGAGTTGGTTGTTTCACCCTGGAGAATCACCGGATTGGTGGAAATTGGCGATTCTGGAGCCACACGACACACACAAAGCACCACACAGAAACCTTCGTTCCAGTATCCTGGGACACCACACTTGGCATGCTCCAGTTATGCTTGCTCGGCAAGTTATCCGAGGGCCATCACGATTGGACGGAAGCT
Organism: Cercophora samala; assembly: GCA_030512305.1. Lineage (NCBI taxonomy): Eukaryota > Fungi > Ascomycota > Sordariomycetes > Sordariales > Lasiosphaeriaceae > Cercophora > Cercophora samala. Next base: position 12,906 of record JAULSY010000162.1, read on the forward strand.
ACGACAAGATGACAACATCGGCCATGACTTCCAAACATGTCTTCGGAACCACTTCAGCGCCGAGAACACGAGGACGATGCCGTAACAAGGATCTTGGAGAAACACGATTTGGTAACAGCGACCGAGTTTCACCAAGCAAAGATTCTCCGCCGGGCTGGAGCAGGACGAGGCCATGTTGAGCAGCGCATTGCTAAGAGGTCATGGATCCATGGTGCGAGTGATCAACAAATCATGTATAAAACCTCCCGTCTCAAGATGTTGGTTCGCTACTACCAGACTCGGGAGCATCCGAGCCTTCTCTGTCAGATCTACTACTCTTCCAAGCGCCTAATTTGACGACGTCGAGCCATCATGAAGTTCCTCGGCCTCGGTGTATTGCTTGCTCTGGCACAGGCCACACCTACCCCTACCTTCCCTGAGGAGAATACGGCGAGGCTGGAGAAAAGAGCAAGTATCTCAGAGGCGGCCACTCTAGGATTTGCCTCGTTGAACGGAGGGTCAGTATCATTCCCTTGCCATCTTCGTTTCCATTATGAGAGGCAGCTAACAACAGGCTTACAGAACGACTGGTGGTACAGGCGGCACAGTAACGACTGTGTCCACCCTCCCTGAATTCACCAACGCTGTTGGCGAGAAAAATACGGCCCCCACTATCGTGGTAATTCGTGGAGTCATCTCAGGCAACGAAAAGGTCCGCATTGGAAGCAACAAGAGTATCATCGGCCTGCCCGGCTCCGGCCTGAGGGGCATCGGCTTGCACTTCCGCAGACAAAAGAACCTCATTGTGCGCAACATCGTCTCCTCATTTGTTGTAGCAAGCAGCGCCGAGGATGCGCTCAAGATCGAGGTCAGCTTATACCTTCTACTCCTCTTCGCCTGCCAGTCCTAACCCTAACCCTAACCCAACAGGGAAGCACCAACGTCTGGGTCGACCACTGCGAGTTCCACTCTACCCTCAACAGTGACAAGGACTTGTACGACGGCGCTGTTGACTCGTCCCACGGCTCCGACTTCATCACCGTCTCCCACACCTACTTCCACGACCACTGGAAGACCTCCCTGGTTGGGCACAGCGACAATAACGGTGCCCAAGATCAAGGCAAGCTGCACATCACGTACGCCAACAACTACTGGAAGAACGTGAATTCACGCGCACCACTTCTCCGCTTCGGAACTGCCCACATCTACAACTCTTTCTATGAGAACATGAGCTCCGCTGTCAATACCCGAATGGGTGCTCAGGCGCTGGTTCAGAGCAACGTCTTCCGTAATGTTACGGCTGCTGTCGTTAGCCAGGATTCCAAGGAGGTTGGGTTTGCGGTTCTTGAGGGTAATGAGCTTGGTGGCGGCCTTGCAAATGCCCCGGCTGGGAACTTGCGGTCCAGCAGCATCCCCTATTCATTTTCTCTTCTAGGCGCGGGTGCGGTGCCGTCGCGGGTGCCTTCTGAGGCTGGCGCTATTCTCAGATTCTAAGTGTTGGTCTTGTGCTACGGACACATGAACAAGAAAGACTTTACACTATCATACATGTACATATGCTCAACCTTTCATTCATCTCAGGCTAGCTTTGACCGAGGTCTAGCCATGTTCTCATAAATTGACGACCCCTACCTTCATTCCAATCTCACTGGGTATTTATCACCGCCTCCGATCCGATGAGGTACAATTGCGGTGATGGGTTAAGTAGGGGTATGTAGAATGAAGCAGAGTGTTTAGCAGGGTGTGGTTGACATCGAATAGAGTCATATTGCCAACGAGATAAATCTTTTCTTTCACTTGTTGCTGCACTTTCAGCAACATAAGGTACCTTACCTATCTACCAATTAACCCCGATGAGTGTCTTCCTTTGCCTTTGCAGGCTTCATTCTTTCTAGAGTACAGGATACAGCAATGTATACCTTTGAGCCCCTGGGCGAGTGGTTATTCCAAACTAGGTCATTGCAATGACACCCCAGCCCTCCTCATTGTCATCACTTGGCTGATAATCAGCCCTACACAGATCGGTCCCGAACCAGCTCCAGTTCTCGCATTCATGCTCCACCAAACAGGGGAACCGCGTACAGCATGGAATGCCAGAGACACCACAACCGCCACGTCCTCGCATCATCACGACTCTCCCGCTTCGTCAGCACCCTCCAAGCAATGAACCCGCTCAGGCAAAGCGGCACGGCACAGCTGTGCCAGGTAAGCTGCCAGAAGGAGGCACAGGCGCAGGACCAAAAAAGGACGCAGAAGGCCAATGCCAAGCGCGCCACCCCGTCCCCAAAAACGAGGGGGACAGTCTTCCGGCTGCGCTGACGATCGCCCTCCTGGTCCTTGAGATCCTGGATGTGCATCGTGGTGAGGATGACGGCGCTGATGAACGCCGTCCACGCGTGGCCGCGAGGGGCGACGCTGTTGTGGGGACCGATGGCCAGCCGCAGCGAGCCGAGGTTGAAGAGGCCATAGGATACGGCTATGATGGCATCGCGGAAGACGGAGTCGCCGGCGCGGAGGTCGTTGTAGTACCAGCTGAACAGCTGGATCAGGAGGCCCTCGTTCCAGACGTTGAGGCTGTAGTTGAGCCAGAGGGCCACGGGGACGAGGCAGAGGATCGCCTGGCGGGTCTGCTCCGGGGTGATCTTGCCTGAGGGGATCGGCCGCCAGGGTTTGTTTGCACGGTCTTCAGCAACTGACTCGGGGGAGCGTTGGTTTGCGAGGTCAAATATCAGGAGGTTATAGCCGTTGAATAGGAGCACTGTGGGGCAACGCTTTAGGATGTCGACGGGTGACAGATGCGGTCCGGAGACGAGCCCGGCAGAAGTCCCGGCCGCTGCTCCTATGATACCGAATATCGAGTTGGGGACGGCAAAAGTGAGAAAGTCACTCTCGACAAATTCCCAAAAGATTCGGGACCACCAGGCCAGGGAAGAGACGAGGGTCCTCGCCGGCGACGACATTCTTCAGGGGAAGAGAATGGCTAGGGCGTGGGGTCTGTAATACCTAGGAAGGCAGATTCATCGGACGGTCGTTGATGATCATACCAAACTCTCATGAAGGCATCTGCCGTATGTATAGGTATATCTTATTTATATTCGCAAAACTACTTGGTACCTACCTACGGTAGGCCATCACGTATCCCGCCGAGGAGGATGGCAGTGCCGCCGGCAGCGCAATCGCGGCATAACGCTTATGCTGCGGCGTAGCAGATAACGGCGCAAATGGTCACATCCTGTTGTTGGTTCTGTTGGTGCTGATTCCCCCCCTGAACGGCTGTGACCTACCAGAAAATAAAGCAGTCCAATCCGACCCCTCAAACCTGTTATCCCCACAGTCCCTCCAAGTTCACGTCGTCCAAGAAACCCAGCCTGTGCTGCACGCATCCACTCACTGTGTTTCCACCCTGAGCACATTGTACATTGCACATTGCACTAGTCCAATCTCACCATGATTAGAGGTTCTCAAAGCTTTTCTATGCTGGGATGGATCATCTCCTTCATCATCATTTGTAGCATATTCGTCTTGCTGCGCTTCTGGTCCTCGACGATCCAGAAGAGAAAGTTTTACGCAGATGACTTCCTGGTGCTGCTGGCGCATGTATGTGAGATCGCATTCACGATTTTATTCAAGTCCGAGTTTTGTGCATCACTGACACAGTTGACGGTACATAGATTGCCATGATTGCAATGGCCGGTGTTACGATATGGGGCATCGTGAATGGCCTGGGGAATCCGGCCGCGGACCTCAGCATGGATGAGTTCAAGGTCATGGCGCAGGTGCTGGTTGGCGCATCCGTCACCTGGACTGTGTCGACCACCGTCGTCAAAATGGCCGTTCTGTGTCTCTACACGAGAATATTCGACGTTGTCATCTTCAAGCGCATCGCCTACGGGCTGATTGGGGTGTGCGCCTGCTATGGCATCGCCTTTGAGGTCGTCTTCATCACGCGCTGTACCCCGGTGTCGCAGGAGTGGGATCCAGTGCCGTGGGGTAGCTGCAAGGACGTCAAGCAGACGCAGATGGCATCAAACTCGATCAATCTCGTTCTCGACGTCGCCATCGTCGTCTTGCCCATGATTCCTCTGTGGTCGCTCCAGATGGCATTGACGAGGAAGCTCGTCATCACGGGCATGTTTGGCTTTGGTTTTGCGTAAGTCCCGACAGTTTTACGAGTCTTCCTTTTAAGGATATCAAGCTTACAAACGACAGCACCGTGGCCGTCATGCTCTACAGAGTTTATGTGACAGTTCACGCCAACCCCGACCCCGCCCTCGCCCTCGCAGACGTCGGTCTTCTCAGCTTCATCGAGCTGTGGCTAGGCATCATCGTCGCCTGCGTGCCGACCACAGCTCCCGTCTTCAGAACCTACGTCAAGCCCACGCTCTTCAAAGCGCTGAGCAAGTTCTGCGGGTACTCGAGAAAGACAGTCTCCAACCCGATCGAGACGATCGGCGGATCGGGCAAAGCCTCGGGCGGCCGCTCTGGCCACAACTTCCGGAGCAATCGTGACTACGCTGAGCTCTCGATCGCGTCCACCTTTGACAACCGCCGATCGTCAGACATCTCCCTTGTGCCTCCCTCCGGCGCCAAAACTCGTACCTACTGCGGCCCAGGCGGTGGGGTGGCGGACCCTACGCTCGAAGGGGTCTACGTGCAGCAGCAGTTCCACGTACAGGAGCTCGGAAACAACAACCGTATTCGGTGAATGTTTGGGTGGAATAGATTGGATGGAATGGGAAGGCCCACAGTGGGGGGTATTGAAATGTACCTATCAGGGGGATGTAAGATTGTAAGATATGGCGACATCAAGAAGGGGAGCAATGAGCGGGACTGGCTGTCTCTGGAACATGGTGTAAAAGTGTGGCACGGCGCGCCCCGTGCCGCAAATGGTGCCTGCCGGACTTGGAATTGCCGATAGGGCGCGTGGGGGGACCAATTACGAGTATTGTTTACCTGCCTTAGGTACCTTACTTTGAACTTCCCTTTTTTTTTTGCATTCAAATCCCTTAAAACTGCGCCTCAAGATGTCTTTCCCGAGCATTCCATCTCGATCTTTTCCCAAGGCTGACTGTGACCTGTGCCCTAGGATTGCATTCTGCAGTCAGATCACCACAAGAACCTTTGAAGTTCTCGGCGTCTTTTGGTCTCCACGATTGAGGCGCTGGTGGCAAGAATGTTGGTGCAATAAACTTGAAGCCATCCTATGATAGAGCATCAAGCGAATCCTTTGATCGAACCCTTTCTGCCTGGGCGCCCAACGGCAAAGTTCACGACGCCATGGATGAAATGTAACGCGGCGCAAGCTGACTGATGATTGTTGATATCTTGGTCCAGAAACAACCAAGGAAGGCCTACCTAACCTGACTGGGCGTGACAAAAGCCGCCGGAGGGATTTGTGCTGTACGTGAACCACAATGATCCTATTCATGGCATCCGAGAGACCAACAGCCCGTGTAGGTGACGGATCAATCACATCCCCAATATACATCAGGCCTTTTATAGTTCTCCGGTCCATGAGTGATGGCTCCATCTTCCTGCCAGACTCGTTGAAGGGATATCTCTGCACAAGCCTTCATCTCACTTCATCATGATTCTCGATCGCCTGACAAGCCCAGAGTTCATCTGGGCCGGCGCAGCCCTTTCTGGAGTTGCCATCCACCTAGGCCTATTCATCCGTGGAGAGTGGCATGTTCATTCTCCGGATATCCTTTGCACCTACGGTGCGCTTGTCGCTGTCTCAACCCTTGCCGGGATCGTCTATGAAACCTCACTTGCAGGGCAAGCTCTCGCATTTCACTTGCTAGGTCTGACCGCCAGCATTGTCATCTACCGCATCTTCTTTCATCGATTGACTCGAGCCGGGTTCCCGGGGCCGTTTTGGGCCCGCTTCACAAAGCTGGGTCATGTGTGGTACTCTCGGCACTCCAAGAACAACTTGTACTTGCATGAGCTGAATGCAAAGTATGGGGACGTTGTGAGAACTGGTATGCCGTTTCTGAAGACAAATCCCCTCTCCGGAAGTAGAAGAGTGTTTCTAACATTTCGTCTCAGGTCCTGCGGAGGTGACGGTATTCCTGCCTGAGGCTCCCGAGGTTATGACAAGCCGGCATTCCAACTGCGTCAAAGCAGAGTTCTACGATTTGATCTGGCCTGAGAAGGCCCTGTTTGCCGCAAGGGACAGAAGTGTTCATTCGAGGCGGCGGCGAGACTGGCAGCCCGCCTTTTCTCCCCAAGGTAAGTCCTGCCTCCAAAATGAAAAACATCTATGGTTCTCTCAGCTAATTTCAACACCACAGCCATCAGACATTACGAAGAAAAGGTGCTCTCCCATATCAACGAGCTAGACCAGCAGCTGGAGTTGAAAGCAAAGACCGGCGCCGTCGTCAACGTCACCGACTTCCTCCTCTGGTTCACCTTTGATCTGATGGGCGACTTCACCTTCAGCACCCCATTCGGCGTCCTCAAGGGCAACGACCCCAGATCGCACGAGATGATCCTCCAGATCAAAAACGCCCGGGTGCTCCTCGGTCCCCTGACCCCTGTCCCCTGGCTCCTGCACATCGGCACCAAGCTGCTTCCCAGGGTCCTCTGGATCAAGGACTGGTACGAATCAGTCGACTGGTGCCAGGAGCAGATCCAAGCCCGCCTAGCCAAGGGTCCCTCGCCAGAGCTCCGAGATCTCACGTATTACATCATGGAGAAGGAGAAGGAGAATAAAGTTGATGCTGGGCCTTGGCTCAGGGGGGATAGCTTGCTCGCCGTCTTGGCCGGAAGGTCAGTTTTCCCGGGCTGGTCTCAACCATTTGTGCAACGAATGAATGTTTGAAACAGCGAACGACTAATGCCACCAGTTCAACAGCGAGCCCACCGCCCAAGCCCTAGCAGCGGTCCTCCACGAGCTGGTCCTTCACCCAGAACACATCGACAAGCTCCACGCCGAGCTGGCAGACACCCCCCTAACCGACAACAACGCCCTCACCGAGCTCCCCCACCTCAACGCCGTCATCCAGGAGGCCATGCGCCTCCACCCCTTCCTACCCACAGGCGGCATCCGCAAAACCACCGACACGGGCGTCACCATCCGGGACGTGTACATACCCCCACACACGACAGTCCTCACACCTCTTTACACCATCTCCAGGCGTAAGTTCTCGGCCCCCTTATCCTATCGATGTAAAACTGATCCGTTCCCTTCAAGGCGAGGATTGCTTCCAGCAGGGCTCCTCCTTCATCCCAGAGCGGTGGACCACCCGCCCGGAAATGGTCCTCAACCCGGCCGCCCACGCGCCGTTTAGTCTGGGAAAGTATAACTGTATTGGACAGCACCTCGCCATGCGCATGATGCGGTACACGCTCGCGAGGATTATCAAAAAGTATAAGTTCTGCCACCCGCCGGGGGTGGACGGGCGGGAGATGGAGGGGGAGAAGGCGGATCGGTTTACTTCTTTTGCCGGGCCGGTGCCGCTTGTTTTTGAGCTTAGGTGAGGTAGGTACCTAGATAAGAAAGGGGGGTGGGGGTTAGGGTACCATCTAGAGGAAAGATGGGATTCTACATAGGTAGGTAGCTAGCTAGCTAGATGGATTTTGATGTCTGGTACAAGTAGTGAGAATAACTCAAATTGTATGATGTGTCTACATATCTGTCTCATGAAACCCGTGCTCACGTAGGTCCTCGGATGTCTGACCTGATGGCTACCTCATCAAGATTCAGCAGTTTGGTATTCAAGGTGATGTTTGTACTGTACATGGATGTCATGCCAGAAAAGAACTCTCTATACCAGATGATACAACAGAAAGACTTGAAAGCTCCTTCGCGCAGGAGGAAGCGAACTGAAGCACAACGCCGCCCCCACTATGGACACCCAGTAAGGCAGGTACCGACCGGGTGTACCGTTTCCCGACGGGGAAAGCTGTGCCTTGCGTAGGGCTGCGGCACACAGCAGACGACCCTTTCGGCATGTCCAGCCTGGGGATGGGGACAGTGAGGTGGCTGGGATGTGGGGCGGGCAAGGTAAGCTGGTGTAGGTAGGTAGGTAGGTAGGTATGGGACGGCACGGCCTGCGGCGTGGTTGTGTTTCCTCGCAAATCGGAAGTTGGGGTGGTACCTATCTGGAGGGTGACAAGATCTCAACATTGCCTTACACTGGGCTGGGCCGCATGTTGGTGGGTGGTACCATCTGATCGTAGCTTGGTGCGACTCCTCCCCTTTGGGGTAGGTAACGTTGCGGGGTGGTGGATGGATGAGTGAGCAAGGCGGGAATCAGCGATGCGGGATAGTGGGGGGGGCCGGATCATGGTGACCTCGGAGTGAGTGCGACCTTGACCCAACGAGCCGGGTGGCGTAGGGGGCACACAACCGCGTTGCGAGATAAGCTGTCGGTATATTACAGACACTGTTTTGGGAGTAAATCGTGCCATCAGCACAACGACGCTGCATGCTGGGCGCTCGAAACAGAACCAATAGCTTCCGGCTCACCCCGGAGGTTGGTGATATGTATGTGCCACCGCCGTACCTACCTCGACAACAATCAATATGCTCGCAACATGCTCGCTCCCCGGAGGGTCTAGAGTATCCCCCAGCAAATAGCAAAGGCGGGTGCCCGTGCATCTAGGCAGTCGAAAAAGGCACAGCAACCACCAACGTGCATAGTGTACGTGGGATGCTGCAGTGTGAAAACAACATGCTCTCGTCTACGCCGCACACCGACATCAACAATGTGCCACGTTGGTCGAGATCAATAGCAAAACATGCCGTGATCGAGGCCCCACCCCCTGGATTTAAGGAACAAACCCCCTTCTTTGAAGGTCTTGTATCGCCGAGCACCAGTTTTGTCCAACGACCAAGTAACCTCAACTGGACAAGATGGCCGAAAGTGTACCAAAGCAGGCCGAGTGCCTCGCCGCAGCCGGTCTCCAGAGCCGAATCCTCCTTCCCAGCTCGCCAGAATATGCTTCCCGGATCGAAGCATACTGGAGCAAGAGCTCCCAACTCAAGCCGGCTTGCTTCATCCAGCCAACCTCGGCTGCCGAGGTGGCCGACGCCGTGAAGGCTCTCGTTGCTGCCAAGCAAACGTTCGCTGTCCGCTCCGGTGGGTGCAACTTCTGGCCGAGCAACAACATCGACAACGGTGTGACCATCGATCTTGGCCAGTTGGCCTGGATCAAGTACAACGCCGACGACGAGACAGTGAGCATTGGGCCAGGCGCGCGTTGGGGCCAGGTTTGTTATCCCTCCTTCTCTCCGCCCCTTATATAGGTCTACTCCATGCGGGATGATGGCTAACTTCAGCATGGGACTAGGTCTATGAATACCTCGCCCAATACGACCGTGCAGTAGCCGGCGGCCGTGAAGCTAGAGTGGGCGTAGGCGGTCTTCTCCTCGGGGGCGGCAACACCCTGTTCACCGGACGTCGCGGGTTTGCCTGCGACAATGTGATTGAATACGAAGTCGTTCTGGCCAACGGAAGCATCGTGAAAGCCACCGCTGGCGGCGAGCACAGCGACCTTTTCAGGGCGCTCAAGGGCGGCGGCAACAACTTCGGTATCGTCACCTCCTACACCATGCCCGCGATTCCCTGCGCTTCCATCTGGGGTGGGCTGGTTATTCTCCCCCCAGATATCATGCCCGCGGCGGCCGACGCCTTTGTCGACTTTACCAGCAATCTGGAAAAGGACCCGGATAGCAACCTGATCCTCATGATTGCCCACCTGGAACCCAAGCGGGGCAGCGTCATTGCCGGCCTGTACGCGAATGTGGCCGGAGTCGAGAAGCCGCCCATCTTCAACAAGTTCCTAGAATTCCCCGAGTTGTTGTCGACGTACAAGAAGACCACCCTCGTTGAATGTCTGAATGCGACGGCCCAAGGGACAGGCTATCAGTAAGTCAGGTTTTGTTATTGCTTGCAACTCAGTCCAGTCCAGATGCTAATCACCATTCCACCCACAGCGGCGTCTGGTTTGCCTCCTCCTTCGCCAACAACCCAGCCATCCTGCGACGAGCAGCAGAACTACACGCCGAGCTGGCGGCCGAGTTTGAGGACCACATCACCGACCAGGACTTCCAGACGCAGTGCATCTTCCAGCCGCTGCCGCGCGCCTTTGCGCAGAACTCGGTCAAGCTGGGGGGCAACATGCTAGGGTTGGAACGTAACCAGGTCGACGGCGTGCTGTGGAGCGCGCACATCATGGTGCGGACAGCCGAGCACGAGGCGTGGGCGTACCCGCGTGTGCGTGCTTATGTCGAGAAGGTGCGCGCCTACGCCGCCGAGCAGGGCGGGCTCCTCGACTGGATCACGGCCAACTACGCGAACCCGTCCCAGCCGGTGCTGGAGAGCTACGGACCAGAGAATGTGGCGCGGATCCGGGAGGTTGCGAACAAGTATGATGCTGATGGCGTGTTTCAGACTTTGTGTCCGGGTGGCTTCAAGATTTCCAAGGTGCAGGGGTAGAATATGCACTTGAGGGATAAGGTTTTGAGCCACAATTGCATAGCAATAGTTGTAGGAATTGCAAAGAGAACAGGAAAAATATACCAAGATGAAATGTAGATCTATCTGGCCCCTAGTTATTGCCCTGTCATTGGAATTTCCTTCCTGCGACTACCTAAACTAAGGCCACCCCTTTGTCTTCAGTGGGTGGAGAATCAGAGATGCAAGAAGGCGTAAGGGGTACGTACACCTTTGACCTCACTCTTAAGGTAGCGTATCATCAGTGATAAGGCACAACAATGATGACATTTATTTGGTATAAACCACCTTAAACACCGAATGAACTCCCGAAAATGCAACAACCTCCCCCAAACGCCACCATCAATGCCGCCCGCCAAACGCAACTCCCAAGTATGTACCAGACGTAGATGGCTAAAAATCAACTCCCCATCATCTTGACCCTCCCGACCTCCTCCACCCCATCCCCCGCCCCCGCCCCCGCCCCCTCCCTCCACTCTTGCACCAAAAACTCCAACAACCCAAACATCTTCCTCGTCAACCTCGCCCCATCCCACTCCCGCTTGTACAACTCGGCCCTCCGATCCCCATTCTCACCGTACCACCTGTCCTCGGCAACAACACTGACAATAAACTGCTTGTAGTGGTCTCTTGCCGTCCCTATTGTTTTTTTTTCTCATGTCAACAAACAACCCTTTTCCCCCTTTCCTGTAAAAGCCGTATCATTTGGGGGGGTTACTAACAGTCAGATTTATCAGGGCCATACGCCTCGGTAAAATCCCCCTCCTCCAGCTGCTCTATCCGCTTCTCGACGGCGCGGTCCAAATCGACGAATTGGATAAAGGAATTGCCCTTGCGGGGGACGACGGTGAGGCCGTGGGCGAGGTAATCGCATATAAAGGCGGAGAGGTGGTCTAACACGAGGGCTTCTTCCCATGAGGTGAAGGATTGGGGGGAAGGGAAGCCGAGCTGGCGGGATATTCGGCGGCGGGCGGCACGGGGGGTGGCTGCTGGGGATGATGTATGTGGTGGTGGTGGCATTTTGGTGGAATCTTTTCGTTGTGGTAACTTTTTTGTTGGAGAAGATCATGTGGGGGAGGTGAGGGTGGTTTGGAGGGCATTTTTGGGTTATGAAGGCTTTGGGGATAGGGGGTAGAAACTGGCATCGTGCTGGAGGTGGAGAGGTTGTGGTTGAGGATTGAGGTCGAGACGGTGATTTGCGATGGTGGTGAAATGGGATTTGCGGGTGATTGACGGATGTGGTTCTGTGGATCATGAAGTCTGGGATCAAGTTGTGCAGGTGTGGTGTTGAAAGGGTGGTCTGGGGTTGGCCGGGCTGGTGGTCGGGGCCAGGTGGTGTGCTACGCCGGGTGTGTTTTGGCCGTGGCTGACATGCTGGAGTGTTTCCGGCCGTTCAACGGCCATGACAGAGGCCATGAAGAGCCTGGGTTGGCAGGAGAGAGGTCGCAAGGGTGAAGTTGCTCACTGCAAGAAACAAAGCGAACTTTTCTTGTGCAACTACTGGCGCTCCATCTCACGAAATTCCATTACGTTTGGAGACAAGACCGACATATCTGATAGCGTATAGCACGCTGTTAAAGTAAGCATCACACCCTCAAAGTCAGCAAGTGGCTCACCGCAGGATCGCCAACCGATTCTAGACATGTAACCATTGGATACGTGAACATTTTCAGTGGCGATTGGCGTCAATATTGCGCCCAGGGCTTGAGATAATACTGCATGGGAAGCGGCAAACGTTGCTATTCGCCCGGATGTGAATCATGCATAGGATATCCTGGCAAGGTGTGGTGACCATGAAGGGAATAAAATGTTGCCTACGCACCTACTCCGGGAGACAGTGGGAATCGTGCTGTTGCTCTAATCTTTCTTTCATATATGCTTGTTACTGAAACAGAACCACAAGATGGAGCCTGAAGTCAATAACGGCAACGCTACTGCGAGCTCAGGGACAACATTTATTCGCCTCCACAACACACTCTCCAAGTTCCCCTGGCCCAAATCCATCAACCCTCACTATGAAGAGTGCGCCAAGGCCTCTCACGACTGGGTGGCGACCTTCGACATGTTCAGTCCAAAGACACTTGCTGTTATGTGGAACTCGCTCAACGGATACCTCTCCTCCCTCGCATGGCCAAACCTGCCCAAGAATGGCCTGCAGATCGGCTGTGATGCAATGAACGTCTTTTGGATCCTCGAAGTCACCACTGATCGCTGCACATCTGCCGCCGAGGCTCAGACTCCGGTGGACTGCTTCATGGATGCCCTTCGTGACCCCACAAAGCCCCGTCCGGAGGAGGAATGGAGAGGTGCGAGCGTAGCGCAGAGCCTCATGGAGCGTATGATTTCTTCTGGGGCGTCCAATGGTTGTATCAAGAGGTTTATCAAAACCATGCAGCAGTTTTGTGACAGCCTGGTCCAGGAGGCCGACGATCGCTCGAGGGGGCATATAAGAGATGTGGAAGCATACTTTGAGGTCAGGAGGCATACCATTGGCCTCTATCCCTGCTTTGCAATCATACAACATGGGATGGAGTTGCCCGATGAGGTTTACGAGCACGACGTGGTGCGAAAGCTGGAAATAATGGCGGCGGATATGATCATTTTGGACAATGACTTGGTGTCCTACAACGTCGAGCAGGCGAGAGGGGAGGAAGGACATAATTTGGTTCGGGTAGCGATGCATCAATTCGGCTTCGGACTGCAGGAGTCGATTGACTGGGTTGGCAAGCACCACGCGGGCGTGCTGGATGCATTCCTGATGCTGTACGGTACAATCCCCGTGGCTTTCCCAGGGGAGACAGACCTTCACCAGTATGCATGGGGTGTTGGAAACTGGGTCAGAGCGAACTGGCAGTGGAGCTGGGAGGTAAGCTCACCTGGACTGTCCGGATGAAGAATAAAGATGGACTAATCAGAGAGTGTGATTTAGGGTGGTCGATATTTTCCACACACGAACGGCTTGGAGTTGCTGGAAGAGAAGGATGGACTTGTGCCTCTGCTTGAGAAAAGGAATGCTTGACGCATCGATGTCCATATGCCCACTTTTGCTTCTTTCAATGCACCTTATGTACAAGTAAACGGGACAGGAAGCGCCCTCAGGAGCCTTTATTTTGTGGTGCTGCGGCATGGTCCGAGCGCTGTTGCACAGCCTTCAGCAGAGCATCGCAATCTTTTCTGCGTGCCAAGTAAAATCACCGACCACAAAGCAACAACCATAAGTACACCAGACATCAACCATGACGGCGCTACGCACAACGGAACAAATATACAACCGCCTACCATTTTCGGGCGTTTCCCGGTTTCTGGTAGTCCAGCCCTCAACCAGCCTTCGCGATCCACTCCATTGCAGCCTCCAAGTCCTGCCAATAACCAAGCCCAGTTACAACTATCTTTTCTCCCCAATACAGACCAGGAAAAAGACAGCACCAATTTTCCTCAATGGCCAAGATGCCCGGATGCAGTTTGAGATCGAACTATGCTTGCGTTATATGCGTCATGAGACCAAGGAGCAGATGTTCTGGATCCGATCCATCTGCGCCAACGGCCGGGACTCTGCCGAGACGTCAATTCACGACCGCCAGAATTTTGACCTCGTAAACGGGGCTAACCGCGTCATGGCATTCATGGGAAAGCCGCCAAGAAGATGGGATCTAGAGCTTATCGCCAAAACGTTGCAACAGATACACGACATGGTTGGCAACAATTCCGCCCCCCCGCAAAACAAGACCGCCTTCAAAGAGCATTATGAGCCTGTCCTCCAACTATTTGCCCAAGCAGAGCACTCACCGCAAACAAAAGACGCCCTGAATCATTGTATAGAGTTGCTCTCCAACCCAGTCTGGAGAGAACGGTGGACGCTTCTGCAGACAGCCGGCGTGTTCAGAAACGTTGATCTCTATGTTGGCAAAACGCTGTTCTCTCTCGATGCGTTCTACACGCTGGCCAACTTCGTCTCCGACGCCAAGTCCCTGGGGGAATTGAACCACCTAAAACACACCTGCAGACCAAATAACATCGAAGCCGCTTGCCGCATTGCCCGATACCGTAAAGGGATGCTTCAACTGCTAGAACGATGGAAACCGCAATTGACACCGAATGGCGCACTTCCGGCAGACTTGGTACGAAAGGTTCAAGAAGACTTTTACCTAAGAGAAAACGCACCGGCTTGGAAGAAGATAATAGCACAGCAAGAAGACGCTGTGATGGAGAAAATCAAGAAGCAGATGAACTACAACAGATGGGGGAAACCCTGAAAGGAAGCTTGGCCTGACGTCTCCCACAGAAGCTAGCTGAATCCATAAGGTATCCATGAAATGATTCATGGAAGGCAACGGGATGGAAGAAAGGGCCGGTTCAAGACAGCAGTCAACAATAGGCTTTGTCTGGAATCTACCTGTCTACAGGAACAAGCATAGCCTCTCCTCGAGCAACCGTGGCTGCAGTGCGCAGACTCTGCAGAGCGAGCGTCAGATAGTGGATCATCTCATCACCACAGCATCAGATGGACCGTCCAATGAAGAAATATCTCCGCATCACGTGCAGCACGTTTGTGTTTGACCAACAGATGACGTCTTGCTCACTGTGCATCATCGCCAAGGTCAGTAACATGTGAATTGACAGATGCACGGTTGAAAATGCCAACCACTGCGATTTATTCCTTTATTGATCCCCTTCATTATGTCTGCAACCCTCGCTCAAGCGTGCCGTTGCTCCAGCCCAGCCTTCCGCCAAACCACCACCCAGCACTTTCTCAAACGCAGATCAGCAACCATGGGAGCAGTTGACATGCCCGGTTTCCCCTTCAAGCGGGCCTCCGGACTTGAACCTCCGGCTGAGTTCGCCAAGCTGAGGAAGACCGACCCGGTGTCCAAGGTGAAGCTGTTTGATGGGTCGCCGGCGTGGCTGGTGACAAAGTACAAGGATGTTTGTCAGGTGGCCACTGATCAGCGGCTGTCAAAGGTATGTGTTCTGCTCAACAAGGCAAATCTTCAGAAAGTTGATCATTCTTTTGGATGCGTAGGAAAGAAGACGTCCTGGCTTCCCTGAACTCAACGCCAATGGAAAGCTGGCCGCCAAGCAGAGGCCTACGTTTGTTGATATGGACCCGCCTGATCACACCAAGTATCGGTAGGAAACATCTGTGTCACTGTGTTGGGTGTGCAAAGCTGACGAGAGGGGATGGATGATAGCGGTATGGTCGAGTTCGCCTTCACAAAAGAGCACATCAACTCTTTGAAGCCATGTATCAGCAAGACTGTGACGGACTTGCTGGAGAAGATGAAGAGCAAGGGGTGCTCGTCTGGGCCGGTGGATCTGATTGAGGAGTTTGCGCTGCCTGTGCCCTCTTACGTATGTTGCCCTAGGTAACCCACCCGCAAATCACCCAAGGTGGAAGACTGAACAAGCTCAGATGATCTACACCATCCTCGGAGTCCCCTTTGAAGACCTCGAGTTCCTCACTCGGCAGAACGCCATCCGCACCAATGGCAGTTCAACTGCCAGAGAGGCCTCGGGAGCCGCGCAGTGAGTTGCCATCTTGCCTTCCATCTTGAACGTGAAAAGCTGATGATAACGACCAGGGAACTCCTGAACTACCTGTCCCAACTGGTGGAGAAGCGGCTTGAAACCCCCCAAAACGACCTCGTCAGCCGCCTGGTGACAGAGCAAGTCAAGACCGGCAACCTCAGCAAGGAAGACGCGGTGCAAATGGCATTCTTGCTGCTCGTCGCCGGGAATGCAACAATGGTCAACATGATTGCTTTGGTATGTGCCACCCTTCTTAATCCTATGTGCTAGTGAGAAAGCTAACACCCCATCAAAAGGGCGTGGTAACCCTCTTCCAAAACCCGGACCAGCTTTCTGAGCTCAAGGCCGACCCAAACAAATGGGCGGGACCCTTTGTCGAGGAGCTATGCAGGTACCACACTGCCTCCGCCATGGCCATGAAGAGGACCGCGAAGGAGGATGTGGAGATTGGGGGGAAGGTGGGACCATCTCTAATCGCTGTCATTGAGATAGTTTCTGCTGACATTGAGCGTCGAAATAGATCATCCGTGCCGGGGAAGGCATCATCGCCTCCAACATGTCGGCCAACCGGGATGAGGATGTCTTCTCGGACCCGGAAAGGTTCGACATGCACCGAGAGTGGGGACGGGAGGGCGCGCTTGGGTTTGGGTTTGGTCCGCATCGCTGTATCGGGGAGCATCTCGCCAAGACTGAGCTCGTGACTGTGTTTGGTACGGTTCTCAAGTTTTCGTGGTGGAGGTGAAGGTCCGCTGACAATATGAGATAGCCACGTTGTTTGACAAAGTTCCGAGTTTGAAGTTGGCCAAGCCAATCGAGGAGATCGAGTACACGCCTTTGGATCGGGATGTTGGGGTTATCAAGCTGCCTGTGACTTGGTAGATAGATGGCACGAGATCTTAGGCCTGGTGGGAACTCCAGGGCAGGCTAGCACGGTTAAGGTTAGGTGCTAGAGATAGTCTTTGAAAAGGTTAAGAATCTACCTTGAGCACTGCTGGTGTTAGGAATCATATACTCGATATTGATGCAATCGCGATCTAGACCAGTGAAGTTACTTGACTCCTCAATCTTCGCCATGGTGAACGCTTATTGTTATCCATGTTGGACGTAGAGGGAACTACACAGTGCGTGCGAGATACCGAGGGTGTGTGGGTTGATGTTGACTAGAGTTCATGTCCGGTGTGTACCATATACGCCCGGGCAAGATCCACTATTAACGCCATCCCCGGGACAAGGCTAAGTAATAAGGTGTATCGATAGCAATAACTATGCCAAGGACTCTCCAGAGTTTTAGTTCAATGCGCTGCAAATGAGAAGCTCCGATTGTGTGATTGAGATCTGTGATGGTGGCTTGGGGGCTGCAAGGCAGATGGCTCAGTTCATGGTGCTCTGAAGTCCAATCGCCGTGTTGGCACCTGCGGTAGTTCCACAATCTATCAATCATTCCAGGCATCGGACTCGATGGTTGATGTCTCTAATAAAAAGGCGAATTGACGCCGGATTCTCCACTTGCGTCCAATAAGGAGGTTTTGGTCCGAACCCTAACTTGCTTCCTTTTAGAGATATGCTCGATCAAAAGATGAGGCTATCAAGTGAGTTGGTGCTGTGGGAGAATCCATCTATCTTCGAACACTCCAGTCTACCCGGTAAAGCATTCTTCCGATACAAACCTTATTATCTCTGTGGCTTGCGGTAGTGCACGATGCTGCAACTTCTTATCCAGGTCCGGAGCTTTTCAACTACAGCCAAGTGGGGCGATGGGCGCCCTTTGCATCGAGATTCATCGTGAGATAACGAACTACTGTAGACGATAGCTTCCAATCTGGAGATGAGCTCCGGGAGCGATAAGGTTGTCGTGGGAAAACAGTGCAAGTGGTCTATGCGCCCATCTATCTCTTTTTTCCCTATAAACAGTCAACTTCCCTTCCCAGACCACCTAATCGATTCTTTTCTTCTTTTCCTTTTCATCATCACTCATTCCCAACATTTTTCGTTTGAAACATCTTCGGTGATGGTGTCGATAACCAACAACCCTCCAACCATGGAGTCCTGTCAAGTCAAGGTCAGTACAACCCTTGCATTCATCAACCCTTGCATTCATCAACCATTGCATTCATCAACACATCCTTTCCACTCATCCTTTCCACTCATCCTTTCCACTCATCCTTTCCACTCATCCTTTCCACAAATCTTCCCAAGCGGGTGGCGAAGTCGGACTCTTGCAACCTCCCCGTTGGTGCCACCTGGGAACACTGACACCGATATCCTCCTTCCTTTGCCTTACAAGTGGCAACTGATAAGGGTTGAGAGTCAGAGCCAATGCAGAGACGCTGGTTTTGCTCTTTTTGGAGTTTTGCTCTTTTCTTGGCGTTTTGCTCTTTTTGGGGTTTTGCTCTTTTTGGGGTTTTGCTCTTTTTGGGGTTTTGCTCTTTTTGGGGTTTTGCTCTTTTTGGCGTTTTGCTCTTTTTGGCGTTTGGGTGTTTTGCTCTTTTTTGCGATGATACCCATTTGCTTTTCGTTCGCGTGTTGTTGTTTTTTTTTACGGGGGTCTTTTTTTTTTGGGCGGCGAAGTCGGACTCTGCAACCTCCTCGTTAGGTGCCGCCTGGGAACACTGACCTGTTGATATCTTTTGTCCTTTCGCTTTGGCGAGGGATAGAGGGTTGAGGGTCGGAGCCAGTGTAGAGACGCAATTTACATTTCTTGTCGTGGTGTTGTATTTGTTTCGGAGTGTGGTGGTTCTAGCTGCAGTTTATGTCTTTGCCTCAGCAAATATACCGTAGGTAGCACCCAGAATGAAAACACATTGAACACTCTCACCGCTTGGTGTCTTCTCTCTGCTTACATTTGACATAGTGATGGACGATCATGCTTGTCGGCGCGCCGGTCTCTTCCCATAGGTCCTGGAGAGAGCCATCCAGCAACTTCCAATTCTATCCTTATTGGCCTCCTGTCTCATCACGTGGCA
Organism: Cercophora samala; assembly: GCA_030512305.1. NCBI lineage: Eukaryota > Fungi > Ascomycota > Sordariomycetes > Sordariales > Lasiosphaeriaceae > Cercophora > Cercophora samala. The sequence continues at coordinate 31,840 of JAULSY010000162.1, forward strand.
CTTGATTTGCGGTCTGTAGCAAGGCAGCAAGGCAGCAAGGCAGCAATGCAGTGCAGCTGGAAGACAGAGGTGACGTCTCCTATCGTAGCACCCTCTCGAAAGAGCGGGGTACCAACATCATCTGTTCTCGATGACCATTCTCCTCCATTTATTTGCCCATTTACGACTTAGCACAGGACAGCAGCACTTCAACAGCGACACTCAGCTCGCTGTCACTTCTTATCGATGGCGAGCCCATACACTCCCCTTGAACCGAAACCCGAACCGCACGAAAGCCATCTTTACAAAATTCGTCTTCTCGACATCGAACCGTGGACAATTGACCAGGCTGAAAATATCCGTCTTCGCCTACATCCTACCCGGCTTGACAAAGCTGGCGAATACATATGCCTGTCTTATACCTGGGGCCAGCCTGAGCCTACATTTTCAGTCCTGTTGAACGACACCGAGTTTTCAGTTCGGGAGAATTTATACGATGCGCTACTGCGCCTGCGTCTTCCTGATAAACCGCTCAGAATCTGGATAGACGCAGTATGCATCAACCAGGACGATGTGAAGGAGCGCGAATATCAAGTCTCGATCATGGGAAAGGTATACGAGTCGGCAACCGACGTCATTGCATGGATTGGAAAGGAAAAGGGACCGGAGGACAGGTTGGGAGTCGACTTGGTTGGAGAGATGCTTGAAAAGATCACCCCTTGGTGGGAAGAACGGAAGGTTACCTTGGACTTGACTGCGTGGATCAAGTCCATCACGGCTGATGGCGTGGTGAATGGCCGATGGCTAAGTCTCTTGGATTTGATATCACGACCTTGGTTCTCAAGAGTGTGGATAATTCAGGAGGTAGTCATGGCAAAGCAAGTTCTTGTTTGCTGCGGGCCACATCAGCTGAACTGGATGGATCTCCTGTGCTGCTCGGTATTCATCTCTGAAATGCACGATTGGATCAGTTCAGTGGCTGGTAGGCATCCCGACCCCCGCCGAGAGCAGCTTGAGTTCTTTTCACGACTTTGTGAGGCAGCTAAACGCATCCTCAAAGTCGGGTCTGCTTTTGGGAGCAAACCTAGTTACCCCCCGGCATCGCTATGCAAGGTGCCAGTAAACAATATCATCCGGGAATCGGATTGCAGAACGCTTTATGATCTGATCCATCGCTTCGGGACATTTAAAGCATCCGATGAGAGGGATAGGGTATATGCTTTACTCGGGGTGGCGGAGCGCTTCGACAACATTCCGCGTCGCCTACCAACAGTGTCATATCATCAAGATTCTCATCTTGCTGATGCCCTTTTAACTGTCATTGGAAATGATCTTGAGGCCGGTGGAAGACTGGACTTTCTCTCGGCCGCATATGGCACCGATGGCCATGGCGTGATTCCCTCATGGATACCAAATTTACGTTTTGAGCATGACGCATCGAGACCCCGTCAATTCATGCCTTTGGAGTTAGGATCAGGTGGCTACTGGGCCGATTCGAATTGTCCTCAAATTCAAGCTTCCGTCGATGCCAAACACAGAACATTGCATGTGACCGGGTGGGTGGCAGGGTTCATCGACCAAGTCAGTGAGGTACATAACAATAACAGTAGTACCAAGTTAATAAGGACGCTTGACGACCCAAAACACCTTCTACAAACCCGAAGGGAATGGGCTGCTATGGCTGGTGTGGCAGAGTCCGATGAAGCATACATGTCGATTTATCGGGAGGTCGTGAAGGACTCCTCGCGAGAAGAGTCTGTCAAGGCTAGACTTCGGGCTTTACCAAATCTGGACCTTCACCAACGTTTTTTGGGTACGCTGATGATGTCTGGCTGTGACACAGAGACGGAGGCTATGTGTTTCGGATCATTTATAAGTGCCGAGCTCAAAGCCCAATCCCAGGGCAGCGGGAGCCTGGGTCTAATTAGAATGTCTCATACAAGCCACGGTCGGAGGTTCTTTACTTGTTCAGAGCTTGGACTGAAACATGAAAGACTGAAGTCCAAAAACTTTGGACTTTGTGCGAGGAACACGAAAAGGGGGGACAAGGTCGTGATGTTATTGGGATCCAAAACTCTCCATATCATTCGGGATGTCAGTTTTGACGATAATGGAAACACTTTGTACCAATGGGTTGGACAGGCATACGTACACAACTGGATGCAAGGCCAACTCGTTGAGAGGATGGCAATGGACTGTTCTCCTGGGTATATGAACGCGGAGAAAATCAGGTTAATTTGAGGTCAGAATGTTGTGGGACCGATGTTTTGTTGTTTTTGAATGTTTAAATAGACTTTGAGCAGCTCTTTGTCTCTTGTAAGGATCGTCTTTGGCTGGGAGCTTACCTACACCGTCATAATAACTGTCAAGCCCTCTTTACAATAACTCAGGTTACCTGAAGTACCTAGGTTTGCCTAAAGGATCCTGGGCTTCGCCTCCATCAAAGTCAGTACTGTGAGTCAGGTACTGTTCGGCGGAAAGAGGCTTACTGACTTATTATGCCAGTTATATTCCTCTGCCCAAGGTAGGAAGTCCGTATACTCCTGTCGAAAAGTGATCGGACAAAGTCTTCACCCTAAATTTGAAGAATCACCGAGGTATATTACCTGAGGTGCTTGGCAGTCAGCTGCCGTGCAACCATAGAGCTGAACTGTGAGGTCGGCAAGTATGGAACTCATTGGATATTTGTGCCTGCCTTGACCTACCTTGCTACGGGAGCGATAAAACAATCAAGAAACCCTTTTTAATATCCTCTTTTATTTCCTTTTTGGTAAGCCTCTCTTGAAGAAAGCATGCCCCACAAGCTGAGTGACTTGGCCTCAAGATCAACATTTTCCGTAAACTGACAATGAGTCTAGCCTGGCTCTTCGAGTGCCTATTTGTTTCTCTTTCGCCCAAAGCTCACAGCCTATTATTGTGTCACAAGGAGGATGAAATGTGGAGTGCAGTTCATCTCACGGTGTGACAACAGCAATTGGAATGCACTGTTACCAAGTTTAGAGTAGAGCTGACATGTTGTCTGACAATGAGCCGCTTTCTCTCCGAAGCTGGACCGAGGAGCTGCAAGGCTCTACCTGGTACCAAACAAAGATTTCTTCAATAAACATAAATGTGAGAATATGACCGGTTGAGATTAGTTCGTCTCATCTGTAGGTAAATATGTGATTCGGAAGCACAACGAAAGATATGGTTGATTCCGTGGAGAGCCAAACTTTGGGTCCAATATAGGTAGCATGATTGAACCGTTATGACATTCTAGAAAAGAGCAGAACCAACATGTTGGACGTTGTTCTGACCTAAGATAAATCTGCTCTCCTGTGTACTGTTGTGGGCAATGGTCATTGGCGAACCACAGTCAACACAAGCTACTGACACTGCCCAAAGGATTCTTGGCACCATTCTTTGCTATTTTCTATGCCAACAACGCGTAATCCTACGATACTACCCGATAATCACGTCGAACAGGTTACCTAACCTTGGCCCATGACATGAACACAAGATCCGGTCCTTGCTCTTCCGGTGATGAGGCGATCTCAACATTCGCAACAGCTTCTTAAGGTAATATGGTCAGTATAGCATCCTATTAATGTGTTGCTCAACGTATCTAGGACCTGAAGAAAGGTATATAAGGCATCCTCAACCTCACCCCAACTCCCCTTTCTTCTCACCATCCTCCATCAACCAACCCCCGCTCCCCAAACCATCAAAATGAAGCTCAACAACCTCTTCACTACCCTCCTCATCACCCTCGCCGCCGCAGCCCCTACTCCCGAGGCTGAGCCCGCCCTCGAGGCCCGCCAGTCCGTCGTCCGGGTCCAATTCGAAATCGAGCGCCAAACCACCTTCATCCAGCGTGAGATCCGCGCCGGAGGCGGCGTCTTCAACCGCAACGGCGCCCTCTTCTCCGCCCTCATCGTCAGCGGACCGAGCAACGCCCGTTGCCAGGCTTTCAACGGGAACACTGCTGTTGGCGCGGCGATTGTGCCCAACAGGCAGGTGAATTACAACGGGGCTTTTGTTACGCAGGTGCGGTGCTAGAGAGCCATGGAAGAAGAGCTAATAGGATGTGGGAGGTGATTATCTAGGGAAGGGGGGGGGGGGGGGTTACGGGTGGCAAATGCAAAGATTGATGGATGTTGATGGGGTGGTGGGAACTTTTCTTGGTTTCCAGGTTGTCAACTATTTCAGACGCTCTTTATCATGAAGCTTCATGTTATTGCCATTATCGATTGGAATTTCGAAATATCTGCTACTCGTACCACTTCACTTTGGCCTTGCCGTTTGACCCGACTTGTTCCTCCGCTACCTGAACATCCTTTGTAGTTTGGGTTTTGGGCGGCGGGCTTGACGGGTCATATGGGACGCAGTCCACGCCATCGGCGTGGGAGGCTCGGCTTGCAGCTTGCTAGCATGTCAGTAAGTGGTGGAGATAGCGGCCTGGTTGAGGAGAGATGTACCGGTTGCACCCACGATCAACATCATGAATTTTCCCGTGATGTCTTTGATGGCGTGGCCCTGTAAGAGTGTAAGCTCAGTGTAGATAAATGTCAAGTGAGGGGAAGCAGAGCATACAACAGTAGCAAGGTGCTCCATCATCGTTGTCAAAACTGCACCTGGGCGCGGTTCTTTTCCTTTTTTTGTGAAATTGTGCCAATCAAGAATTAGTTTGCATAAACACCTCAAGGCTTTGCATAATTCGTGAAGCTGAGTATATGACAACAAGTCACACGTTCTGGATGTCGCTCCTCAAGGTGTGCGGAATGACCCGTGTATTTATCCGGTTTCCAATCCCGGCCGCCTCTCCCCTCATGACATATTTCGCTGAGGCGCAGCAGTCTTGAATGCAACTGTGAAAGTGGCTAACAAGGCCACTGCAGAGAGGCTGAGGGTAAGGCAATTGTTAAGGCTGAAACTATAACAGAAGGGAATACCTTGCTGACATCACGGTCCGACTTCAAATCCGAGGTCTGGGCATTCAGGGGTAAAAAGGGGGTTGGCGAGATGAAGGGTTAGGGTTGTCGCCAAGACAACGGCTACCACCTTTGATGATCACGAGTGGTCTCCTTCCGACGGTGAGGTGAGGGGTTGCACTGAACCACTTGTCCCGGTTTGGCATTACGACTTTCACATATTAAGCAATATGCCTTTCAGAATTGTGCACGGCCATATCCCAGATGTGACTGTGTACGACAGCACTTACAACCTGGATGGAGTGCGGATGGAAGCAGAAGGCTTGAACACGTGGAGTGTTAAGTCAGTGCGGGCTGAAAAGCGGTGATGCCTTATTTTGAAGCGTCAGCTATCTAATAAGTGGCAAAAGCTTTGTTATTTTCAGGAGAAGAACACTTTTGGTTGCAGATACCCCCTTGCTTCGCTTTCGGTGGCCATGTATGCTCTGTCTTAGACTACCTAGCTAGGTAACAGACTGCTAGGGCTGGAATGCAAAGTTCTCAGTAACATGGATCGCAAAAGGACTCAGCTGAAAATATGACCGCTTCGGAATCCGGAATTCGGCAAGAACAACCTCGAGAGCCAGGTCGACTACCTACTGACAATGGAAGCGAGCACGAGGAGGTGGCCCGTTTGGGCTCTACTAGCTGCTTGCACTTGCAGGTGAGCTTCAAGACCTTTCGAAGCGAGGTCAGGCATGAGCCTTCTCGGAATGGAAGACCGAGAATACATTACGAAGACATCTCGTGGTCGTGCTCGGGTGGCAGTCAGGCCGTCTTGGAAGATGCCAGAGTCAACGCCGGCCTCTCCACCATATTCTCTGCTGCATGGCTCTAGAGACCACTGATGATGTCAAGACGACGCTACACTGTCACAGTGGTGGCATCTGACAAATCGACCGGATCCAAGCCGAGTCTATCCACGTGAAGGCTTCAACGGCAATATATCTGAGCACTGTTGGGCCGAGAGGAACATTCTAGACTTGGTGATGCCTGCTCCTTTTTGACTGCCGCTCGCAGGTCAGGAAGCAAGATACTTGGCAGACAGCGGCCCAACATTAACATAAGCGGGCAGAAGCCAGGCTGTTAGATGCTGTCGGCCACACAATGGCAACGGCGGTCTCGGCATCACGCTCTTGACCAAGATCGAAACCTGGAGTGGATTGTTTTCCAGCCAGCAATAGACAAGCCATTGTGTGCCAAACAATTAACGGACAACAGAAAAAGCCACCGGTGCCTATTCACCCGCCGAACTCGTTGGGACCCGGTATTCCCCATCCAGCATAGCATCCCATCACATCAATGGTTCCCTCCTTTTCCACCCTTCCTTCTACCCAGGTTGATCCCTCATCTTCTTTTCGGGCCGCCCGGTGGGATGCCACGTTTTGCTGTAGCGTTTCTCTGGAGAGCAGAATTTATCCTTCCAACCAGAAACCGCTGCATTGTTCGCTTCTCATGTGTCATGGTTGTCGCCTCTGTGGCAACGTGGGCATCGCAGCCATCAAAGTCAAGGTGGTGTGCCATACCACATGGCTTTCATTTATTTTACCCAGCTCCTGACATGTTTCGGCCTCTTGGCCCTCCCACTGTTTTGCATCGAGGCCTGTCCTTCTTTACCCAATCTGGCAGCTCCAGGAGCATTGCCTGCCCAGTAATTGTATGGACGCTCCTGGTATATGACCTTGCTGTCCTATCACAAATCTGCCGCATACTCAGCCTGATCAGAGGAGACAACCCTGGATGACGTCGGTTCCGCACCCTCCCATTGGTCAGAAGCCAAAACCAGCACTCAAAAGGGTACCTTGTTTATTTACCCCACACGTAACCCAATCAAGGGAGGATTGGCGCCGAAAAGGTTTCTATCACCCGCCAAATTTATTTGGATATTGTCGCCGTTCAATATCGGCCCCGTACTGACGGCCAGATGGCTGCCATGTGCTCGGCATTTCACCCAGTCTTTCTGGTACGACGGCAGTTGCTTCCGAATGGAACAATCTTGGAAGAAATGGAGAATACCACGTGTTGGCGGCTCCGAAGAAAAAGCAGGAAAAAGTGATATAAACGTGATGCCCCGAACGACCCTCATCGCCGTTCCTGGTTGAAGTTCTGGTTCAGTAACTGTTACACAGTCACCACCCCTTTCCCTCTCCCTGTTCCCCCCCCCCCCCAGCCAAGGCTGCTGTTGTAAGACACCAGATCAACAACAAGGAGAAATCACAAGATGCTTTGGACGTCGCTCTTCCTCGCGGCTCTGGCCGAGGCGGCCCCCAAGGCCAGCCCCAACCCCCAGTTTGGCGGTGCTGGCGGTCTTACCATGCTTCGATTCGGCTGCACCCAGCTCGTCATCGACCGCATCGATCCCCTCGTCAACCCAGGCCAGATCCCCTCGCCTCACATCCATCAAATCATCGGAGGTAACGCATTCAATGCGACCATGCCCACCGACGACATCGCCCAGCACTCGACCTGCACAACCTGCTCGTTCGCTGACGATTTCTCCAACTACTGGACCGCCAATCTCTACTTCAAGGCCCGCAACGGCTCCTACAAGCGCATCCCCCAGTTCTCCGCCCCGCTGCAGTTCAACGACCGCTTCTCTACCCAGATCAACGGTGGTATCTTGATCTACTACGTTTCCGCCCAGCCCGGCCGTATCACCGCCTTCAAGCCCGGTTTCCGCATGCTCGTCGGTGACCCCAACGTCCGCTCCCGCCCCGACCAGAAGCTCCGCCGCCAGAACTGCTTCAGATGCTACTCCGGCCCCAACCACCAGGGTGATGTTGGCGCTCCCTGCATGGACAACAACTACGACACCGAGGCTTTCCCCACCAAGCCCTGCCCCGGTGGCATCCGCTCCAACATCCACTTCCCCACCTGCTGGGACGGCAAGAACCTGTATGTTCTCTTTCTCCTCACCAGCACCATGTCAGCATCGCTCACTAACATGATCTCTTTTTTCCCCTTAGCGACACCCCCAACCACCAAGACCACGTAGCCTACCCCACCTCGGGCCCGGCCGACTTCCTCTCCCTGGGCGGCAACTGCCCGGCCTCCCACCCCGTCCGCATCCCCCAGCTCATGTACGAGGTCTTCTGGGACACGTCCAAGTTCGCCAACCGCGCCGACTGGCCCGCCGACGGCTCCCAGCCTTTTGTCCTCTCCACCGGCGACCCCACCGGCCTCGGCCAGCACGCCGACTACGTCTTTGGCTGGAAGGACGACAGCTTGCAGCGGGCGATGGACACCTCGGGCTGCTTCGGCGCTAGCTGCGCCAACTTGAGGACGCAGACGGTGGACAACGCCAGGAGGTGCGCCGTCAAGCCGAATGCCAAGGAGGATTATGACAGCTGTGAGTTTTGGGGGGGGGGCGGGGCGCCGGGGGGGGGGGGGGGGGGGGGGGGTGGGGGGCGGG
>JAULSY010000162.1:40189-63148 GCA_030512305.1 Cercophora samala
ACCTGGGGTTCTTTGGGGGTTCGTGGCCCAAATTTGTGGAGCCTGCGGGTGAAAACCGCCTGGTGGTGGGCCTTAACGCCTATTGCAATGTTGTTTTTTTAATGGTTTTTTTTTTGCCCCCCCCCCCCCCCCCGGGTTGGTAATCAAATAAATATTGTCTGTGTACTGACGAGATATGGAAAAAAACAGGGCTTCCCGCTCTTCCCGGTGTTGCTGCTTAATAAGCGTGCGGCTCGTCGGTAATGATGTCTTCTTTTGTTGGTGTTGTCAAGAAGAAAAGAAAGGAGAGGAGGAAAAAAGAAAGGAAGGGAGCGGTTTTTGTCGCTCGCTTTCGTTCTTATTACCTAGTTCATAAGACGGATGATTGCGCAGCTTAATCTTGTCAATGTTCTTTCAAGTTGCGCGGTAGCTTCCATGTTTTGTTTTGCATCATATATTTCGGCCTTGAAATCATATCATTATTAGATTTAAACGCTGAAAGGTCTTGGTTTGCTTTGCTATCGTGACGAAGTGGCGGGGTTTGTATTTGTTGGCTGGTGGGTTGAGTCTTTTCCAGTCAATGTGGGCGGTTGAACCCCAAGTTTTCGCGGGGGGAAAAGGTGAATTTTTATGATATGCTGAAATGTTCGTTTGAGGGTTGTTTATAACCCTTGCGTTGAGTGTGCGGAAAGGTCGTGGCTTTCCATGAGAGGTATGTCGCTGATGAAGCCAACCGATCCAACAGAACTGGTAAGGGGTCGGTCGCACTGCTCGAACCTGAAACCTCTGCCTTCATTTCGTACCTACTCAAGTGACCCTGTTTGCCTGTAAACAAAACTTTGGATCGAATTCGAGGAAAGCATAGACCTCCAAGCCAGCTAAACAGCAGACAAACAGCGATGAAAGAAAACACACTTTCTCTCAACACCATCAAATTCCCACAGCAACCATGACTCGCAGGCTCAAGTCGAGTCTTTCCGTGGCATCCAAAGGCCTACCAGTAGGCAGATGCCCTAGCCGGGGGTAAGAATCCCATCCAGTCGCAAACCGAGGTGCTATTCTGACCAGCTTGCAAACAGCGACCACTATTCCGACAGAGGTCGCCGCAACGTCCCTTTTTTCGTGCCAGATGAGTCGAAAGCGCCCTTGATCCCAAGTGGAAACCTGATTCGCAATCGTCACACTCTTTACCGGCCAACAGCATTCGCGGTTTTACAACCTCGGCGCCAGGCAGTCGCACTGAGCCTACTCAACTCGGTTGGTTTTTCGCATCGTATTTTCGATGACAAGTATGCGAGTGAACAGAACACGATCAGGAGACGGTTCAGCACCGATTCCAAGAGACGATACGACAGGTCGGGTCTAGGCGACGAGACCGGGCCAACTCTCTTGCCCGAGCAGCAGAATGTCGTCGACCATGCAGTTGCCGGCCACAACATCTTCTTCACAGGATCTGCAGGCTGCGGTAAATCGACCGTTTTGCATGAGGTGCGCAGACGTCTCGAAGCCATGGACAAGCAAGTGTGTGTCATGGCGCCGACAGGGATCGTGGCTCTCGCCATCGGTGGTACAACGACCTGGTCCTTTGCTGGCTGGACACCGAATTCCACCAGGATACCGCTGGAGGGATTGCCCAAGTATACCGAAAAGACATTGAAACGACTACTACAAACGGATGTCATCATCATCGACGAGATCAGCATGATAGAAAACAACTTCTTCGAAAGGTTGGACTTCCTGCTCCGGAACATACAGAGCCGTAGCTTTGGCTGGCGAGCCAAACCGTTTGGCGGGATTCAAGTCATCGTCACCGGCGACTTCTGTCAGCTTCCTCCCGTGAAGCCCTTCCAGCACTGCTTCAGCTGCGGAAGAGAACTCCGGAAGCCGAAAGAGGGCATAGACTCGCCCGTCGACGACCCGCTCTCCACCCGCGTCTGCGTCCCTTGCGATCTCACCTTTAAAGACGAGGATAAATTCGCCTTCAGCAGCGCCGCCTGGAATCGCTGCAACTTTGTCAACATCCACCTGAAAGCCATCCACCGCCAGAAAGACCCAGCCTTCATCTCCCTCCTCCAAAAATGCCGCCTCGGAGTCCCATTCTCCCGAGACGATATCACCGCCCTCACCCGGCCCAAACCGGGCCTGTCCCCCGGCGAGGCCGTCAAGCTCTTCCCCGTCCGCGCCGACGTCTGGCAGACCAACCACGAGGCCTTTGAGCAACTCAAAACCCCATCCGTCACCTTTGAATGCGAAGACCACTTCCAGGGGCGCAGGAAACACTACCCCGAATACGGCAGGCGCCTCGAGGACGGCACCCTCGCCTGGCTCGACCAGCACCGCTTCGAGCGCGAGCTCAGACTCAAAAAAGACATGCGCGTCCTGCTCCTCAGAAACCTGAACTTGAAGAAGCGTCTCTGCAACGGCAGCCAGGGCAAAATCGTCGGGTTCGAGCCTTTTGCGTGGTCCAAGATTCCCACCCGCGGCAATGGCGCCATCAGCGGCCGAGGGGATCTGGAACTTAAGGAAAAACTCATCCGGAACTTTGTGTGCGCGAATGAGAGCCAGTTAAGGAAGGAGGGGTTTGGCTGGCCTGTCGTGGAGTTTGACAACGGGGTTGTCAAGACGGTATATCCTGACTGCGATATCTATGATGTCGGCTACCAGCGCCCGTACTCCATGGTCTCCCGTACGCAGGTGCCCCTGACGGCGGGGTATGCGCTGACGATTCACAAGGCCCAAGGTATGACGCTGGAGAAAGTCATTGTGGACGTGTCGAAGGTCTTTGAGGAGAAGCAGATCTACGTGGCGCTTTCGAGGGCTAAATCTTTGGATGGTCTGCAGGTAGTGGGATTGACGAGGGGGAGCGTAGGTTACGACGATGGCGAGGGGTCGGAAAAGGTGAGAAGGTTTTTAAGGGAGACGTTTGGCGATGAGGTGGTGACATACTGATTGTGCAATGAATGTGGCGGCGTGTAAACGGGTGCCGAGCAAGATAGGTACCTGGAGTAAAGAATGCATGTGACTATTTCAAGATGTTCAAGTCCTAGAAGATGTCACCCTGTTGATCAAGAGGTTGGTAGGATTAATAGTGATACAGTGGTCCAATATATGGGTCAAAAGAGCGTGGTGAAAGATGATGAATTGAGAAAGAAGCTATCAAACAGAGCTCAATCAAAGAAGTGTGGGTGGCCTGAGCGTAGCGAAGTGGAGCCCAGGGCCGATAAGAGATAAGGGGTGTGAATGACGTAGTCCCAACCTACACTTCAACTATCAAATAGCCTCCATAATGGTAATGATAACAGTGTGGTCTGTAGCAGTATCAGTTACCTTATGCTCAGCTGTCACAGATGCCTATTCACAAAGATCTGTTCAAATCGAAGAATAGCAAATGAAAAATGAGGTTGTGTAAAAGTTGCTTGCGCTTGATGCTCTAGAACGATAGAAAATAGGTATCGAGCCGACCCGTTAAGAAATAATAACCGGGTGTGATCCCACTGCTCCCACATTGAAACCTAACCCTGTGAAAACCCAGAATAGTCACCGCCCATATTCATGTTATTTCCAAACGCCATGTTGGTATCACCAACAATCATGAGCCCAAGGCCCGTCTGCCAGTCATCACTGGTATCATAGTGAGGAATAAACCCTGCATAAGTAGCCGGTGGTCCAGGCTGAAACTGGAAACTGTTGTCCACGAACCCGGAATCGTCATCGTTTGTGTTGTCTGGTGTGAATCCGCCCATGCCCCCAAGATTCCCAGAGAGGAAGCTGTGGTCTGCACTGGGAGCCGCTGACATTGGCGGTGTTTGGTAGGTCGAGGCTGGCGCATAACTGTACGGAATATTCAGAGGTACCATGTCAGGCATCAGCTCTGGTATAAAACTCATTGAAACAGCTGAACGGTCTGCGGGCACGATATTGTTGCCCCTGGCTTCCCATTCCAGAAAGGCCTTTTGAAGAGCCCCCTCAATGATTTTTGGTATGCTGTCCATCCTGAGTGCTTCGTGTGGCGCAATTGGTCGTTGCACCTGCTCCTCTGCGGTTTGCGTAAAGAGGATGGGCAACGTGCGGAGGAGAAAGTGTTGGAAATGCAGACTGCTGCTCTGGGCCTCGGATGATATTGGGCCCATGTCTTCGGCGACTTCAGGATCTGGCATCAAAATCAGCGATCTAACCTCCCTTTAGGCGAGTGTTGGATCCTGATGGATGCACTCACATGGTGATGATGGTATTTCTTCGTTGGGGAAGAGGAGCTGGTAGATTTCTACCCACTTTTCCTCATCAGTCTTTCGTCGGGCATTGTGTTTTCGTGATTTCAATTGCTTTTCTTGCGTGGTGGAAATATCGCAAGGTGGCGGTGCATGGACAACCTCACAACCCTGTGGTGACATCTCGTGGTCGAGTAGCTCTTTGAAATCCCCAAACGTCTGTTTGCAACGTTGACAGTGGATCTTGTAGTGACGACGATAAAGGTGCTCCCTGGATACCCCATGTTAGCCTTTGCTTGCCATCCCGAGGGCGTAACCACCTACTTGAGTCTGGAAATTGTTCCCCATGATCTGACGGCGCATACTTCATGTTCCTGAAGGCTGTACTTTTGTGGATCGTGCTTTCGGAAAGGGCATGCGAATCTTTTCGTGGATAACGAATTCCGCTTAGAGAGAGATGAACCAGGCCGCTGCGCCTCGCCGTCGTCATCATCCTCGTCATCGTCGTCGATTGGATAACGACCACCGCCACCTGGTCGAAGGTTCTTGCCTTGTCTGGAAGACGTTCCCTTTCTGACTCTCCCAGATGTGTCGCGGTAGTGGGGAGAGCTACTACTTCTCCCTGCCTCACCCACACACTGCACAATAAGAGCGTTCCAGTCACGGTTATATCGTGTCCACAATGCACTCATGCCAAGGTCTACTGTTTGGTTAAAAGTCGACTTCCATGTCTTTGCTGCTGGGGACAAGCCATCATGCTCCAGCCAAGAATCAGTGTCTGACACACTATCATCGGACACTGTTTCACTTGTGCTGTCATCTAACCACTTGGCCTTGTCCTTTGCATGGCTTGAGAGCGTACTCGAGCTGGTGTGGGGCCGGATTGAGGATAGCGGGCTCGCTCGAGCAACAAGTACATGGGGAGGAAGGCAGCTAGGTGGCGTTACATCCTGTGATGGATCTGGTGCGGACATGTTGGTCCTGTGTGCAGTCTGGTTCGGTCGGGGTGGTGCCTCACTTCGCACCTCATCAGGCTGAGAAGTAGGTGGCCTTGGAAGGCCGCTATCGATGCGACGAAGATTTCCTCGCGCCGGTGCGTTTCGAAGGGCAATGCCATGGGGTGGACGGCCTTGAGATGGAACAGCAGGCACTGATGAGGGTCTCGCGATGCTGCCTCCAACGGCTGCGGATGAAGTTGATGCCAAAGACTCGCGAGCAATTTTCTCCGCAATCAATGATGAGAAGCTTGATTTGGCCAAATTTGAAGAGAGGGTGATGTGAAGTTTGGATGACATGGCGAGAGATATGTCGTCTATTGAGCGTGGCAGTTCTTGGTGACCTTGGTGACCAGCGGATGATGGCTCGGGCTGCGGGATGGCTTCGGCCTCCGGTATCTCCTCTGGATCCTGTCGAGCATACTGTTGCGGTAGCATGCTACTTACATCCCTCTCCACTCGTTTTTGGGCGAGGTTGTACGCCATAAGAGCAACTTCGTCCGCTTCCATCATCACATTGTTTCCGAAAAACTCCAGGATATCTTGCAATGAGGAAGGCTCCTCAGCTTCGAGCAGTCGGCCGCTGTTGCTCGGATCCCACATGAAGCGCAGCATTGCCCCTTCTGCGGTTTCCTCCTCTGCCACCAAAGCAGACCATGCTTCCTCTAATTTTGGTTGCTGGAGCAGAGCTTTGATGACAAGAGAGTGCTGCCACTGCACTCGCTCCAAGCCCTCGTCGTAGTGGTTCCCGACGTGGTCAAGGTAGTCGGTGCGAGACCTGAACAGGGCAGCACAGAAGCCGCAACCCCAGGCAGCTCGCAAGGGAGCGTAGCGTACTGGCCGTGGAACCTCATTTGTGGACTGAATACCGTGCTCGTCCTTCTCGTGGTCCCATAATGACGAGACCCCTCGAAACAGGGTTGGACAGCTCCTGCAGCTGTAGACCTCGCGTTTATCGTGATCGTCAGCTTCGTGGACCCTCCACTCCTCCTTTGTTGCAAATGAATCACTGCAAAAGGTGCAGCAGTAGGGAAGGTCTTCCTTGATACAGTCCTCCCTCACGTAGAGCGGGCTGATGGCTGACATGGGCGACTCGAGGGAGGACTGTCGGACTGACTGTCGGGTGGAAGCGGAGAAGGTGGAGAGTCTTTGGGAGAAGATGCTCGGCACTACGGAGGATCTGGCCGTACTGGCCGTAACAAACGAGACCCACGAGTGTCTGTTCGGGTCGTCATCGGCTGGTGTTTCTTGGATGGGCGTTGCCACAAAGGTGTTTTTGCCCACCCCAGGTGTCAAGGTGGGAAGAATGGGCCGGCTGCCGGCGGCATGTCTGACGGCGCCGCTTCGTCTAGGTAAGGCGATGCCAGAGACTCCATCCAGAGCGGCGCTGGATCCATGGGGCGCTTCTTGTCTGGCTTGATTGGAATCCATGATGTCTGCCTCGCTGCGTGTTGTGCTGAGTTCAATACGGGAGAGCTGACGAAGAGGTAGCGGAGAGTGTGACTTGGAGGGCGGGGGTTTCTCAGGTACCGGGGTTTAAGACCAGTTGGTTGACTGGTTTCACTTGGCCCCCGAGCAAGACAACACCTTTACACAAAAACACCACCACGCTGCCAAGTTGGGAGCTGTGGGTTGATTACACAGTCCCGGGCAAGGCAACCAGGATGTATGCAGCCATTATATGAAGGAGGGCAGTGTGTCCTCACAGGGCTGAAAAGGGGGTCGGTGAAGAGGGCCGCTCGTCGCAGCTGCGCAGAGTGTTGGGGGTCAGATTTCGCTTGCCTATCACGTCGCAGTGGGCGGTGGGTGTGGGATGACGACGAACAACTGGATCGTTTTGGGGGCTGTAAAGGCCGTGGTTGACGTGCTGATTGGTTGGAGGCGCCGTTGTGAAGATCGACCCCAATTACAGGACCCCCTTGCTGGTGGTGGTGGTGCCGTGCCTGCAGGCTGCCTCTTGACGACCTGCCTTCATTGCTGTGCTGATAAATAGTCTTTCGGTGGTGCACGACTGCCCACTGGAAATAATATCTGCTGTGGCATGGGGAACTTTTGCTATCCGAATGCTGTGTTGCGGTCGGACAGTTTGTGAGGTTCAAGTTGCCATGAGATGTGAAAAATGTCAGCTTGAGGTGCATGCGACCAACGCGGCCAAGAGGAAAAGGTAAGAATGTTGATTAACCGGCACCAGAGCTCGGGATGCGGTGTAGCCCGCTTCGCATCATCATACGGTAGGAACGAAGAACACAGCATATTTGCTTATCCAGGTCCATTTCCATGTGCATGCTGGCTGGCGGCTGCTGCGAGACATCGGGGACGTGATCGTACTGATCTCCTTTACTCTCTCGACTCGATCGACTTGGCTCGGATTTCAGCCTTTGAGAATTGAAGAAGATATCGGCAAAGAGGCCAATGGATGGCAGTTTCTTGGGAATGATCAATGCCGTAGGGCTGAGACAAACGGTCCGGGGGATCCGATCTGGCGTAACACAAGCACAAGCGGTGGGTGGAGAAGCATAGGTATATGCATGTACAAGTGTTTGCCAGCTCTGTCGGCTGGCGAGGTTGTTGTTCGAGTGGCAGAAAATAATTAATGCCTAACTTCCAAGGCTGTCACAAAAGTCGAGGCACCAGAAAAAAGCCAAGATCACCGACGGCCGCGACCCCACATCGCGTGGCTCGTGCGCGAGAGCTTGCCGCAAAAATTTCAAAACTTCAGAGTGCTCAGAAAAAATATCCCAGCTCGCTATCGACAACACGCCGAGTTGGACTGGTGGAATTGATCAATTGCGCAAGGTATCAGGTACACCCCGCCGCCAGCGCATTACCCCCCCGACATCCCACAGTTTCACGGAATCAACAAATCACAATGGTGGCCGTCAATTACCTGCTCTTCGAGAGCGCCGTCGGCTTCGCCCTCTTCGAGGTCGTGCACCAGGCCGACAGCGTTGGTCTGCAGCTCCCCGAGGTGAAGGAGGCCATGACCAGCCTCGACAAGTTCGGCAAGATGGTCCAGTTGCGCAGCTTCAACCCATGGACGTGAGTTTACCTAGTACCACCAGGTCGAGCGAACGCGCGCTTGCGAAAACCTCCCCCCCACTAACCTCGAAT
The DNA here is from genome assembly GCA_030512305.1 of Cercophora samala. NCBI lineage: Eukaryota > Fungi > Ascomycota > Sordariomycetes > Sordariales > Lasiosphaeriaceae > Cercophora > Cercophora samala. The sequence goes on from JAULSY010000162.1 coordinate 48,483, forward strand.
GTCCAACAGTTCTGCCGCCCACGGTTTGGAGGCCATCAACCTCGTTTCCGAAGGCATCATGCCCGATCACCTCAAGAACACCCTCGAACTCAACCTCCCCCAGACCAGCGGAAAGAAGAGCAAGATCGTTTTGGGCGTCGTCGACAAGAGATTAGCAGGCGAGATCACCTCTGTCTTCACCGGTGTCCAGTGCGAATCCGCCGAGACCTCCGACGTCGTCGCTGCTCTGCTCCGTGGCATCCGTGTCCACGCTGGCAAGCTCCTCAAGGGCCTCCAGGAGGGCGATATCAACCGTGCCCAGCTTGGTCTCGGCCACGCCTACTCCCGCGCCAAGGTCAAGTTCAGCGTCCACAAGAACGACAACCACATCATCCAGGGCATTGCGACTCTCGACGCGCTCGACAAGGGTATCAACCAGGGCGCTATGCGTGTCAGAGAGTGGTATGGCTGGCATTTCCCCGAACTCATCCGCATCGTCTCCGACAACGGCACCTACGCCAAGATGGTCATCGCCGTTGGCAACAAGAAGACTCTTACTGACGAGAGCGTTGACGAGATTGCCAACGTCCTCAACCAGGACCAGGACAAGGCCGAGGCCGTGATCCAGGCCGCCAAGGTCTCCATGGGTCAGGACATCAGTGACACTGATCTTGTCATGATCAAGGACCTCGCCTCCAACGTGGCCGAGATGTCCGACTACAGACGCATCCTCGCCGAGTCCCTCGACAAGAAGATGGGCGATGTTGCTCCTAACCTCCAGGTTATCCTGGGCACCCCCGTTGCCGCCCGACTCATCTCCCACGCCGGTTCCTTGACCAACCTCGCCAAGTACCCCGCCTCTACCCTCCAGATTCTCGGTGCCGAGAAGGCTCTTTTCCGCGCTCTCAAGACCAAGGGTGCCACTCCCAAGTACGGTCTCCTCTACCAAAGTTCCTTCATCGGCAAGGCCGGTCCCAAGGTCAAGGGCCGCATCTCCCGTTATCTTGCCAACAAGTGCTCCATCGCCTCGCGTATCGACAACTTCTCCGAGAACCCAACCCGCCGTTTCGGTGAGGTGATGCGCGACCAGATCGAGCAACGCCTCGAGTGGTACGCCAAGGGCACCAAGCCAATGAAGAACATTGACGCCATGGACAAGGCCATCAAGGCCGTCATGGACGACGATGAGGGTGGCATGGACATTGACTCGGAGCAGGTCGACCACATGGCCCCCAAGGCGGACAAGAAGGAGGACAAGAAGGACAAGAAGGAGAAGAAGGACAAGAAGGAGAAGAAGGACAAGAAGAGGAAGAGCGTCGGCGCCGAGGACGTCGAGATGGCCGATGCCGCGGAAGAGCCTTCCAAGAAGAAGAAGAAGAGAAAGTCTGTGGCTGCTGAGTAAGAAAATGGGCAGTTTTCTTTGCTTTGCATCACAGTGCCGGGCTGGCTGGCTGAGGACGGGCGGCTTCTGAATATTGCTTGAAAGCGCGAAGCCTCTAGTCTGGGTTTGGCCGGTCATCTTCTGTCTTTGATCATGTCCCTTTTTTTCTTTTTCTCTTTTTTTTCTTGGGAGTTTTATGGGTTTTCTTGGGGCAAAATGTGTTTTGGCAACTGGAGTTTTCGGGGATACTCTCTCGTGTGTGTGTGTGTAGTAAAGCTTTTTTTTGTAGACGCCATGCTCTCTCTTCCAAGTGTTCCTTCTGATGTAACATACCCCGTCGCAGACACACGCGAACACATGGTCATGGGAGACGAAAACAAAAATGAGTGTAATAGGTTTCAGAATTTTCGCCTTTCATGTCGGCTGTGATGTGACATGGGAGATTCCGAAGAGAACATGGCAGTGTTTTTGGCAAGCACGCATCTGATCATGAACGGAAATCAGAGCAAGATTATTACCTCGCCGCAGTTTCCATTGCGCCAGTTCTCGATGCTAATAAACACTGGAAATATGTCTTTCTAAAAACGCCGCACGCCTGGCCTGCGGTTTCCCACGCGAGTCCCGTATCTTTTCCATATGCACAGCAAGTTGTTGCCTGAACCCCCCTTCCCCCCCCCCCCAATCTTTTCTTACGCACCCTCACTCCCAAACTCCTTTGTCCACTCCTCGTTCCTCTCCAGATCCACCTGCGACACCGTCGGCCTACTCGACTTGATCGCCTTCAAAAAGTCCTTCTTCTCCACCACCGGCTCCAGCAGCTCCTCCCCCTCCACCCCCTCCCACGTCATCTCTATCGCCTCGGGATCCCCGGGCGAGCAGGGCGTCATCCTCTTCTTCCCGTCCAGCATCACCTTCTTGAAGTGCGTCGCCTGCTGAATCTTGCGCACCGGCTGCATCAGCGCGTCCTGGACAACGATGCTGATATCCGAGCCCGAGTACCCCTCCGACGCCCTCGCCAGCTCCCTAAAGTCCTCCGGCTTGAGCGCCGTCTTTGTGTCCCCAATCGCAATGCTAAACATTTTTGTCCTCGCCGAAAGATCGGGCAGGCTGATGTGGACTCGTCTCTGGAAGCGGCGGCGGATGGCGGCGTCCAGTTGCCAGGGGATGTTGGTCGCGCCGAGGATGAGGACCCCCTTGCTGTCTTTGCCCACACCGTCCATTTGCACCAGCATTTCCGTTTTTATTCTGCGCGAGGCTTCCGACTCGCCTTCGCCGCGGGGGCCGCAGAGGGCGTCGATCTCGTCGATGAAGATGATGGCTGGCTTGTTCTCGCGGGCCATGGCGAAGAGCTGCTTGACTAACCTATTTTTTTTGTGCCGTCATTGTCAGTAACTCCCCAACCACCAAATAGCAGTAGCAAATAGCATAAGAACAAAACATACCTCTCACTCTCACCCATCCACTTACTCACCAAATCCGAACTGCTAATACTAAAAAAAGTGCTCTTCGCCTCGGTAGCCACCGCCTTGGCCAGGTAACTCTTTCCCGTCCCCGGCGGCCCGTACAGCAAAATCCCCTTCCAAGGCTGCCTCTTCCCCTGAAACAAGTGAGGGAACTTGATCGGCAGCAAGACCGCCTCCTTGAGCGCCTCTTTCGCCTGCTCCAAACCGGCAACGTCATCCCAGCTGACGTTGGGCCTCTCCTGCAGGATCGCTCCGGCGAGCGCATTCCGCAGCTTCTTGGAGTCTTCGTCTAGCTCGGGCGGGGAGCCATCCTCGCCTGCTTCTTTCCCCTTTGCTGTGCCGGCGGTGGAGGAGCCGTTTGCCCCGACGAGGCCGGGCTTTTTCTTCTTGGACTCGGCGTCGGCGAGGTGGGCTTTGAGCTTCTCTGCGCGGTCCATGTACTCGGCTGTTTTGGCGCGGATCATGTCCTTTGATTTGGGGTTTTTTTCCCATTTGAGGGCGAGCATGAAGAGCTCGAGGGAGGCGTAGTAGAGCTGGTAGGCCTTTTCGTATTGGCCCGCGTTGTCGGCGTCGATGGCGGTGCGGACTTGTTTGATGGCGCGGTCGAGGAAGTCGGTGTTGGACATGGTGGGCAAGTATTACCGCCGAAGCGGGTTTCGGGATTGGTCGAGTGTAGTTGTTATTGTTGGAGGAGGAGGGAGGATGGGGGATGTGGGAGGGAGGTTGTGTCGTGGGCCCTGGTGGGGGAAATGCGATTGTAGGCAGACAGAGGGATCGGGTAGATAAGTGCGGCTACCTTATCGGTGGGAGGTGGGAGATGGGATTGTAGAGAATGAGAGCGGTCACTGTCTGGGGGAGTGCGCTCCGTATTAGGGTGTAAAAGGACCGAAAGTCGGGACGCCAGGTGTGGGTTGCCGAGGCGGTGCGGACGACGTTGATGAGGGGTGTTTGGTGTTTGGTTTTAAGCAAGGCACGAAGTCGAGACCTCGTCAGTGGTTTCTTGGCACGTGGGCTGAAGAAGCTCGCAGTGTCATGGTCGTTCCAGCACCGGCAAGTTGAAGACCCAGTAGATGTCAGCTGGTACCTGAAGGTTTTAATTCAAGAATGCCAGACAGTGACACTGATTCTTCAAAGGACTACGCTCAAGAATAGACATATACAGGTGATGCTCAAGGACGGGTGATCCTGCGGGGTCTCTTGTTGATAGTTGCGGGGTGGCCCGCGTTAGTGCAGGCACACAAAGAAGCGGGGAACACTAACAGGTCGCGCATCTATCCTCCTGGCTGATCTATCGGGACTGGCAGTTACTCCTGAGTTGTATGTGTGTACACGCCTCGACCTCTACATTCTTTGGGATTTCTCCTCTGACTCGTCATCATCCTTTGTGCTGAATAGCTAACTGGCAGGCAACAACTTGCGGAATCTCGTCTGCGCCAGCAACCCCACTTTTCTCAACATCGCCCAACTCCCGTCATCAGAGCGACTGCTGAGGTGAAGACATCGGGCTGCTTACCTTATCAAAATCTCCCCTTTCTCATAATCTGTCTGAGATTATCCCATTCAACACACCGTCAATATGGCCGAAATCCAACGCCGGCTTCAGGCCCTGTCCGAGGACTACACCAAGCTCCAAAAAGGTACCTTCTTCACCGTCATCTGTTCATCTCAGAGCTTTGCTAACATGAGTCTCCAGATCTCCAAGACACAGTAACATCGAGACAAAGGCTCGAGGCTCAGATGCAGGAAAATTTGGGTGTTCAACAAGTACGAAATCCCATTTCGTGAGTCTGTCGAGGATGGGACTGACAGAAGAACAGGAATTCGAGAAGCTCAAGGATGGCGAGACCATCTACAAGCTCATCGGGCCGGTGCTCCTGAAACAGGATAGGACAGATGCCGAGAGCACGGTGAAGGGACGGTTGGAGTTTATCGAGAAGGAGATGTAAGCAACAATTTCCTTCCCGCTAGGCTGGGCACGTTGACTGACTTGACATTTAGTCTGAGACTGGAAGGTCACATCAAGGAGACACAGGTCAAGATGGAGAAGAAGAAGACGGAGATTATCCAGATGCAGAGCAGTGCCCAGGCTGGCGCTGGTGCTGGTCCCCAGCCTGTCAAGGGCCGTGCTTAACTACTGCGAGAATAAAAATGTCAGATGTGGTGACGACCAATTCTCTCAAAGCAGGATGGTTCATGACGAAAGTATGAGTTGCGAAACAATGACATTATCCATTACTAAATATTCCCATACCCATCCGTCTATCTTGTATATCTTCTAATCTAAGACGGTCCAGCCAATTTTCCCTTCCCAACCCAACCCCAGAATGGAGATGTCGCTAATGTTATACAGTCCCCTTCCCCACCCAAAAAAACCAATGTTACAACAACATATATATTCCCCCCTCCCACCCCCCCCCCCCCCCTCCCTTCACATCCATCTGTGACAATCCCTCCTAGTTCAAAGCCATAATCGTAAACCCCCACGGCAACCCCATATTCCCATACGGCCTACTCCCCATCTCCCAGTCCACCTTTTCGTTTGTCACCACCTCTTCCACCTCCACCCCCTCCAGCACCAACAACCCCTCCTGCTCTTCCTCCTGGTGCTGTCTCTCAACCACGTCCACAATGTACTCCACCACCGCCTCGACGGTGTAGCACTCCCCTAGCAACCCCCCGTCCTCGATCCTCTCCAGCACCTCCATCTTTTGCTTGCTATCCTCAAACAGCCTGCGTTCTCTCTCCACCATCCCGGCAGTGAGATTCTCGTGCTTGGAAAGGTTCTCGCAGAGGAGGGCGAGACCGGTGACGGCCTGGATGTAGAGGGTGGTTGTGGCTTGGTCGTCTAGGCCGGAGAGGAGGGCGCCTGTTTCGTCGAGGAGGATGGGGGTGGTGGAGGTTGGGAGGATGGCTGATAAGAGGTGGGGGAGGGAGGGGGTGAAGGGGAGGGAGTAGATTTTTGTGAGGGCGGCGAGGGCGGTGGTGAGGAGGGTGGGGTGGTATTGGGGGAGGGAGAGGTGGGTGTGTGTTAGGGTTAGGGGGGAGAGGGTGGTGAGGAGGGATTCTGGTGGATGTTAGTGATACTGGTGGGGGTACGAATGGGGTATGGTGGCTACTAACGATGGAGTTTGGAGTTTGATGGGCTTGATGGCCTTTGGTGGGGGAGTGAGATTGCCATTTTGATGGTGGTGTTTGTTTTGCTGATGGGGTAGTTTGTGTGATGAAGTATGTTGAAGGTTACTCTTTGAGAGTGTGTCTGTGTGATTGTGTGTGGTATGAGTATCTTGATTGTTTACTCTCCGGATATGGTGAGATGGGCACACTTATATAAACAAAAAGTTCAAGATCAACATCCACGGAACAACCAGTGGCGGCATTAACCCTTTAATACCTACACGGTAGTACCCAACAACTCACACAAAACCAAGCGGACAGGACCAGCATGGGGGGGTCATATTACCAAAGATAGGAAAAATCATTGTCTTGGCTCCATGAATTGGCCGGGCCTCTCTCGCCATGGCGCGAGATGAGGCAACTCAACGCTTCCCTTCTTTCGTGGCAAGGCGCAGTTGGTGGCACTTCCGCCCCTTCAGACGACCAGGAGGGTGGTTGGTAGCGACGTGTAACCCGTCCTCGCCATATCACCGCCATAATTTCCGACCCGACATCTTCCGATTACGTTTTTGCGTGGTGTTGAACATCAAAATTTGTCAATGCTATCAACAATGCTTGAAAGGATGGACGTTTGGCCTTGATTGAAGATGGTCGGCATTCGGCCCTATCCGCCCGAGTGTGACCAAGAAATACGGAGTATCGGCCGGGTTCTTGGCAAAAAGTTCTGGAATCGCGAACACTTGCAGTTGAGCTTTGGTCTGGTTTTTTTTTTGTTGACTGGTTTGTTGAAGAAGTTCAGGGTATTTTCCGTGATTTCCCGATGGTTTGATATCACCTCAAAAAGCGGTCAAAAGAAAATATCTCACCAGACTCGTTCTCGCCAAAAAGAAATGCCATTCACTCGACACCATCGAATTTTTGCAGCTTTGCCCTGCCAGACACTACACAGTAAGGAAAAAAGTGCCAAGCCATGTCCGTGCGTTATGCATGGGCTTAATAATCCAGTGATGTCTCACGTGGAAGCATCACGTGCCGACTTTACCTGGCAAAGGCTCCGTGCGCGGCTTGGCTGACTTGGCTGCTTGGCTGAGCTCTGCCCCGCCGCCTGGCAGGCGGCACTGGCAAGGATGGTGGGGTGAATGATGGAAGCTGCCGCGTTCTCTTGTTCGATATACATCCAACACCCAAACAACCAAACAAGATCAACACACAGAAGTTCTACTGCGCTGTCATGGCTTCAACGCCAGACATGGCCGGCGACAGGCCTTTGTCTGTTAAGGAGCTTACAGACCTGGCGTTACAGTATAACTTCGTCCCCCAGCTCCCTCTCAACCGATGGTACCGAGCAGCTGAAGTGGTCTACCGGGAGGTCAGTCAAGAATCCCATCATGACACCATCCCATGCTGACGTTTTACTCTGTTCAGGCCACACACTACCTCCGCGATGGCAATACTCCCCAAGCCTTCATGATGTTCCAACGATACTGCGACCTTGTTATATATAAGCTCAGAACCCATCCCGAGATCAACCTTCCCGAATCCCGCCCGCTATACAAGGCTCTGTCCAAACGTGTCCCCGCTATCATAGAGCTGATGGAGTCGATGCGGGTGGAAATTGATGAATACTACAGCCGATGGGAGGCCCAGATGAGGGCCCAGCACCGGTCTCAACCTTCCATCAAAAGCACCATAAGAGTCGTGGATCCGGCCCTGTCTTGGAGCCACGCTTCGCCAGGGAGCATACTAGACGCAAGGTCCAACAAGGATCTAGCCATCGAAATGGCCAACAGGGAAAGACTTAGACGGAGAAATGCAACTAAGACAGCGCCCTCTTGGTCGCCCCGGCTTGTTTCAGAGGATGAGCTACAGCGCAGGAATATGGAGGCAGTCCGAAGCCAGCTGGACCAATCGTACAGGACTCCAGACAGCAATGACCGCTTACAATCAACCAACTACTCTTACCCTTCCATCAAGCAGTCAGCTCCGCTTTCATACGAGTCCCGTCCACACCCTCCCAGTCCTCCTGCTCCTGCTCCTCGGCCCTTGCCACCGCGACCACCCAAACAGCTGGCTGAGCAACGCCGCCCTCCCTCAGTTGAGCCTCCTCCACGGCCCAGGAAGGAACTGGACAGGGGAGATTTCATCACGGCGAGATCGCAGTCGCCTGTCCCACCGCCCAAGGAAGCTCTTGAGCCCGCGCCTGAGCCCAAGAGGAGGTATACATTTAAGCCCGAGAGGTATCTTGAAAACGGCGACCCGATCCGTTCAATATTTTTGCCGGATTCACTTCGTGGGCGTTTTCTTCGCATTGCCGAACCGAACACCAGAAGAGGTCTCGAAATGTGCGGACTGCTCTGTGGCGCCAACATCAACAATGCGCTTTTTATCACACACCTTGTGATACCCGACCAGGATTGTACCGAAAACACTTGTGACACGAGGAACGAGGCGGACATCTGGGAATTTTGTGACAAGGAGGAGTTGATACAGATTGGGTGGATTCACACTCACCCGACGCAAACATGCTTCCTCAGCTCTCGCGACATGCATACGCAGGCTAGTTACCAAGCTATGCTGTCTGAGAGCATTGCTATCGTTTGCGCCCCACGATATGAACCTTCCTGGGGAGTCTTCAGATTGACCAACCCTCCCGGTCTGCCAGAGATGCTCAAGTGCCGTAAGACGGATCCCTTTCACCCGCACGATGTGCCGGGCGACCAACTTTACGTGAACGCTCTTCAGCCGGCTGGACATGTCATTGAAGCCGAACTCAACCTCGACGTCTGTGATCTTCGGGGAAAGACGTAGAACGCTTTGGGTGGCTACGAAGATGATGACGATAATGATGATGCTTCTACCATCAGGGGTGACGCTGTCGACGACGAGAGTAATTACACCACGAGCGGGGATGAGGACGAGAATTGGGACGGTGCGGATATCACTTCTGAATCTTATTCACGGGATAACAAGGGCATTCAGAGACTGAACCTCGAAAGAAATTAGGCGCAAACGCTTGGGGAGGTCTTCATTTTGACTGCTTTCTCGATTGCGGCGTGCTACAGACTCTTTTTTCGACAGAACTAGCGATGGCGTTCAGGGTTGGTATTTGGCTTTGGGGGGGATCAGCATCCAAAAGGACATTATGAAGCGTTGGCATGAGTTTCGAGACTGATTACTAGCATTAGAAACGTAGATAGAGGCGACTCGAGCGAGTAATATACCATTCATGACTCTAGAGATGGCTCATGATAGGCCTTATATCCTTCAGTTCTTTTGCGATGCCGTGGGAAGCAAGACCGGGTTCGAAGAGGTGAAGTTCGACAGGGGCAGGGGCAGTAAGAAGGTGTGGAGCCTCGTTCGTCGGAACCAATCCGCAACTCTTCGGGTCCTTTCCGACATTCTTGTTCACAGGCATCGTCAACGTCTTCAGCGTCATGGACTTTCTGCCTGATGAGAGCGAAAACTTTGTAGGACAGACTATCGTGATATAGCGAGCCATTCTATTGTTTTCTGTCGATGCCTGCGTGGTTACTCTGTACAATACCCACAACCACTCCGGACGGCAAACAGTGTAAACCCTGGCATTGCGTTTTACACCAACACCAGCACCTGGACTACAACTGGGTTCGTACCGGTCGCCGGAATGGATCCCGAACGGCGCAACGAGCGGGCAAAGCGGCGAAAGATCTCTCTGGCGTGCGAGCCGTGCCGGGAGAGAAAGTCTCGCTGCGACGGGGCCAAGCCGATCTGCTCCACCTGCCAGCGGCGGTCGCTGCCGCTGCACCGGTGCGTTTACACCGTTGAGAATGCCAGGACAGCGAGCAATGAGGCGTAAGTTTTCTTTTGTTATAAACCCGCTTCTCCCACTGTTTCGTCTCATGTTAATTTTATGTGGTTAGATATATCCGTGTGTTGCACGAACGGATCCGACGGCTGGAGCGGGCGTGTTCCGAGAATGGGATCTCCACTCCCGCACTTGATGCCCCGGAGCCGGACTTGACTCCGGGTCCGGGGACGGGTTCGGAGACGGGGACGGGGAGGAGGTCGGTTTCGGCTCAACCAGCGGCGGTGGTGGTGGTGGGGGGGAATGGGATGCTCACTCCCGCGATTAAAGATCATGTCCAGTGTACTACTAGTACTACTACTACTACTACTACTACTGCGGCTGTCGTCGGCGCTCCTGTCCCGCACCGGCAGTTGATGGTTGTTGATCCGCGGTCTCCCGACTGCGAGGGGCTGGACTCGTTGGAGAACGCGACGAGGATCACGGCGATGGGGACGGTGAGCGCCGAGCATGATGTCAACCAGGCGTTTGAGGAGACGCAGGATGAGTTTTACGGGAGCTCGAGCGCGGCCAGCTTTATGAAGGAGGCTTATGGGAGTGTCAAGCCGCAGCCGAGCTCACGGGGACAGGGACAAGGACAGGGACAGGTGTCTTGCTTGCCCACCTTGGGGACGGGGTCGTCGTCGTCGTCGTCGGTGCTGGCTTTTGCGGCGGCGGCGGCGCCAAAGCCGGACTTTGGGCCGTTGAATTTCCTGCAGCCGGACCGGTTCGCGTTGCCGCCGAGGAACGTGGCCGATTACCTCGTCGGAAGGTTTTTCGACAGGGTGTATTGGCTGTATCCGTTTTTTCACAAGCCGACGTTTATGCACGCGTACCATCAGCTTTGGGAGTCGCCGGTGAGGAAGGGGGAAAGCCCCCCCGGGGGCCCGGAGCCGGGGTTGGGGTTGGGGTTGGGGAGTGAGCCCGGGGCCGGGGCGGGGAGTATTGTTTTTCATTCGGCGTTGAATACCATCTTTGCGATTGGGTGTCAGTTTAGTGACCTGTCGGCCAGGGACAGGGTGGGCGCGATTGAGACTTTTTTGGAGAGGGCGAAGAAGTTTGTCGGGTTGGACTTGATAGATATGCATAACGTGGGGGTTGTGCAGAGTTTGTTGCTTATGACCTTGCTGCTGCAGAGTACGCCTTTTCCGAGCAGGTGTTGGAATTCACTGGGGGTGGCGGGGAGGGTGGCCCAGGGGTTGGGGTTGCATACGGAGGCTGGGAGGAGGGGGAGGTCCGAGTTGGAGAGGGAGGTTAGGAGGAGGACGTGGCATGGGTGTGTCATTTTGGACATGTGAGTACCTTTCGTCAGGCTTAGGGGGGGGGGACTGGGGCTGATGAGAGAGCAGCATTGTGAGCATGACTTTCGGGAGACCGACGATGACGGATGTGAATGATCTTTTGCTGCCGTCCAAGCTGGAGTTGGTGGATGATGAGTGGTCTGGTATCCCAGCTCAGGTTGATGATGAAGTGGCTGCAACATCGAGGATGAACTTCTTCATTGACCACATCCGCCAGTGCCATATACTGGGCGAGATATTGTCCAGCATCTACCTGTCACCCAAGGGGCGGGGGGCACCAGGTACTTCGTCAAGGGCTACGCGAGATGAATCACCCTTATATGGGTTGGATGCGATACTTGAACTTGATGCCAAGTTATCGAGACATGAGGCTGCAGTTTGCCCCATCATGTCTTGGACAGAACCGAGCGATATTAGTGGGATGCCGGAAGACAAGAAGAAGATTATTGTGACGCAGAGAAATGTGCTGCATGCAAGGTAAGCAGAATATCTCCATGACTCGGTCGTTTGATCTGACAATATGAATGAATAGCTTCCTATATGTACGGTTGATGCTTCACCGGCCTATCCTCACCCAACTTTGCTCCAATTCAGATTCCGGAACAACCGAACCCACCTCACCGGTAAAACATGGACCCTTCGGGGGGAATAGGATGCTCTATGCCTCGTTTGCAGCCGAATGTGCCAAGATTTGCTTGGGGTCAGCCATGGACCTGATCGAGCTTGTTTCCAGAACATACCAAACAGACACGACTGGAGGCTGGTGGTGGGATGGATTGTGTATGCTGGCCTCTTTGTTCTCGCTCTTGATTCCTATACTGACAGTTGATTCACAGATGCATTCACCGGTGGCCTTGCCGTCATTGTGGCCTATCTCTGTCCTTCCGTACTCGATTCTCTGGATCAACGCCGACTGGAAAGGTCATGGGTTCTTTGTCAGGAAATTCTGGCACACTTTGCCTCCTTTAGCATTTCTGCACACAGATCTTTGAAACTGATGCAAAAGGTGCATGGGGACGTCATGGCACGCGTTGCTGGTATGTATCTACCCTGCTCTACCAGTGCCTTTACTGACATGACCACCAGAGCAAGCCGGTGACACTGCTAGACCCGTTCTTCCAACCCCAATCGCGACTGCTGCCACCCCGGCCGACAACCAGGGTATCACGTTGCCCAGAGAGGATGGTTTCAGTTCAGCTCAAGCCCACCATACTTCTCTCGACTTTGGAAACGGTCTCCAATGGCAGGTTCCCAATGATGGGGATTTGAGCATGCTGAATGTGACCTCGCTCTTCAACTGGGACCAGCCCTTGGACTTTTTCACAGGTGGACTGGGCACCGACAACTTCCCATGAACATTAATAATCATCTCAAATTTAATAAGAAAGACAATAATAGTAAACATTACAACCCCCCCCCTCTGATATCAATAACCCCCCCGTCGCCTGGGTCAGGTAATCACTTATTTGAACCCCCACAACCCCTTCACCCACCCCCTCATCCTCCTGGTAGCATCCCCATCGTGCCCGTTCTCCCCCTCGAGCAAAATCCAATCGTGCGCCTCGCTCTTCATGACCTCAACCTTGACATCCAACCTGCCGTTGTTGTTGGCCTTCTTGAACACATCCGCCAACTGCACGCTCTGATCCAAGAAGACCTCTTGCTCCCCCGCCGTGATATACACATGCGAAACAACCTTGTCCAACCCCTCGAACCACGCCTCCTGCCTCTCCTGCGGCAAATCCACCGGCATGACCCACGCCTTGTCCTCCTCTGTGAGATCTTTGGGGAGCAAATGCCCACAGGCAGTATCAATCGTAGCCGTAGACAACATGTCAATCCCGTTGTTCTTCTTGTAGCTAGCCGTGGAAGTATTCGTCGACACCCAGGGCGACACCAGAAACGCGCCCGCAACCGGCCGGGCAAGGGAGGTGATGGGGACGGCGTCGGGGTGGGGGTGCAGCAGGTGGGAGAGCAGCGAGCAGGTTAGGTTCCCGCCGGCGGAGTCACCCCCGAAAATGATATTCTCCGGCTTTACGCCTGATGACAAAATGTGGGAGAGGCCGGCGGCGGCCTGCCTCAGCTGGGTTGGGTACTGCCCGTGGGGGACGAGGGTGTACTGGAGGATCGCCACGGCTACGTCGCCGGGGGAGGCGAGGAGGTAGGCCCGGTAGCACCAGTTGATGTGGCCGGGCAGCATGGGGATGGCGTAGCCGCCTCCGTGGAGGAACAGGACGACTTTCTTGGCTTTGGTGCGGTCGCCTAGCCAGAGGAGGGAGGAGGCCCCGTCGGGGAGGGTTTCAATGTCGACCTTGAGCTCGGATAACACCAAATCTTCGGGCTTGGGGGTGCCGTTGGAGGTGGAGAGCCGCTTGATGGCGGCGATGGACTGCTTTCTAACCCATGATTTGTAGTAGACGATGGTGGGGGGTTTCATGTGCTGGAGCTGGAGGGGGGTGAGGTGGCGGAGGCCGAACTTGTTGAAGGCGCAGAGGGTGTAGTATTTGAGGGAGGCGCCGCGGAAGAGGGCGAGGAGGTGGCAGCGGAGGTTGTTGATTAGGAGGGTAGGGGGGGCTGAGAGGGTATTAGCATGAAGAAAAAAAAAAAAGAAATGGGGAAGGGGAACAAACCGATAACGAGAAGTTTCAAGAGGAGGGATAGTTTCCCCAGCAAGGAGAGGGTGAGCGGTTTTGATGATGCGGGCGCCTGGGGATTATGCGTCAGCAAATGGGAAAAAAGGGGGTTTGTTGACATGGTGAGAAAATTTGGTGGTGTTGAGGTCCACTTACCATTGTCTGTCAAGTTTAGATCTACCGGAAAACTGTGGAAAATGGTAACCAAACAGCCGATGCTGATGTCAGATGTGAATTAAAAAGTATGAAATGGGTTTCTGGCGGCCTCTCAATGATATTTCCCCATCACAAAGCCTGCTGCATTCTCCATTCCCCATTGTCAAATCCAATATAGGGGTCAAAAAAGTGCTTAATTCTGGTGTTGTACGAGGGAGAGAACCGGGTGGCTGGTTGAAGCCGAACCTAGTGGCTTAGGTCCTACTGCCAAGGTATTAATTTCCTAATAGCAGGTCTCTCTAATTAATTTAATATACCCTTTAATTAATGCTTTATTTAAGGCCGTTAGGTATTTATTTCCTAATTTAAATCTTATAATCCTCTATGTTTTTTTATTTTATAATATTACCGTTATTTCCGTTACTTTATAATATTTATTGACTTATTTATATTAATAGTTTTACTTTTTATATTTTCCTTTAACTTTTTTATTATCCTTACTTTTTTTTACGTTAAAGTTAATTTTTAACGTTACTTTATTACCGTATTATTTTTTTCTTTTTATAATAATATTAAATTTAAGTCCTTTAACTTTTTTTTTTAAATTTTTTTTTTTATATCTTTAATCCCGATAAAGTCTTTAAATTTAATAAATTTATTAATCGTTAAAGCCTTTATTAAGCCGTTAATAAGTATTTAATTAATTATTATATATTTAATTATAATTTTTTTATATTATTATTTCTTTCGGAATTAATAATTATAAATATTTATATAACGTAATTTTATTTATAAAGTATTAATATTTATTATAAT
>JAULSY010000163.1:0-10556 GCA_030512305.1 Cercophora samala
TTAAAAAATATCATATCCTTTATTAAGGTTATTATTAAATTAAATAATATTATAAATATTAATAATAGTAATTGGATTTTAAGCTTTTTTTTTTTTAGGTTTAAAAGTTTTAAATAAACGATATTTTTTTAGTTTTTTAAGTTTTAACCGTACTATATTAGAAAGTTTATTATTAAATTATTTTTTTTCTTTTTTTTTAAATTTTAATAATAATACTTTTTTTTTAAAAAGTTTCTTTAATTTAAGGTTTAAAAAAAGTTTAAATAAAATAATAAATATAAATATAGTCTTAAATAAATTAATTAATAAAATTATTAATATTATATATAAAACTATTAACGGAATTTTATATTTATTTATTAACTTTTACTTTTAACCTTCTTTATATTTTATTAATCTTTTAAACGATATTATTAAATATAGTACCATCCTTTTAACTATTATCCTAATCTTCTTTATTACCTTTATTCTTTAAATCGTTATTATTATTATCGTCGTTATTATTATTATTATTAATCGAGGATATATATAGAAAATCGTTTAATAATAAATTTAAAATAAAGAGAGAGGTATTGTATAGTTTAAAAAAGGCTAAAGAAAATAAAGGGCGATTAAGTAAGTTAAATCGTTAACTTACGGTTTAATAAGTAAGGTATTAAAGGTTAATAATTAAATAGCAATTACCTTTATTATAAACTTTACTATTATGACTTAATACGCCACTACGGCTAATTAATAAAGGCGGTAGCCTTTATTTATTAAAATCTAAAGTTATTTTAACGAAAAAGGTATTAATAAATAACCCTAGCTTTAACGATTAAAATAATAATTTTAATATTTAAATATAGTCGGAATTATTAATAGTAATTTACTTTACGTAAGTATAGTTTAATAAGCGTTATAAAAGGTCACTAAAAATCCCCGAATATATTTAGACCAATATTGGCTAAATTCATAGCTATTAAAACTAAGAAATCCTATTAGTCGGAAAAGGCCTATAAAGTCCACTTTGATTACTATTCTATAATAGGTAGTGGATTTTGGGTGGGCGGAGCCCGCCCGTGGGCGGTGGAGCCCGCAATGGCCAATAATACTGGTCTGAGTACTGAGATAAAACCCGCCCCGACAGCGCTGGCAGGTCCGGTCCGCTCACTGTAAATTCGCGGTGAAGGGGGTCCGTGCACCCTGCTTTTGCGTCACCGGACATTTCCATTTGTTGACCAGCGCTGTGAGCTATGAGCTGTCATCTCAAAGTCAAAGTGGCAATTGGTCCAATTTGGGGATATTTACTACGTGATTCTCATGAATCAGACTCTGTAGAAGAACAATAGAAAATTGGCAACTCATTGGTGGGTATGTGGTTGAAGCTCTGTCGAGCTTCTGGTCTGATCAGGAGGTGCCGGATGTGTCCAAAGGGTTGTGCAGCACCACATATCCTTCCATGTTCACGACCGTCATATGTACATAGCCGCTAGAGGCCACAGACATACCCTCTGTTCTGCCCCCATCTATACCACTCAGCTCCTTGGGCTTCTCATGCTTCTTCTCTCTGTCCCGTTTGCCTGTCTTGCATACTTTGCTTGCTCTCATTCTGAAGAACCAAATTCGCTGATTTCCGGCCCGTTGTAAATTTTCATCCATAAACCCCAAACGCCGCCAAAAGAAAACAGCAAACTCTTCAAGCTTTCTAGGCACCTTAGATACATTTCCGTATCCAGGTCAAAATCCACCCCCCCATAGCAGCATTCATCGTAATTGGTGCTATTGTATGTTGTGTCGGGAGTATCTTGGTGAGTAGTGTTGGGTAGGCCGCCAAAGGCAATCATTAACGGCGAGGAGGAGGGTTGAAGCCAGAAGGAGGACCACCGCCGGGAGGGAATCCAGGGGGGAAGCCGCCAGGAGCACCGGGGAAGCCAGCAGGAGGGAATCCACCTCCGAATCCTGGTGGAGGGGCTATTACTTTGTTAGTGAATGTGTCCACAGTTAGGCCTGGACAAGATAAACTTACGAGCACCGCGGCCAGGGGCGCCAGGGAAACCAGGAGCACCAGGGAAGCCGGGGAAAGCCGGGGGAGGGACGGCACCACCAACACCAGCAGCAGGGCCGGCAAGGGAGATGGGAGCAGCAGCGCCGCGGCCAGCAGGTCTCGCTACACCAGGTCCCGCTGCGAGCGCAGAAGCAACCCCGGAACCACCAGTCTTGCCCAGACGAGCGCTTGGATCGGCTGGTGGTGGTGATTCGACGGAAAGGGATACAATGTGAGCTCCCCGGACAATCGTAAGGCCCAGTGTTCGCTTCTCTTCCTGCTCGATCGTCTGGGCGCCGGACGAGGATGCGCCGGGGGCGGATGGCTTGTTTTGCTTCCGCTTGATACGGCGGAACTCTTCGGTATCGGCAAGGACGAGGTTCATGTGCTTATCGAATGCGAGCATCTATGATAATTCAAGTCAGTGGCAAGAAAGTGTCAAGGGTGTTGGTTGATGCGTACCTGACCGGTCATCTGGCGGCCATCATTCAAGGTTACACGCATCCGGTAGTTGATCTAATCGAATGTTAGTTGCTTCTAATCGCGTGCCATCGCAATGAAGGACATGTACATACGTAACCGGCCTAGATATCATGCGCCTTGTCAGTGGTCAATGTCAACAAACAGATGCCTGTAAGAGCGGTCGCGAGGGGAGGACGGATGCCTGAACTCACCATCTTGCCCTGCTTGTTGGAGGCCGACATGGTTGCGGCTTTGTTGCTACTACAGAGTAGCTTCTGGTTTCAAAAATTGGGTTTTGGTTGACGTAGTTCTGGTAACTATCGTCTGTTGCGGTCTCGTACTGCGCTTTTGGGAAAGGCTTCAGAGTCTCGCGTGGTGGTTGGTTAGCAGGAGGCAGGACGAGGCCCAATTGAAATTTGAACGCGAGGCTGAGAGAGGAGCTTCCAAACGCGACTGGCCAGCCCGCCACAAGCTCGAGCCACATTGTATCAGCCATAAGATAAGCCACACCCATCTTGTCCCCCACCAGCGTTTCCGCACCGGCAGGCAGAGTGAACTCTTGGCAGTTCCCCACACCCACAATCCAAAATTGTGGAAGCAAAATCGACCTCACACTTTTGAAATTTCTCGATCGTCAACCACGAGCCGAATCGCCCAGTCCCCCGATTTCGACGACAACACCGCCGCCATGGTACGTGATGACTGGAAATGACGACTATCAAAAGACTCACAATACTAACAAAATGATTTCCAGTCTGCTGAGAAGGCCCAGAACCCCATGCGGGAGCTCCGCATCCAGAAGCTCGTCCTGAACATCTCAGTCGGCGAGTCTGGTGATAGACTTACCCGTGCTGCCAAGGTGCTGGAGCAGCTGAGCGGTCAGACCCCCGTCTACAGTAAGTTGCCTTCCTCTGAACAGCCTCAGCAAACTCAAAACATAGTGTTAACACTCTTGTCCCCCCCCCCCCAGGCAAGGCCCGCTACACCGTCCGTACCTTCGGTATCCGCCGTAACGAAAAGATCGCCGTCCACGTCACCGTCCGTGGCCCCAAGGCCGAGGAGATTCTCGAGCGTGGCCTCAAGGTCAAGGAGTACGAGCTGCGCAAGCGCAACTTCTCCGAGACCGGCAACTTCGGCTTCGGTATCTCCGAGCACATCGATCTCGGCATCAAGTACGACCCTGGTATCGGCATTTACGGCATGGACTTCTACTGCTGCATGACCCGCCCCGGTGAGCGTGTTGCCCGCCGCCGCCGCGCCAAGGCCAGAGTCGGTGCCAGCCACCGCATCACCCGCGACGACACCGTCAAGTGGTTCAAGCAGCGCTTCGATGCCATTGTCCGCTAAACGTGGTCAGTTGTGTTAGTGCTGGGCGGAATCAACAAAACAAAAATGGGAAATCAAAGGGAATGGGGAGTTTCGGCTCATCGGGATCTCTAGGAGGGGGGAAAACACACAAAATGGGAGGCGTTTTTTCTCCTACGGGCAATGTATAGTGCAGCTTATGATACCTTGGCGATTCGTTCGTCCACCTGCTTGTTCCTGGCTTTCTCCAGGACGAGCCACGGCCTCAGAGACCGACCGGCGTTATGCCGGCTTACCAATCCCTTAATTCCCGTGACAGAAGTTTTCTGCACGTCTCCCTCCAAGTTGTTTAAGTGAAGCAGTAGATGTGACTGTGAAAGAGCCCGTGTCAGTCCCCTAGGACTTCTGTAGGATTGCGGCATGCTCCTGTAAACCTTGGTGGTCTTAACCAGAGCTCATCAAGCTCGAGGGTTTCCCTCTTGTTGACTGTCGAAACCAATGCTAAGGTAGGTAGGTATCAGTAATCTCGTGGGGACAACTCGCGGGTTAATGTGGTCAAGACCTTGCTCATGTCTCATATCACGCCAATCGATATTGTTGTCAAGGTCACCTTGATCCCATGATTCACTTTGGAAGTTATTCACCTAGCTACACACAGGACAGGCAAATATTACAATGATAACTATTTACCAACTCTCTTGCTCGGTGGCTGAATCGAGCAGCCGGCCGCTCACTTGCTAGATAAATTACATAAATCTTCATGTACAACATATGCATATCATGCCAAAGATGCATTGCGCTATTGTACCCCTTTTCATCCCTTCTTTTATCCCATCCATGTCATTAACTGGACAACAAGTCTTGGTACTTGATGGCCTACCCAGGATGTTCATGCGTTCAGCTTATCGTGAATATCGTCCGTCTACAACCAGGGAACAAAGTCCTGGTATTTCTTCATGTGTACAGTATATAAAACAAGTAAAGGAAAAGATGATTGCTCAAAGAGCATCCGTTGAGATTGGGTTAACTGGAGGGCTGGGTAGCGGGCCAGTCTCCTGTGCGGCATACCTCCTGGCAGCAGAGGGCTTTCTCTCGCGCTGGGTTGAGTGGATGTCGATCAGCAAGTCCACCAGAGTTTCGGCGTCCTCTCTCAGCAGTTCCAACTGCGCCTCGTTGTTGTCTGTAGGAGTGTTTCGGTATGCAGCAAAGACAATACCTCTGTTGGGCTTTTTAGCCGAAGAGGCGTCAAGAGCTTCCTGCTTGGAGGGGTTATAGCAGGTGTGGAACGAACACATGTATCCGCGGGCGTGTTCATCCTTCCTGAATTCGTTGCTCCTGTACTCAAGCCAGCCTTCCGTCTGCAAGACCTTCTCATGAACAGGCGCGGAGATGCGGAAGGGATATTTGATCGAACTCAGACCATAGGCTGCAAGCAGACGGCCAGTCATTCTTCTGCTAGATGTCCTACCGACGGAGGGTGCCGATGCAGAGATTGGTGTCTGCGGAGGTGAAGGCGGGTATGGCGACCGTCTGGAGGATGGTCGGGAAAGGCCCATATCATTAGGCCAAAGATTGACCACATACACGAGGTCAAAGTTGTATTTAGCCGCAATTCTCGCAGCTTCAAAGGCGGCAGCCGTTGCTGGTCTGCTCGCAAGAGGAGGGGACAGTGTCAAAAGAGGATATATGGCGGAGAATCTGCGAGGAGTAGGCGAGACCGGGGGGTCGGGCGGCAATGGGAAGCTGGGCGGGTTCAGACTCGGTAGGTTCGGGCTCGGTCGGTGTGATTGAGGCGGCAGTGGAAACCCGTCGAGGATCTCATCATCACTGAGTGCCATGAAGTCGTCCAGGCTTGGTTCTCTCAGAACCGTGTTGTTCTTTGCCATCGATTTTGTCAGTCTGAGGGTAGAAGCGCTAGTCGTCTTGCGCGGCTCCTTTGCCAGATACTCGGGGGGTTGTTGCCCAAAAACATGGACACTCTGTGATCGCTCAAGCGGCTCAATCAGGCCAAGCTTAGTCCGATGGGCGCTGGCAAGAGGCAGTGGAATGAGACTGGGAGATACCGGAGGAGAATCTGGGGGAGAGCATGGAGGTGTAGGAATTGGCGCTGGGCCAAAGGACATTGTCGGAGATCCCCCTTGTTCTAAAGGGAGCCGCTTTCGATTGATCGGCGCTTTGGGCGAGACAGAGGAAGAAGCCGAACGTGGATTAACCTTGGAGTTAGATCGCGACCGACGCTCTGATGTATCGTTGTCACCCAGGCCCAACACGCCTGTTCCATCGAAGCTGAACTCGAGTAGTTCAGCTAGGGAAGAACTGGTTCGGCTACTCCTAGGGCTGAGAGACGAAGTTCGTTGTGGAACGCGAGGGCTGTTTGTCGAGTGGTTGGATGGCCGAGGACTGGCGCTGATAGAAACCAATGAATTCATACGGGGTGTGCTTGGGGCATCCGGGAGACTCTGAGCGCGTCGAGATTGTCTTGGACTCAATACAGCCTCATCTCTAGCCAACATCCGTTGTGAAGTCGGCCGGATGAAAGATGGCGATGGGAAGGTCTGCGAAGTATCTTCTCCAGCAGTTAACCAAGGGTCAGGCGAGGATGACTCTCTTTCAGGCTCTGGTGTTCTGGGCACAAGTCTCTTCCTTGATGTCGAGAAGAGCCGGAACTTCTTTTCGAGCCTCTCGAGCTTATCGAGACCCACGGCCATTGTGCTGTCTCGGGCTCAGTCAGGTCTGAGAACACCTGATCAGCAATGGTGCAACTTGAGATGTGTGATAAGGTAGATGTTGGTTCGGGAAAACCTACCAGAAACGAGCTGAAGAGGGTGAGAGGTAATCACAGTTGGGGTCTTGAGTTGTTAAAAGAGTGGTGAGTTGATGGCGGGTTTCAGGACGAAGGGTGATAAAGAGTCGACAGTCCTTGCGGGCGGATGAGACGGATCAAACGAAATGCTGCTTCCCAGGTCGAACAAGAAAAGGTCAAGACTTGGTCGATAGTTGGGCGTGATCGGTGATACAGGGCCTTGCTCACTCGCTCATGACGGACATTTCAGTGGGTTTGACAAGGCGAACCACAGCAGATGTCCAGGAGCGACAGGAGCAGATGCAGAGCGGAGATGTCGATGTGGTCGGAGGGAAATTGGTGGTGGGCGTCAGACCAGTTGCTCCTCTCTGGGTCTCATGAAGATGATCGAGTTTGTCTCTCCCACACGCTTGTCCGAAGGCCAACCTCGAGTTCTCGAACACGGTGAAACCAAAAGTCGATAGAAGTCTGAGACCTTGCAGGGCTACTTATGGTCGTAAGAGGGAAGAGGAGTGAGCATCAGCAGAGGCGGATCAGGTGGGTGATATGCTTCTCGAATCTCCTGGTCGACCTTCCGGCACCGTTGAACCGCAGCCAATCTCACGGGGTTTCACCGACAGTGGGAGGGGCACAAGAGGAAGCCGACGAGCAGGAAAATCAGACGAATGCCTTCGAGTCGACGTATGCCAGGAAAAAAGAAAGAACGAGCCATCACCAGCCCACGCTAGCGTGGCGGATGCAGGAGGGCGGAGGACACTCGTTCCTTCCGAGTGGCTCGACTTTGCAGGAGCAGGGACGACTGGATACTTAGGTAGGTATTTAAGTCGACTTTTGCTTGCTTCTGACTTTATAATCAGCTGGAGGCTGGATTGACTCGCCTGAGACCTCGTTGACGATTCAAGAGGGAAAAGAAAGGGTCTGGATTCAGGGAGGAGGAAGAGGAGGAGGCCGGGACTCGAGATCAAGACCAGGTCGAAAGGAGGGGGAAGTAGACAGAAACAGAACGCCTGGCAGTATTACTGGAATACTTGAGTAGTAAAGTGATCCATCTCTTTGAGAGAGTATCTCAAGCCCTTGCAATGGCTGGCTTTCCTCTCAAGCCTCCCGTGGTGCCCTTCGGCCCGGCAGATGGGGGTCATTGCATCCCTGTACAACCTCTCCCTGCTCTCCTGCTCTCCTGCTCTCCAGATCCAGATGCCCGTTTTCATGATCCGTCCAAAGGGAGTTGTCCAGCTTGGCCAAGGCCCAGACGGAAGAAGCCATGCTGAAAAAGCAATATCAGTAGGATGGACGGCGACGAAAACAGAGTTGGGATGTCGACGCACAGACGCTGATTGGGACGTTAACAACGGTTGAGGTCCGTTCCCCTCTCCAGCCCGGTCACGTCAAGGGGACAAGGGCAGCTTGCACCGTCGCATCGCGGGGGTGATTCCAGGTTGAAAAGATCACATTGGCGGTGACTTTCTCTTTCTCTCTCTCTCTCTTTCCCAATTCCGCTTTATGAGAGCCAGCCCCCCGCGTCAAGACCTGTCAGCCGTGCCGCAACCCCACCCTAAAGGTCCTTCCCAACCCTGCCCCCGCCCCAATTTTTCAACTTCAGGGTAGCATTCTGGGGAGAGCCGCCTTGGATTTCGTCCGAACTGGACATCACATCACCACCTCACATATACTCCTCTTCCCGACACCGGCACACGACGCCCCTCGAGCATTCCGACTTCTCAACCTCTTGCATAATGCGGTGAGCGAGGCCCGGTGTTCTGTGCTGCCCACATTGCGGCCTGTCTGGTTACGGCCGCGTATGTTTGATGATGAGGGGGGCAGTTTCTGCCTTGAAATATCCCCTCAAAGTTTTTCTTTCTCACTGTTCCAAAGCGGCGGAGATCGACAATGCATGACAGCAAGGCTGCTTGTGCTAATGTAGGTCTTTCAGCGCCATTGTATCCCCGCTCCAATCATCCCTAACATCGCCATCACTTCTCAGATCTCACTAGACAGCCAGAGTTGGACTTTGGCTAGCCACCTAGCGACTCTGTCAAAAGTGACAAGCACCTCTAGCTTCTTGACAGCACCTTCAGCTGGGGGTTTCCTGGTCATGAGGATCGATCTCCAGGGTTCCGGTATCCCAAAATCGCCGATCACGATGGCTCCCCACAGCATCTCAAGCTTAGATCTGACTCCTTGAGACCCCCGGCTGCCCCCCAATCCTAACTACCTAGTGGAGGGGGCGAACGGCGTGCTGCTGTATGTGTAGACAATGGGTTTATACCCGCGCTCGACGCAGTATACCGGAGCGTGCATAGATTTTGACGCAGTTTTCTTCTTTTCCCACCTTTCACAACCTAGCTGCTGGCCATACATGTGGCCAGAATCACCTCACGTATCGGGTCAACCCCCGAGCAGCACCGTGACTCGTGTGTTGCTGTAGCTTCCCCTTGTGGTTGGACGACCCGAGGTAGGATATATTCTAACGTTTAGCCTTCTACTGGCAGAGTCTGGAGTCACTCACTGCCTGTCAAAAGAGAGGAATCTAGAGCGGCCCGGAAGTGAACCCATTGGCTCTTCCTCCCAGATGTGAGAAGTCAGCTTCCGCGGTTGGCGAGGACCCCCACTGGCTAGACTGTGTCCTATGCGCATACAGGATCTTGACAGCTTTGGGGCTCACATACAGAGTACACAGCAGCAGCAGCATAGCTGCTTCAGGCACAAGGCTACACAATGTCACACTGGGACACAGCAACTGGCGGCGCCGGTGGTGGTGGCGAGGGGACAGACTCGCACCGCCTTGGTTTGTTGCAGTTGGAAACGTGCCAGGACCTGGTGTACTACCTCGCCCCCGGGACTCTGGGACTGTTGTCTTGAGCATGATTTACACTCCTCCCTAGGCCTCCGAGATGGTTGTCTCGGACCCAGCTATGACGCTGGACGCTGGAGAGCCGACTGCCCCAGCCAATCGCTCGGTCGGGACTGGAAAGCAAAAGCAAAAAAGGAGAGGTCACCGAGGTGCCGTAGCGCCGGGTCAAAGACGAAAATGCTTGCCTGCGCACGGGTGAGGAAAAGCTCCCGGACCGGGTGGTTTTTCTTTGCCTGTGGACTTCTGGGAGATTCAGGGCATCTGTATGTCACTGTGCGTGGTCGAGTGACCCAAGGCTGCGGGTATCCGATGTCAGTCAAAGTCTGTCTCTTTCCTTGCTGTTGTGATGCCATCAACCTCGAATACGATGATATGATAACCACGAGACTGGGGCTGAGAAAACGGCACGAGCTTGTACGCCCGTAACTAGGGAGGGACGCTTCAAAAAATATTTATCGGCTGCTGGTATTGTGTCACTCTCAGCAGTTTTCATGCTGTCCAAACAGCGGAGCGTCCGCCACAGTGTGGGATGGACAAGCAGCGCACACAGTTGTGGCTGCGAGTACCTACAATCAATGGCTGGAAGCTCTAGCACACGCGCGCTTGACCCATTAGGAAAATTCGGCGCATAATTTCATGCTGTTTCTCCCAGGCTTGCTCAAAAATTCCAAGCAGCTGGTTTTCTAGTGAGGACATCACTTGGATGGCCCCTTCCAGTTGGCCAACCTACACACATCCAATGATGAGGATTTTCGCGCGCATGCAGCAAAAGATATAAAGATTTCCGGTCCCAGCAGCGGTAGCAGCGGCAACCGGCACAGCACGGCCGAGAGAATGCGGACATCTCAAGCAGGAAGCAAAGGTAAGGTGAGATAATGTACAGTCTGTCGTCTCCCGAGAGTAGGAGCCGCCCCCTGTGCATACATACATACATACATACATACATCCCCAAGCTGTGTATCTACACTACCGACCTCACCATTTGCTTTGGGGGGAGGGGGGGGGGGGGGGGGGGGGGGGAAGGGGCGGCCCGTTTCGGCCACCACCGGACCGGGCGGAAGAGTCAAGGGCCGCACGGGGGGGCAGGTACGAAAGGGACAATCACGAAC
>JAULSY010000163.1:10566-59817 GCA_030512305.1 Cercophora samala
CCCGCCCCCCCCCCCCCCCCCCCCCCCCCCCCCCCCCCCCCCCCCCCCCCCCCCCCCCCCCCCCCCGCAGCCGGGGCGGCCCGTTTCGGCCAGCAGCGGAACGGGAGGAATCGTACAAGGCCGCACGGAGGGTCATGTACGAAAGGGACTATCTCGATCTCGGATGCTTCCCTTTTCCCCAAGATACTGGCAGAGGGGCTGAATGAATGTCCAAGCGTGCTTTGACGAGGGCGAGACGATATATTGAGAGTATCACCCAATATGCCATTTTCTTTTTTGCTTTCCTATTCTCTACGGTTGTCTACCTAAGGGAATCGCAATCTTTCGACTATGGCACACCTAGACTACCCCCATATCCGAGATCTTGGGGTCTCAAGACCGCCCACAAGCTTTTTCTCACTTTCTTTTTCTTCGGAAATGTTTCACGTTACGCCATGCTTGTTGTTGTAGTGTAGAGAGCATGTTAGACATAACACGTAAGCCCCGTTGTAGTGTAGTGTATGCTTCACTGTCGATCTTTCACCATTTTTTAGAATTCTCCATCATAGACATTATCGCCCAGAATGAGGATCATAAAGCTTCATCCATATCATTCCCCCCCCCCCTTCTTCTTTTTGGTCCCTGAAAACGGGATCATCGCCCAGACGGCATCCTACATAACCGCCCCTTTTTTTGCCTCGCCCTCTTTTGCCCGGATATGCATATGCGGGATGAGTATGCGAGGGGCCGCGGGTCGCCCGACGCACAGATATCGTACATACATGATGCTGCCGGTAAAGGGATGGAGGGAAAGGGGTGAAGGGGTGAACCAAAGTGTCAACTCAGAGCTTGGAAACATCCTCATCCACCTCCCCAAAAATGTTCAGAAAGGCGGTATGCACCTCATCAGTGAGGTCACTGGCCTGGAGACTGCGGCCTCTCTTGGCAAAGGCAAGACGGGAGCACTCCTACATGGTGTTTTCGTCAGCGTATGTTCATGTAAGTCACAGGAGGGGGTTACAGGACGCAGGCTATCTTCCATATCCTCAACCAGTCACCAGAAAAGAAAAGAAAAGAAAAGGAAAAAAACTCACCCTCGTAATCGCACTCCCCCCAAAGACCGCCAACCCCACCGTCTCCTCCACTCTAAGTTTATTCTTTACATCCCACAACCCCTCATGATAGGCCTTCCTCCACCCCAAAAAGGTAGCAATACTCCCCGTGAGCGTATCCCCCTGCCCACCACTCCTCTTCCTCCCCCCCTCCAGGTCAACACTATACGTCACCGTCCCATTGCTCAGGTGATCCTTCCCCCCCTTCTGCAGCACCATCACCCCTCCCAACTCCCTCGCCAGCCTCTCCACCCTATCCGTCTCCTTGCCCTCCTTGGCAACTTCTTTCTCAATATTCAGGGCTTTGGCCAACCTCTCAAACTCGACTACGTTGGGTGTGAGGATAGCTTGTTTATACCCCCGTACGAGATCGGGGTCGTTGCAGATGAGCAACAGGGCGTCGGCGTCGAGGACCATGGGCATGTTTTTCTCTTTGGCGGCTTTGATCACCAGGGCGACAGTTTCTTGCATCAAAGGGTCACGCCCGAGGCCGGGGCCGATGACGAGGACGTGAAGCCTGGAGAGGAGGGGGATGATCCGGGAGGCGATCTCGGAGGGGTCGGTGTCGTGCTTGTTGTGGGAGGAGTCGCCTTTGTCTTCGCCGGCGGGTTTGGCGGGGGAGGTAGGGAGGGAGCGCATGAGGGGGTGGACCATTAAGTTGGGGGAGTAGGTCTTGATGACGGTGGCGGCGGTGGGAGTGCAAATTACGTGGGACTGTGAGAGTCATGGTGGTTAGTAGGTGTGGTTGAAAAGGGTGAAGGATGTATCTTCATGGTGGTTCTCAGACCCCAAAGGCAGGGTAGCTCGGGCAGGTTGAAGATCTCAGTGTGATGTTCAAAGGGAGCAAGTAGGTGAAGATAGAAGATGAAGAAAGACAATACCAAATCACACCCCAACCTAGCGCTCGCCATCGCGGAAAAGTACGGCGCCCCCGTGTAATCCTCACTCCCGCCGATCACGGCTACTCTTCCCATCTGCCCTGTGTTCCATCAAGAAAGGTCTCATCAGCATGTCTTCTTTTAACACCCCTACTCTTCATACCCCGCGCCTATATCTCACCCTCCCTGCCTCGACGCTCACGGGGAGGTAAAACAGACAGATAACGAGAAACGTGGTCATAAACCAAAAAAATACAATGTAAGGAGCAAGAGGAAAGTGAACAATGGCCTCACTCACCCTTATGAAACTTGTCCAACATAGGCGGAATCAACTGCCTCACCCTGCCCAAGATCTCCTTCGTAGCTGAAGACATGTTGGCCTCGCTGTTCGGGTTGCTGCTGCCGCTATCGTGGGGCATTGCTACTGTGTTTTCCCTCTCCCATGTTAGCAGGGTATCATTAGCTTGAGATGGGACTTATACTGCCATGAGATGAGATGAGGGGCGGTATCATGATATGGTACCTATGTAGTAGTGGTCAAAGCTTACCTACCTCTCCTTGCCAAATTGGAGCTGTTGCTGAATCAAGAATAAACCAAACGTTGTCTCAACTCAGAAAAAAATATGTCTCAGTAGATTATCAATTGATTAGCAGCTGAAGTCAATTGAGAAATTGCATTGCCGTCTTTTCGAATGCCTACAATTTCCGGTTGTAAGTTGACGTTGTTCGCCAAGGATGCCCGTCATGATGTCACCCAAGAGCCGTCCGAACCACCCCTCCCCCGCCGCTCTTAGCTCCCGTGCCCCACCCACAACTAATCATCATCATCAAAGCACAAAACAACCAAGTCATAGAATTATACCAACACGTCCTGGATAAAACAATAGGGATTGTTAATTGGTATAAACTCGTCGAAAGAAAATTACAAGGCCTCGGAGGATAATACATAGGCCTTTAAAGATAGTTCATAGACCTAAAAAGATAATAAATAGGTGGTGGATATGTCTGAAGAGGCCTTGGAACATGTATGATAGGCCTTTACATACAGTCTAGCGGCGTTAAAGGATAGTCGAGACGCCTTAAAATATGCTGAAAAGGCCTTGAAGTATAGGCAACAGGCCTTTAAACATAAGCAACAGGCCTTTACAAATAATGAATAGGCCTTCAAACATAAGGAATAGGCCTTCAAACATAAGGAATAGGCCTTTAAACATGAACAATAGGCGTTTAAATCTCATCAACAGGCCTTTGAACATGACCAATAGGCCTTTCAAGATAATCAATAGGCCTTTAAATATGATTGAAAGGCCTTTAAATATGATTGAAAGGCCTTTAAATATGATCAACAGGCCTTCGAAGATAACCAACATGCCTTTAAGCATTGCCAAGATGCGTCTCAAGATAGTCGAGATGCATGTCAAGATAGTCGAGATGCATGTCAAGATAGTTGATATACGTGTCAAGATAGTCGAGAGACCTTAATAGATAGTTGAAAGGCCTTAAACACGTAGACCAACACCTTCAAAGATAACCAAGAGGCGTTTCTGTCATGTTTCAAGGCCTCGATTGATGCAGCAGTCCCCATTGATTTCTTCACAACACGCAAACCAAACAAGATGGAGATAGTTCGTGCATCATATTCAATGACAAAAGGAATCGAGTGCTTGATTGAGTCTTAACGCTCTATTTTACAATGGTTTTCACCGGAGAAAATCTCCCCTCCTCACGGGTCCTCTTCTCAGTCAAGCACCCTTTGAGACGGAACACCTGCTCTAGAAACACATGGACTCGGCGGTATAGACACCCCTCCCCTTTCCCTCACTGATGGCCCCAGGAACTCCGCGACGTAACATTTTATATTATGTGCATTTAACCGAGGAAGCCCTTGGTGAAGGTGGAGATGACATCCTTCAGTCTAGCCTCAAGCTCCTTGCTGATGGCACCCTCCTTCTCGATGGTGGCAAGGAGGTCAGCCTCGTTGGTCTTGAGGTGAGAAAGGAAGTCAGCCTCCCACTGGAGGATCTTGGCAACGGGGACCTGGTCGAGGAAACCGTTGACACCGGCGAAGATAAGGGGAACCATCTCGTTGACGGCCATGGGGGAGTACTGCTTCTGCTTGAGGAGCTCGGTCAACTGTAGAATTGTGTTAGCGAGCTGTATCAGACATATCCAGAATTGGGCAAACCTACGCGTTCACCACGGTTGAGGGTCTGCTTGGTGGCGGCATCAAGATCGGAACCGAACTGGGCGAAGGCAGCGACCTCACGGTACTGGGCCAAGAAGAGCTTGAGCGAACCAGCGACTTGCTTCATGGCCTTGAGCTGGGCAGCGGAACCGACACGAGAGACGGAAAGACCGACGTTGATGGCGGGACGGATACCCTTGTAGAAAAGCTCGGCCTCCAAGAAGATCTGACCATCAGTGATGGAAATGACGTTGGTAGGAATGTAGGCAGACACATCACCACCCTGGGTCTCAATGACGGGAAGGGCAGTCATGGAACCACCGCCGTGCTTGTCGTTCATCTTGGCGGCACGCTCGAGGAGACGAGAGTGGAGGTAGAAAACGTCACCGGGGTAAGCCTCACGTCCGGGGGGACGACGGAGGAGGAGGGACATCTGACGGTAGGCCACGGCCTGCTTGGAGAGATCGTCGAAAATGACAAGCGAGTGCTTGCCGTTATCACGGAACCACTCGCCGATGGAAGCTCCTGTGAACGGGGCTAAATATTGCAGCGGCTTTATTTTTCTGTCAGTAAAGAAGCCCCAAGAGTGTGGTGATGTGAGGGGGGGAAGGGGGGGAGAGAAGGGGGTTGGAGGTTGGAGGTTTGATTTGAGGGTTAGGGTCCGGGTTGAGGGTTAGGGTTAGATTTGGGGAAGACATACAGCAGCCTCGGAGGCGGTGGCGGCGACGACGATGGAGTACTTCATGGCATCGTTCTCCTCGAGGGTCTTGACGAGCTGGGCAACAGTGGAGCGCTTCTGGCCGACGGCGACGTAGATGCAGTAAAGCTTCTTGGTCTCGTCGGTGCCGCTGTTCCAGCGCTTCTGGTTGAGCATGGCATCGAGAGCGACGGCAGTCTTGCCGGTCTGACGATCACCAATGATCAACTCACGCTGACCACGACCGATGGGAACCATGGCGTCGATGGACTTGAGACCAGTCTGCACGGGCTGGTTGACCGACTTGCGGGGAAGAATGCCGGGGGCCTTGAGCTGGGCACGGCGCTTCTCCTTGGTGTTGATGGGGCCCTTGCCATCGATGGGGTTGCCGAGAGCGTCGACGACACGGCCGAGAAGCTCAGGGCCGACGGGAACGTCGACAATTTCGCCGGTACGCTTGACGGTCTCGCCCTCCTTGACAAGACGATCGGAACCGAAAAGCACGACACCGACCTGGCCGGCCTCCAAGTTCATGCACATGCCCTTGACGCCAGAGGCGAACCTAGCAGGGGTGTTAGTTCGACATCCGGGATATCAAAAAGCACGGATCAAGGTTTTTCTCAACGTACTCGACAAGCTCCTCAGCCTGGACATTGGCCATGCCGTGCACACGGGCGATACCATCACTATTCAGGGACTCGGGTCAGTGTTTATGTTCGATATTACGGTTTGGGCGGTGGTCGCGGGTCCAAGATTTGGCCGTGGCAACACAAGCTTCGCTGTTGCTCCCGCCCTCCTCCCAGCCATGCCGCCAAGCCCCTCATGTATTTCTGAAAAAACGTACCCGACGGAGAGGACACGACCGGTCTCGGCGAGGTTGGACTCCTCCTGGACACCGCGGATTCTCTGCTCGAGGATGGAAGAGACCTCAGTCGGGGAGGCCTTGGCCTCGGCGAAGGTGCGGGCCTGGATGGCAGCGGGTGCGGCATTTCGCTGTGGACGGACCAGTTAGCCAACCGAAGACCGAGAGGGGCGCAAAAACAGTGAGCATAATTGTGTGAGGTGCCCATTGCCCATCGCGCACCGGTCCCAATGCCCCGCCGACGAGACAAAAAAGCTTCACGGAGCTTGTCGATAGCTGGCCGGGGACATTGAGATTGATCCGGGGCGTCGAGGGATGGAATTGGGTTCGGGTCGGCCGGGCGGAGAGAGGTGAGGTGTGCTACTAACCACAGCGAGTCTGCTGGTGGCAGAGAGAGCGCCCACGGCGCGCGTGCTCTGTCTGAGGGCGTTCCGGAACATCCTGACGAGGTATATGGGGCCTCTTCAAAATAGGGAAAAACAATTGCAAGCGGGTTGCAATTGCGTGGAGGGGAGATTTAGACGGAGAGGTTGATGGAAGATTGGAGAGCCGGCGTGAGGAAAATTGTCGAGAAGGGCTGGTTGGCCTTGGTTCCCAGCACAAAGTGGGTCGAAAGCTCCGGGGTAGCCAATCAAAACAAGGAGAGAATTTTGCTCAATCAAGGCTCCCGAGTTCCCCACCCGGCCATCTTCAAAACCTGAGCTGGATCGAGCTGCCCAACACAGCTCTCGCAACTACAAAGATATACGGTATTGACGACGACATCCATTGGGGCCTTCCCTGTCATCTCATGGCTTTTGCTCCTCGTTGTTGGCGCCTGCCCGCCACGCCCAAACGCCGGGGGTTCTCCCCCCCATATCTCCCTCTTTTTGCCAACGGTTGTTCAGCACCTGGTTTCCCGGGTAATCCCGGAGAATTTCCAGAAGAAGCTCTGACCATTCCGATCCAAGCTGGCATCAACATCACACACACACACACACTCACACACAACTTGTATCAACCAACCATATCGATTTGAGCAACACCGGCAGCTCTTTGTTTTCATATTGACAGGTTTACAGAAATACTTGGTTGATCAACAAACACGACTACACTAGGAAAGATGCTCCAGGCATTCTAATCATTCTTCGATATCTTCCGGCTTCAACCCCTCATGAACCCCTCATGTCGCAATACTCGCTCTTGGCGTACCGTCCTCACCCAGTCACTCAATGCTGAGCTGCTCAAAGTCACGGGAAAACATGTCGAACTCCCACCCGATTATGCCATCGTCTTGATAAGTTGGCATCACTGATACCGGAATTTCCTGGACAGCCAGGTCGATATGCAGGGGCTCGCCAAACACGCTGGCCAAAACTGTTAGCTGCGGTGCTCAGTTATGAACAAGGGGCAGGGCACCTTACACCAACCGGCGGATAAAAGGGGCCGCTGACAGATCAGCTACTCGTTGCATACAGTCTGCCACGTTTTCAAACGGTTCGCAAGACTCGTCTGAGGAGGCCTTCATGTCCCGAATCCACATCGCAAAGACGTTCAAGACATCTTCCTCCTCCTCTTGGAGTAGGAACTTCTTGTCATCCTCCGACTTCAGCTGGCTCTGGAAAATCGCTTCGAACGTTTGTTGGGCGATTCCTGCAGCTTCTGGGTCTCTCTCGCACGGCTGTTCAGCTTCATCTGGATCGAGGTGAAAAGCCCGGTATGCGACCAAAAACACCGATAGTTGTTCGAGAACCTCATCCTCGGAGAACCACTCAATGGCCAAGGCAAACGAAGGGTTGGCAGAATGCTCTGTTGATATGGCTTGGTCGGAGCTGTGTGATTCAAGCTGTAGTTCAGCTTGCATATTTGTCTCTTTTTCTTTTGGTCAGCATCAGTCCTGTTGTTGTTTTTCTTTTTCTTTTCTTTTTTAGCAAAACAAAATCACCTACCGACTTCGGGAGCTGCAGCATTGGCAGTAGAGCCTACCAGGTCAACCGTGAGTTGCTGGATATGCTGGAGTGACTGTCCAGTTGCCGGATATTGCGCCTCAGAGTACCCCTCGTCTTCAAAATTGACACCAATACTGTGCCTTGCTTTCTTAGGGCGGGGAGCACAGGGTGAACTGGGAGCTCGCTTGGTCGCTGTGCGGATGGGAGTGTCGGGAGTCAACGGAGCTATCTGGCCAAAAATCAGGGCCTTCATTGACAACGCCAAAGTAGGTGTGTGAGAAGAAGTTGTCGCTCGAGGGGTGTCCAAGAAATCTTCGCCAGGCCGGTGGGCTCTTTCTTGATCATTGTCGTCATTGATATCGGGTACCTGGCTAGGGGTGCTCGGGGCATCTGTGTTGCTTTCGCTCCCAACAGTGAGAGATGCTGGTCTGGACAGCAACATTTGTGGGAACAAGCAGCCTATGCCAGTCATCGTCTGGTTGTCTGGCTCTTCCTCAAGCTCCGGAGGCGGTGTTGCGGGGCCAGAAAGAGGGAAAGGAGCTGCG
The DNA here is from genome assembly GCA_030512305.1 of Cercophora samala. Taxonomy (NCBI): domain Eukaryota; kingdom Fungi; phylum Ascomycota; class Sordariomycetes; order Sordariales; family Lasiosphaeriaceae; genus Cercophora; species Cercophora samala. Next base: position 18,753 of record JAULSY010000163.1, read on the forward strand.
GAGAGCGGGCCCAGTAGCCATGACCCTCGTCTAACTGGCTCCTCAGGCACATTCATCTCAAGGCTGGTGTGGTCGTCCGTGGTGGATGTTGTCCTTGATGTGTTGGTCGAGGTACTCTTGGGGCAGACCTGTGGGTCTGGTATAACAGCCTGCCAATCTGTCAGCACAAAGTATGACGCTTGCTCAGCGTTTTACCAACCATCTGATTGCTGCTGGACATTGCGTGCTCAGGTCTTGAGACTTGAAGGCGTGGCAGGCGTGGCAGGCGATGTCAGCGATGACTTCGGGACGGGCCTCAGCGATGTGGTCAGAACAGTGAGGAAGAAGTGATCTACACTTGGAAGATTGTTCTTTGGGGTGTCTGGACTAAGAGAAGACAAACTTGTCTTGGACTGCAGATGTTCAAGCTCTACCTTTTAACTTTTTGCGGTGAGTCTTTGTGGGCCCTTTTATATCAAAGTCATCCAGTGGTTCCCTCCCAGAAGCCCAGAAGCCCAAATGTGTGGGGTGCATCACAGCCCATTTCTCCAGCCTGCCCACACTTGCCGGAGAGTATTATTTTACTTCTTTAAACTTCAAGATGGTGTCCAGCAACCGAGTCCGAATAACGGGCGGCAAATGGGACCGTCAGAGCACATGACATGGAACAAGGCATATGCAGCCTCTTCAGCCTCCATTTCTATTTTACTACGATTTTCTGCATCCCACAATCTTGGCTTACACCACCCAGATCAATCTGCAGAATGAATTTCATTGCAATCTCAATATTTCTTCAGCTCAGGCACGCTGCATCGTGGAGTCTGCTGCGAGGCTGTAGGTCGCGTCAATTGGTCGCCTGTGGCGGCTGGCGCTTACCGCACACCCCCTGATTGGGGCAGTTGTCCCAACACGCTGGACACGAAGAAGCTTCGCCGCAACAGCAAGCCATGTGTGTTTGAGGACGTCGAGGCCCACTTGCGGAAGGAATTGGACTGGTCAGGCCGAAGATGGGGGAGCCTTCCCCAGATGATAGACTGTCAGGGTGAGGGGGCATATCTGCCGGCCCGGCCCAAGGCTCTGGTCGCTATGGGAACTTGATATCCAATGGATCTCGCGGAATCAGGGGTATGGAGTTAGCATAGGAGTATGCCCTGCATCGTGACATTGCTGGCTACTACAACTGTGCCTTTGTGAAAAGCCCTAGAATGCTCTACTGTTGGCCGGCTTTGCTGCAGCCACGGGAGGTCCTGGCATGCGAGTCAATTCGGGATGCGGGATGAGGTTCGATCCAGAATGAAATCTTCTGCTCGGCTTCGCGGGTGGCTCCCTCCCGGCAATGGTGAAGGACGGATAATGGAGGCCGTTGTAGGGGGCCGGGTAGTTCATACCTGGTGTGTGGAGGGGGAGAAACGCAACGTTGACTGGGTCGGTATTGGTGCCTCCTGTGGGGGCTATTGATCAGCATGATTGTCGATAGTGGTAGCTGACAATGTTTGCCGGATTGCTGAGGTTTCAAGGCAGGTGTAGACATTATCCCTGATGTCTGTCTGACCTGGTAGTCTGAGCATGATAATTAGCCTCTCAAACACATCACATCTGCACAGACGGACGTTGCAGTTTTCTTGTACGGCCGTTCCAGCATAATATAACTATCCCCTTTCAGCAAAAGGTCCGTCAGGGTACTATCAAAGCATGCAAAGAGGGCCATGTTCAATCTCAATGACCAGTAAATGTGGTGGGTATTTCGCCACAAAGACATGAAACAACGTAATGTCCTCCATAGTTTTCTGAAGTCTCTTCCAAGACTGGTTCACGCCAGTGAAAGCAATCTTTCACAGACCCGCTCACAAACACGGTTGGTTTGATACACCAAACTATATAAATCATAAATTCTCAAAGAGACACAAGCTCCAAATCTAATCTAATAATACAACCAAGAATATAGGCTTCTACAACACAGAACTCACATCATAGTCCTAACCCGCATCGGACTAACAACCCTCACCGCAGCGTCCAAACAAGCCTGCTTCAACAGCTGATACTCCTGTCCCTGAATATTCCAAGGCAAGCCCAAAGGCTGGTCCACCACCGCTATCCGTGATCCAATCTCAGGTGTCTTCCCCTTACCAAGCGCCTCTGCCTCACTCCCAACACTAGGACTGTTCTCCTTGCTGCTGTTCTTACCCCCATGGTGACAATCCGTCACCCTCGAGTTCCCATACCGTCTCTTGACATCCTGGTACTTCTCCATAGGAAAAACCTCCCCTTCGACCTCTGTAAGAAGCGGCACGGAGAAATCTGTTTCCCTCAATCGTCAGTACTCTTCACTTTCTTTCACCTTGAAGAAGGACTTACCACCACCCAAATAACTCTCCACCTTATACCCCGCCACCCTAGCCGCCATCCTCCTCCCACCACCACCACCCCCCCTTTTAATCACAAAACTCTCCCCCTTCTCACTCTCCCCCCCTTGCCCATCCCAATCAACAAAAAGCTTCACCCTCCCCCCAAAAAACTCCACCTCCCACTCCGCCCCCGGATCATACCTCGTCACCAGCCTCATGAAATCCCCATCCGTCACTTTATCCCTCAGCTCCCCCTCCTGAGCGTAGTCCCTGAGAAAGTTAACAAACAAGTGACACAAATGATGCGTCACCATGGCCGCGACGTGGAACCCCAACCGCCTGAACCGCGCCGTCTGGGCCTCTGCCTCGTCAGACCTCTTGTGGCGCCGGGAAATGTCTGACTTGAGGCGGGCGTGGTAGAGCTTGGTGATGAGGTGTGCGTTGAGGTGTAGCACGGCCGCGGCTTTGGGGTTGAACCGCTGGGGGAGGGAAGGGGGAGAAGAAGAAGAGTAATAGGCAAAGAGGGTGGTGGTGGTGGGGGAGGCGAGGAAGCCGTTGCGTTTGGGGTCTAGCTTGATCAGGGGGAGGTTGTGGCGGACGGTGTAGAGGAAGTCGTCTGCGGCGGAGACAGTGTTGATGGTTTTGGGGAGGGGGGATTCGTGGTGGGAGATGGGGCGTTCGCGCCAGATGCAGAGGGATTTTTGGGCGAGGTTGGAGAGGGCTGAGAGGGGGGGTTAGTATTGATGGAAAAGGGGAGGGGAGGGGGGGAGGAAACAAACCTTCGCGTCCGCGGGGGCTTTCCAACATTCGGATGCCGAGGTCGACAACGGCGGAGACTACCCAGGCTCGACCGCCGGATGGCTCGAGGGAGATGGTGGTGCCATTGTCGAGGAGCTCCGAGATGCAAACACCGTAGAGACCATCCGGTTCTTTAGGTAAGGGTTGTGGGCGGAGTCTACCTTGCTCAATGGGTTGGGGGGAGGATGTCCATGTTGTGGAAGGGATAGAGGTGGAAAAGGCACGGCCTATCTCTTTGCTGTCTAACTCGACCGCATGTGCAGGGTAGGCTGGGTATGCTGGAAGGGACTGGTGATGCTTAGGCTGCGGTACCGGGCGTCGTTGGGGAGGCTGCTCAAAGGAGACGATACTCGGCTTGCTACTGATGCTATGTCCAGCCGAACGTTTACCTGTAGCTGGCTGCGCAAACGAGACACTGGGTCCGGCAGTGGTGTTGCGCTTTACCAGGCGTGCTGGAGGCTGCTCAAACGTTACGCTGACACTCGCACTGGCGCTGCGAGAGGGTGCCATTGCCACTGGGTGATCCAAGGGGTGAGCTGAAAAGGGGGCAGCTAGCTCTTGTGACAGAGCTCCCGATTCAGTGCTCGGTGAATGAATGTAAACAAACTGCATAAAAAGTTGAAACAAACAAAACAATGCAAAGCTTCTTTGTTAAAGCTTTATGGTGTCAAAAAAAATGTTTTACACACAATCCATGTATGTCGGCTTCATCCTTGTTTGACGAGACCAAAACCGAGGCATGGGATGCCCATGCCCGCGTTGGGGGGACAATGTGTTGATATAGGCTTGTAGCTACTGACCACCACTTACACAGTCGTACTTGGAAGCTCTAGATGTCCGCAGTGAACTTACGATATGTGAATCATATGTGGAACAGGCCGATGATGAAGAGCCGGGCCTGCCTGCTTCCTTGGCCTGGTGACTGATGTATCATCAAAGTTGGTGGAGCACCAACTTTTCCTGCGAACTCAGAAGAGGATTTCATCCCAGATAACGAAAGAGACCATGGTCTAACGATCACCAGCGAGTGAACATCTCCCGTGATGGGCCATGGGGGCCAACTGAGTTGGTGTGATGATACCGACCGGGCGGCCAGCCCGGATCAAGGACCCGGATCCAACGCGCGTAGCCGCTGAGAAGAATAGAAGAAAATGTGACATGAGAGAGGTCTCTAGATCAGCGACTCATGATCCGGGAGAGCAATGGCATTTGTGTGATGCGGCCTTGGCCTGTTGTGCGGGTGGCCCAGCAGCATAAGCTGGTGTTTCGGGTCAACGGGTCGATACTCGGACGTCGCCTCCCACGGCCAGAGATAACGGCCCTTGTCTGCTGTGCCGTCTATTTCTGAACTGGAAGATTCAAGAAAGGTTAAGCAGTTTGAAGGATGGTTTTGACTCTGAGCCAAGAATGGAAGATGTGTGAAGTGTAAGAGAAAACGTAATGGTGTGAAGGGTTAGGGTTGAATGAGTCAGTTGGCATCCCTGCATGCTGCTCTCTGCCACACCGTCCCGAGTGCCACTGGCATGCGCGTTCCAGCTTCATCTCTCAAAGGACACGGCTCGTCCGTTTCCCAATTCGCGCCTGAATAAGCAGCCAATCACAGCATGGTGCCATTGTCTATTATACAAAGATTACGCTGAATTCCTCGTGCCTGAGAGCACTGTGAGCATCGGTTTTTTTGTTGCGCCCTTTCGGGAACGCCTCGTGGCACCTTGTTGCAGTACCTAGGTACCTTGCTGGCCGTCACTGTCGCTGGCCACAATGGCACCCGCTTCCGACATGGTCCCCTACTCCGATGAGCCGACCGGTCCCTTCTACAGACCAGAACACAACGAGAGCACAGGCAGGATGTCGCACGAATCTGGGTCCTCGGTGTCTACCACGAGCATCGTCTTCGATCGGATCGATGAGCGTCTCGCTGCCAAGGAGGGCCACTTCGAGCTCGACGACCACGACCCCATGAAGGAGGCCGACGACGACGACAATGACCTCGAGACTGGTCGCTTCCTCGGTGGGCGATCCAGCACCCAAGAGGAAGACCTCCCGTCCAAGGATGATGGCATGAATCGGGGGACGCGCAGGACGCTGATCATCGTGGCCGGGCTCTTGATCTCGGCGTGGGTTGTCGGTCTCTTCTTTTACGTCTCCCACAAGTCCTATAAGCCCGCTTCGCAGATCGAACACGACCCTCAGGCGACTGTAGTGCAGGGGACTGGGAAGCAGGTGACGCTAGACCAGGTCATGGGCAGCTACTGGCGGGCTGAAAGTCACTCTATAAGTTGGATCGAAAGTCCAGACGGAGAGGATGGGCTTTTGCTTCTAAAGGACGGGCCCGGGAAGGACTTCCTTGTTGTTGAGGATGTTCGGACCCAAAACAGCGCCGGTGTCAATGCTGCCGTGGAGGTTGCAAGCAGCAGGGTATTGATCAAGGAAAGGCACTTTGACTTTGGCGGGCAAACCTACGCTCCGGGGAGGGTATGGCCAAGCAAGGACCTCAAGAAAGTCTTGATTGCAACAAATCTGGAGGCCAACTGGCGCCACTCGTTTTATGCCTCCTACTGGGTCTTTGATGTCGATATGCAAATAGCAGAGCCCCTGATTCCTGGCGAGCCCAACGTCCGCGTTCAGCTTGCCCAGTGGAGCCCCACAAGCGATGCTATCGCCTATGTCAGAGACAACAACCTCTTCCTGCGCAGCCTCAAGCACGACAAGGTTGTCCAGATCACCAAGGATGGCGGCGCAGAGGTATTCAACGGCGTTCCTGACTGGGTGTACGAAGAGGAGGTCTTCTCGGGCAACAGCGCCACCTGGTGGTCTGAGGATGGCAACTACATCGCCTACTTGCGCACTAACGAGACGGGAGTCCCCGAATATCCTGTCCAGTACTTCCTCTCCAGGCCCAGCGGCACGGAAGCAGCGCCCGGCGAAGAGTCGTACCCCGAGGTCAGGCAGATCAAGTATCCCAAGGCTGGAGCTCACAACCCCGTCGTCAACCTCAAATTTTACGATGTGGCCCGCGATGAGAGTTTCACTGTAGATATCTCTGGCCGGTTCGCGGATGATGATCGCCTCATCACAGAGGTGGTCTGGGCTGGTGGCCAGGTTATCGTGAAGGAGACAAACAGAGTCAGCGATGTCCTCAGGGTGGTGCTTGTTGACATAACTGCGCGCACTGGCAAAGCAGTTCGTGAGCTGGATGTGAAGGCCCTTGATGGCGGCTGGTTCGAAATCACCCACAAGACCAAGTACATTCCCGCAGATCCGTCCAAGGGGCGGGACCAGGACGGTTACATCGATATGGTGATCCATGATGACAACGATCACCTGGCCTACTTTACACCATTAAACAACTCGGAGCCAATCATGCTGACTTCTGGACACTGGGAAGTTGTCGATGCCCCCTCGGCCGTCGATTTGGACAATAACATTGTGTACTTTGTCGCAACCAAGGAATCTTCCATCCAGCGACATGTCTACCAAGTTGATCTGACGGGCAATAACCTGAAAGCGGTTACCGACACTGGCAATGAAGGCTATTACGACATCTCGTTTTCGGCCGGGACAGGATATGCTCTTTTATCCTACAGGGGCCCCAATATTCCATGGCAAAAGGTTATCAGCACCCCCGCGAACGCTCACAGATACGAGTACCTGGTGGAGGAGAACAAGGAACTGGCAAAGAGTGCCAGGGAGTACGAGCTCCCTATCAAGATTTACGGCACCATCAAGGTTGACGGTGTCGAACTCAACTATGTTGAGCGTCGCCCACCACACTTTGACAAGAACAAGAAGTATCCAGTTCTGTTCCAGCAATACAGCGGCCCCGGGTCTCAGAGCGTTAACAAACGGTTTACTGTTGACTACCAATCCTATGTCGCTGCCGGACTGGGCTATGTGTGCGTAACTGTTGACGGCCGCGGAACCGGCTTCATTGGACGTAAGAACCGTGTGATCATCCGCGGGGACCTTGGACGGTGGGAAGCCCATGACCAGATTGCTGCTGCCAAGATCTGGGCCTCGAAGAGCTACGTTGACGAAGAAAGGCTAGCTATCTGGGGCTGGAGTTTCGGTGGATTCAATACTCTCAAGACCCTTGAGCAAGATGGTGGACGGACCTTCAAGTACGGCATGGCTGTGGCCCCGGTCACCGACTGGAGGTTCTATGACAGCATCTACACCGAAAGATACATGCTCACGCCTCAGACCAATGGGCATGGCTATGACACGAGCGCCATCAACAACGTCACGGCTCTCAAGCAGAACGTCCGTTTCCTCATGATGCACGGCGTTGCGGACGACAATGTGCACATGCAAAACTCCCTGACGCTACTCGACAAGCTCAACATGGTTGGCGTTGAGAACTACGATGTTCATGTCTTCCCAGACAGTGACCACGGGATCTACTTTCACAATGCCAACCGGATTGTTTATGATAGTAAGTTTTCTTGTTCAAGAAGAGGATACGGCTGAATTCTAACATGCATCACAGAGTTGACCAACTGGCTCATCAATGCCTTCAATGGAGAATGGATCAAGGTTGCCAATGCAAAGCCTCAGAAGAAGAGGAGCATCCAGCCTATTCTTCCAATTGTGTAGGATCTTGATGGGGTTTTGGAAACACGGAGTTACTGGGCATTGATCGGCGTTTCGGTACATAATTATTCTTTAACGTTACAATATGAGGTATCATGAATCAGTCAAATTCACCCCTTCTTCTCCACCACTGATCTGCTAGTCGAAAATCAAGATGTTTGAATCAGTTGCGGATGGGTCTCGACGCTCTGGTCGACCTTCTCGATAACGGCAGCAGTCCCATACGCGCACACTTGGGCAAACCCGCCCATGTCACCGGCATCGAACCTGAGAGCAATGACAGCGTTGCCGCCTCTGCTTTGGGTCTCGGCTACGATGCGGGAGATGGCGTCGTTTCTGGCCGAGTAGAGCTGTTGTTGTGTCAGTTTTATCTTGTGGATACAGAACAAATGACGGGAGACATACCAGGTTGGTAAACCACTTTAGCTCACCGCCCACCACACTCTTCAAGACCATCGACATGCCCGCCGCCCAGTTTCGAGAGCGGACGGTGATGCCGTAAACTGCACCTAACACTTTGACAACGCGGTAACCGGGGACATCGAACATGGTCGTGGTGATCACGCCGTTGGTTTCGGTGAAGCAGTGGAGGTCCTGAATGGAGGCAGAAATGTCTGCTTGTTGGTTTTGGGCTTTGGTGGAGGAGGACATTTTGGCGAGGATGTCTGTCAGGGACTATGAATTCAGGTTTGTATCAGTTGGGTAAGGTAGGGTGTTTTGAGCAGACTTGTAACATCTATGTGATAGTAACATGACGGTCAACAGGCAAGAAGATGGACTCTTATATACTCCGCATTAAACCTTCGAGCCCTGCCAGAAAGAAGCTGCCACGGGAACAACCGGCACAATATCATCTGCTGGCAGCCGGAGATGTCATCGCCATGGCAAGGCTTTGGCCTCATCCAAGTCATCATTATACTGCATGTCCTTTCTATCTGAGTTATGATAGGACAGCACCGGATCGTATTTCGTGTCGAGCTTCACTTACACCAGGGCACAGCCCCACTTACCCCAGGCCAAGACGGGCTTGTCAGGGGGGGAAAGTGGCAGGGCTGAGGGGTGATCAGCAGTTGGGCAGACAGCAGGCTGGATGAAGTCGGGTAAGCCGACTTATTTCTCGGACAGTATTCAGGCCTTGGAAGGAGTGTTACTTGTCGTGAGAGATTGTAGTGCATCGCGGGAGATATCGGAAGTGCTTCAAAACATGAACCTACACTAACAAAATAATAGAAGGGTTAGGGTAATCCGCCAAGCAAAAGGCCCAGAACGATCAAGCATTGCCAAGAGATCCAAAAGCACTCTACGAACCACCACCCACTATCAATCAATGATACCCAACTAATGTTTGGCGCATCTGTCAAAAAGACTGAAAAACCACATCATACTCCCTACACTTTGCGAATAAAGTGCACCGAGAGATGAAGTCTGAACCAGAAATAGCAAAAAGGGCACAATATCGCGCGGCAGGAGATGGGGTTACCTACCTTCACCAGGGATTATTTTCCCCACCTCGTTTAATCTGGAATCACGGAACGTCCTTTCCAGGAAAACTGGTCGGCGGGGGGGGGGGGGAGGACGACGTTCCGTGATCACCAGGGGCCGCTGGTCGCTGGCCGACTCCCTAGGAACAGGCGGTTGGTGATGCCGGCTCGCTAATCTTCAATTTATCATTCAGCCGCAAGAGGGCAAGGCAGATGGGTAGGTAGCAAGAGAGAAAGAATGGTCTCATTCCGGGGATGGATGTGATCTAGGTGATTGATATGGATATATAAACCAACCTCACCTCCATCTTATATACCTCCTACTACTACTCCCAAGAGAAGTCTCTTGATCACCCCCTTCACCTCCAATCTCTTCATATAAACCTCCCCCCCCAAAAAATGCATCCCACCTCCCTCCTCCTCGGCCTTCTAGCCGCCGGCACCACCGTCACCGCCGGCACCATCCACCGCCCCGGCCGCCCCCGTCCCCAAGCCCCCACGGCCGAAACCCTCTGCCCCATCGTCTTCGACGGCCGCCCCGACTCCTCCCTCGAGCCGGCCGACTTCGACGACTGGAACACCTCCCCCTTCAACCCCGACTACGTCAAAGGCGCCAACCTCCCCTGGTCCTCCATCCTCCAGTTCCCCGCCGTCAACCCCCCCGCCCGCTTCGACGACCCGACCTACCAGAAGCCCTTCGAGGTCACCATCAACGACTCGTCCATCTTCAACAACCAGCGCGGCTTCCGCCGCGCCGGCCTCCAGTTCCAGGGCGACACCAACCGAAACTCCCCCGGCTCGTCGGGCATCAAGACGATCCACTTCTCCCTCAAGTGGGACGCCCAGCGCCCCCTCAACCTCAGCCACGAGTACCTCAACGTGTGGCACGAGACGGCGGACTACAGCGCCAACCAGTTCAACTTCCAGGCTGGCGCCATACTTGGTCAGAACAGCTTGGCGAGGGACACGTGGAAGGTGCTCAACAGGCAAAACAGGCAGGTCTGGAGCACGCCCATCCTGAGGAACGAGTGGCAGAACTTTGCCATCTCGTTGGACTTTGTCAAAAAGTTTGTCTTATTCCACGCCCCCCCCCCCCCCTTAACTTATCTAGGTGTGTATAATGAATTAGTCTGACATGTAATAACCAGCACCCTCCGTGTATACTACAGCAGAGGCTCCGAGCCCCTCCGCAGCGTTACCAACGCCCTGACCAACAACAACGCCGGTGAAGGCCAGTACCAAGTCGGCATCCTCCGCAAGCCCACCGGCACCAGCGACGTCGTCAACTCTGGCTACCATCAGAGAAACCTCAACGAAGGTCTCATCTACGGCAGTGTCTTTGTCGAAGACAGCGAGGGCGGCTGCGTCTCTCTGTAACTTCCCCCCCGCCCAAAAAAAAAATGTACATACAAACACACACAAGTTACATAAAACATATGAATTCACACAAACACATTAAGTGACACCCTTCATAACTCCTCAAACTCACAAACGCAAAAATAAACAGCCATGCCACCATCTTATTTCACCCATGGAAGGTAATCAATCCATCCCCCGCTCCCTCAAGACTGAACCGTAGCCCCCGGCACAGCAGCCGTCACCGTCCCCGTCTCCCCCGGAACAAACGCCGGCCCCCCGCTAACCCTCCTCCCCTCCACCGTGAAATTCTTAGGGCCCTGATACACCTGCCTGGGAAAGCTCTCCCCCACCATGGGCATGTCCTCCCTCTTGAGCTTGGCTTTCCCTTCCATCCTCGTCTCGTTGCTGATCATGCGGTAAAACAACACCTCGGCGTTCAGGGGGGTCTTTGTCGTGCCGTTTGGCCAGGTTTCCTGCTCCACGTTGAAGTCCAGAGACCAAAACACGTCTTGCGGGGTGGGGGCCGAGTCGTAGTTTCGGTTGCACCACATGGGGCTGACCTCGCCGATGGTTTCCGACATGGTGGTGCCGACGATGTGGCAGTAGGTTGTCAGGGGGACGGTTTCGGTGGGGGTGTTGGGGGGGAAGGTTATGTTGAAGTTTACGCTGGGGGGTTTGTGGTGGTTAGTATGATATGGGGGGGCTTGTCATGGGATATATGAGGGGAGGAGGGAAAAAGAGAACATACTAGAAGCGATGGGAGAGGATCACGGCGCCGGCTTGGAAGTTGCTGATCTGGATGTCGGGGATGGGGTCGAAGTGGATGGGTTGAGTGGGGGGGAGGTCGTTGTTCTGGGGGGCTCTGCCTGCCAGGAGGGCTGTGAAGAGGGCGGTTGGGAGACGCATTGTTGGTGATGGTTTCTCTTGTCTCGTTGATGGTTGTTAGACTGGGAGTCTTTGTGGATTGAAGAGGACAATTCCCTTGTGCTGTTGCAACTGAAGAATATTTTATAGAGGGAGATGTATTGCTCTATCTGTCGACAAGCCCGATAACAGAGGTCACGGGAGTCTCAAACAATTCACTGCTCCGCCTGGAGTCACCCGCCATCTTTGATGCTTCAGATATCGGCTGGAAGGTGCTCTCAGCTGTCTCATCCCGTCACTTGCCCGTTTGCAGAGCAAGAGAGTTGAAGCCCCTGACGTCACGCAACGCTATCTTCGCTCCTGATCACAGCTGCGGCACCCCATTTATTGGAAAGCGTGATACACAATGGCCTTGACTGTAATCTCCGCGCTCTTGTTGACAGCGGCTCAGGGGTTCAGTCGAGGGCCACGAGAGAGTCTGATATGGGGCTGAGCCTGCCACACGGAGGATAACTGAGGTTGCTCTGGAGCATCACTTATCAATATTTACTTTATTCTTGGACCTTGAGACCATCTAGTACCCGTCTCCCTTCAGCTCATGAGGCTCTACACATGTGAATATCGATGTGAATGTGAAGTCCATAAGGTAAGAGGGGCAATGAGCGGTGTACCGTAACACACCGAGACCTTCCCGGATCCGAGAACTCATTCTTCACTGAATCCCCAAAAAGGAAGTTTTCATTTGTCCAAGTATATAACCACCAGTATTACCGCCAATATTGGCATGACTGTCCAATTGGGTAATAGTTGGGCCGGTGAGATAGTGAGGGGGTGTCCGAGGTGGAATGTCCTGCCAGTGTGCCACGGACTTTGATGGAGGGGCTGGAGGGGCTTGCTGAGGGGGATGGAGGGGAAACTTGGGCAGAAATCTCGATTTGATGCCGTGTTCATGTTGAAGCAGATGTTTGGCCCTGCTGAGTGGTCCAGCATCGCCCGTGAGCTGCAGTAGCCCTGAGGGGTCACTGCTGCCCCACCGCCAACTCAGCAGCAGCAGCAGCAGCTTCCTTCCAGGTTGCGTACGATCTGGATGCCCGGTGGCCCGGGGGGGTCAGTCTGAAATCGGGTAGAAAACCTGCTCTTTCCCGCCGTTGGGTTTCGCATTTTCCTTTCCTTTTCCTTCCTCAAACCCTTCAAGCCAGGCGGTCAATCAACTGTCTGCTTTGGATTGAAGGAGTAACCCTTTATTTTTTGGCCGGTCCCCCCGGCTTCGAGGTCGGCATCTTTCGCCGAGTGGAATCCCCCACCAACACTGGTCCGATTCGGCCCCGGCACGGCTCCAATTAGCGGGCAGTGACCAGGGGTGCCGTTTCGTTTCCAGGCTCATTTCGGTAGGGCCTCCTCAGCTCAGCGTCCGCCGCCGACTTGACCCCCCTGGAAACGACGAGACGATAAAAAAAAAGAAGTCTCTACTGACGACGACTTTCCCCCCCCCCTTACGAAGCATCGAGACGCTGTTCCCTTTGGCATTACGTGTTGACTGGTTCAGCCGTTCTTTCGGAGCTACCAAAGGTACGTAAGACGTCCATTGTCATTACCAATTTACCAAAGGGACCCCACAGCAAAGAAAGGGATTGGATTTGTGCCCCCTTTCCGCCTGGGCCCTGAGGGTGTTCCCCGTCGTAGCGGCCCAACTTATATTTTTCAGCGATTGACTTTACGCGTTCTTGCCAGATCTCTCCATCCTGCAGCCTAGCCAGCGTCGTCAAGACACCACGTCTGCTGGTCGCAACACCATCTCCTGTCGCACCACCTAAAAGCCCCGTGCTTGACGGCAATTTAGTCGCATTTCACCCCTTCACCACCTAGCCTCCTAAGCTTTTTGCCGCGCTTGCAAAGCCACCAACACCGACAACATGTCCCGAATCCAGATTCCCATCGACATCCTCACCTCGCGCTTCAGCATGGGCGAGCGCTTCAGCAGCCTGCGCGCCAACACCATTGGCAACAGGTTTGCCAACCTCAAGCCCCTCTCCGAGTTCCTCGACGTCAAGCGCGTGAACAAGCCCCAGAACTTTGTCGAGATGCAATCCCGTGTCAACTACAACCTCGGCCACTTCTCGAGCAACTATGCCGTCGTCTTCCTGATGCTCTGCGTCTACGGCCTCCTCACCAGCCCCTGGTTGTTGTTCGACATCATCTTTGTCACCGTGGGCATGTTCATCATTGGCAAGCTTGACGGCCAAGACCTCGAGTTTGGCACCCAGCGCTTCTCGACAGTGCAACTTTATACCGGCCTTTGGGTCGTTGCGATCCCAATCGCATTGATTTCCGGCGTCTTCAGCCTCATGATGTGGCTGATTGGCGCCAGCGGTGTGGTCATTCTTGGCCACGCTGCACTTTTGGATAAGCCTATCGATGAGGCTTTTTCCGGGGAGGTGGTCTAGGTGGTCGGCCACGAGCTCCCAAATTTGCGCCCCAAGGGGGAAGACCATCCAGGCGCGAGCGGAGGAAATATGAGGCGCGCCAGGGGGAGGACAGCTGGTGGGGTGATAACCAGCGTGTCGAAGAAGTTGATGAATCTGATTCTGGTGTCGGGCTGGCCTCGAACGCATTGGTCAGACGGGGCGGAAGCTTTGGTTCGGGGATCAATATCACTGCTCGGGAGGACGGAGACGAAACGACGGACGACTCGGAGGATGGAACCGACGATGACTACGACGATGACATGCCTATGCTCAGCCCGGTCGAGGAGGCTCTTGCCGAGGCTGCCATGGCACGAGTCGCGCGTGCTCATTCGAGGGGCAAGACGAATGTGAAGTTGGGCAAGGAGGAATTGGCCGCCTATCAGAAGAAGCTGGCACTCATGGAGTACCAAAGGACGAGGCCACCACGGAGAGAGCGCGTTGCTGTCCCTATCACTGCACTTGGACCTGCTGCCCGCAGCACCAAGCGACTGCCATCCGGGGACGGCACGCCTTCTTCAATGACTTCGCCCGATCCAAACTCGGAGAGGGAACCAGCGCAACCACAAATGGGCTACTTTCCTCCGTCATCTTCGCGCTCGCTTCCTCGTTCCGGCTCTAGTGCATCCAGGACACCTAGTCAGACCAGAGTGGACAGAGACCGGGACTTGTCGCCGTTCACGTATTCCTACATTCGCAAGGGCGATGTCGATGTTCGACCTAGTTCTCGACAGCCCTCTGATTCTTCCGACTATCAGAGGAGCCCTCAACACCGTAGCGAGTCTCAGGATCCTTTCCAGTACATGACGGACAAGCAGGCATCGCCTCTTTCAGGAGCCTCGGCCTCGTCGCGGACACTCCATCTTGATCCTTTGTCGGGGGCACCCCATTATGGATCTTCGACGGTTGTCCGGCGACGGACCGGTGGTCACGACGATAGTGCCAGCGGCAGCGAGGATGCCTTTGACCCTGTGCCTCCTGGGCGGGTCAACAGCTCGGGCAGCACCCGTCCGGACTCGAGGGGTGACGACAAGTTGTCTCCTACGGCCAAGAAGTCATCTTCCAGTTCAGCTGTGCCTGCCCGCAAGAAGTCGGTTGCCACTCGGACCAGCATCTTGGGTACTACCAGAAGGAAAGTGAAATGATGAGCCAAATGTCTGTTTTTTCTGTTTTTATTTCTTTCACATTCTCTGGGCAAAGCTTTGTGCGTGCGGCGGTCGGAGTCTATTATCATCCTGGAGCAAACAGCGGATTAGGGAAAAGAGGATCATCGGCTGGGATAACTATAGACTTGTGGGTTTTTAAATCAATGATCTTGTCTGAGACGTTTTTTGTGATTTGATTTGCAATAATGTGTGTTTTTGTCATGTTGAGTCCCGAATTACAATTCCACCTGGTATAAATAACTAAACCTATCAACGCCCTGTATATATATATATATATATATCCATCAATAACTTTTTCCCATATCCCAACGTCATCCCTTCATCTCTCGTCATCATCATTATGTGTCAATCAATCAGAAAAGAACTTTGTCACCCCCTTCATCATGCCATCCCCCCAACCCCCCGACCCGCCGCCTATTTCCTTGGTGATCCTCTCGGTGCTCCTCTCCCACGAGCTCCCGTCAAACCCCCTTGCTGACCGTTCCATGGTGGATTTGGCCATCTTCACCGCCCCGGCGGCCCCCCCCGCGGCGCCGGCGAGTTTTACCGCCTCTCCGACAAGTCCGACGCTGTCGCCTGAGGCGGCTTTACCGGCCACGCCGATCATGCGCTCGATGAACTTGGGGAGCCGGATGCCGACCTTGGCGAGGAGGGCGGTGAGGAAGCCGCCGGTGACGAGGGGCATGATGACGAGCATGAAGACCTTGAGGGGGTGGCGCTTGGCGTGGTTGAGGAGGTCGCGGAGGAGGCGGCGGATCTTTTTGTGGAGCTTGGAGAGGAAGGTTGGGCGGGGGGACCGTTTGTAGTAGGAGGAGGAGGGGGTGGAGGGGCGGCCGCCTGGGTGGGGGTTAGTACTGGAGATGTATGAGGGGGGTTGGAGGGGGGGTTTAAAGGGGGGGATATAGGGGGGATGTAGAGGGGGGATGTAGAGGGGGGATGTAGAGGGGGGGTTGTGGGGTTATAAGATGGAGGATGGGGAAGGGGAACGGAGACATACCAAACCCGGCGAAAAAGGAGGATCGAGAAGCGTTCCCCCCGGCGAGGTTGAACAACGCCCGGGAAGCGTTGGATTGGGAGAAGAAGGAGCGGGTGTCGTCGTTGTTGTTGTTGTCGATGCTGCCTCTGTGGCGGGACCGGGACCGGGACCGGGAGCGGTTTCTACGGTGGTGAGATGATGGCTCGGGGACGTGGTCGCCGTAGATGAGGTCTTCGTCGTCCGAGGAGGGGGAGGTGAAGAAGGAGGTTATCCCCCCCATCACCGACCCGCCGCCTTCCTCGGCATGGTGCTTCTTGGAGCGGCGCCGCGACCGGGAACGCTGCTCGCGGTGGTACTCGCCGCGGGGGGAGCGGTCCTTGGAGCGGGAGCGGTGGTGCTTCCTGCCGGAGCGGTGGGATCGGTGCCGCTTGCTGGTCGAGTGGGCTGTCCTCCCGGATATGACAGAGGAGGCGTCGTCTAGGAGGCCCATTTTGAAAAGTATAACGGTTTGCGTGTTTTGTTTGTTTTTGTTCAAGTTGTTGTTCCTTGAGGGTGGTCGCGACAAAACAGGGGCGCGTAGGGCTGAGGTGATCAGGGTCCCTTGGTGAAATAATGGAGCTTATCACCAAGAATAGCAGACAGACAGAAACGAAATGCAGGTACAACAAGTTGCGTCAACCAGACACTAAAAAAAACGCATGCACGAAATATACAGCGAGACAACGATACATTCGAGACCCAGGGAAATGGAAAACAAGAGAGGGAATTTCACCGCTTCGCCTCACCAGCGAATTCAACAAATCCCCAAAAAAATCATGAGGCTGGGGGTTTCTGGACACAACAGCTGCTGCGGCGGCAGGGTCAGCAAGCTAAGCAGGGGGGAACAAATCAACGAGCTGTGATCCTTGTCGGCATGTTCAGGGCATTGATTGGATGAGATGTGCGGAGCCCGGGCTGAAACGACTGCTTGGTGCAGCAGGGGTGCGGGTGTAAGTGACCCTAACCCTGGGGAACTCAACAAGCCATCAATATCAACTCTTCATTGAAAAAGAGAAAAGATATCACGGAGAAAGGTGTAGCCTAGGAGTGATAGAGTCGTCTCTACAATTGCCTAGTAGGCTACCTATCCCATCATTATTCTGCAAGTCTTCAAACAAAATGGCAATGCTGTCTATTAATATGCCCTGTCTATCCCATGCGTTTTCGTAGCCCTCGTTTCCACTTCATTATCATACCTCAACCTCAGTCCAAAAGTCTTTGACTTTCCCCCTCAGCCCTCGCTTCTCTCTCCTTTTTCAGCTGCTCGTAATCAGGCATATAATAACTCAACACTGTAAACACCAACGCAATAGCCACCATCAACACCCAAATCGAGTACCCATGCAACAACCACTGCGCCTTCGCACTCAGAGCAAACAAGCTCGCAAACGTCGCCGGAGAAAACGACCTCATCCCGCTCACCACCGCCTGCGAGATCGACACCAACGTCCCCAGCATCCTCGCAACAGGCGCAACATCATTGACGGCAAGCTGAATAGCCGTAAAACACATGCTCACCCCGCTCCCCAAGCAGAAAAACACCGGCGCCAGCACCCAAAACACCGTCACCAACTCCGGCTTCCCAGTCCTCAACAACATGCTAAACACCGGCCCCAGCGCAAAGAAGAACGGATACGCCTTCGCACAAACCCTCATCACCCCGTTCGTCCCAATCCTCGCCTGCAACCTCGGGAAAATCGCCAACATCCAAACCGCCTGACTCAACCCGGTAAGCCCCATCAGCCACGAAATCTGCACCGGCGAGAACCCAAACCCCCCCAGCTCCACCTTGGTAAACCAAAACACGGGCAAAATCGCCGTGTAAGAATACGCCAGCAACATCACCCACCCATTCACCAACAACACAATCCCCACCCCGGGACTCCTCATCAACTGCCCAACCGTCATCCTCTCCACCTTCCCCCTCCCCCCCTCCGTCCCCCTATCCAACGTCTCCTCCACCCACCCCCCCACCACCCCCGCGCAAACCAACCCCATCCCCCCAATCACCAAACTAGACAACAAATAAGGATACCTCTCCATCACACCCCCCTTAAACACCCCCGGCCACGTCCCCGCCGGCTCAGCCAGCACCCCCCCCATCACCGGCCCGAGCGAGATCCCCAGATTATTCGCAATGCTAAACCACCCAAACGCCTTGGCCTGGTTCCGGCTCCTCTGCCCGCACTGCTCCGCAATCATGGTCCGGATCGTCACCACGTTCCCCGCAAACACCCCCGCCGCGCACCGGTACACAATCATCTCGGCGATCGTCTTGGCCGTGCCAAACAGCATCGTCGCCAGCGAGACCCCCACTATGGAGGCGACCAGGACGGGCTTTCGACCGAGGCGGTCAGAGGCCCGGCCCCAAAAGATCATGACAAACATTTGGGTGAGGGAGAAGAGGGACTCGATCAGGCCCGAGTAGAAGCCCACGTCCGTGTCGGGGAGGGAGCCGTTTTCTTGGGCCATCTTGTTGATGTAAGGGAAGATGGAGAAGAAGGCTATGGGCTCGAGGAGGCGGGCGAGGCAGAGGAGGAGGATTTGGGAGGTGGGGAAGGGGGGTTCGGAGGAGGAGGAGGAGGGGAGGTCGTCATTATGGGTGGGGGAAGGGGGGAGGGTTGGGGGGAGGGAGGAGCCTGGGGGAAGGGCTGCGTCGCCTCCTGTTGCGGGGAGGAGGAGAGGGGTTTGCTCTGTTGGTTTGAGAGGCGGTGATGGTGACGGTGGTAATGGTGACGGTGATGGGGAGGGTGAGGGTGATGGGCTTGAGGATGGGTCGGAGTAGGCGGAGGAGGGTAGGCTCCTCATTTTGGCGGTGAGTTTTGCTGGTAAGTAATCGTTGTTGAGTATCGGAGATGTTGCTATTGTAGGCGTGGAAGGTGATGGTAAGTCAAGGCCCGAGAAGAGCCGCACTGTGAGTATAAAACCCCGTAGCTCATGGCCTCTTTGTGTATCTCTCTTGCTGACCAAGTCGTTCTCAAACCGACAAACTTCAGACGTCTTGTTTCATGTCGTAACAGCGTGATGGGTAAATCTGAGCCCAATTAAACAAGTCCCGTGGTTGTTTTTTATAAAACAACGCGTCGTGTGCGATACCCCGACCTCGGGCTTCGGGTCCCCAAAACCGATGAGCAAAAAGGAAAGGATGGAAATTGGTGACTGTCGTGAAATGATGTTCAACATGAAAGAACGATAGCAAAAGCGCACTGACCAATCCGAGTGTCGTTGGCTCCTTCAACATGTCTACCTACCTAATTGGCGGGACTTGCTATAAAAGCGGGGCAGTTATGACATTTTGCCTTGAGAGAAACGGAAACATTTCTCACCGTTTTTGTCTTCCCAACCTCTCAACGGGGCATACACTATTCGTATCCGTACCTACCCTAGGTACATGATCACCTCATTTTTTCTCCTCTTGTCTGTATCACTGAAGATCATTCTCCTTAGGGAGATAGCTCACAGATAATACTAAACCTTTTTGAGAGCATCCCACAGTTACAAGTCGTTCCTGCGCAATAAAACATGAAAAGAGAGAGCAAAAGGCAGCAACGAGTTTCCCAATACGGAAGGCAGTACAAGTACCAAAGAAAAGGTCCAGAAAGAAAAGGAAAAAAACACAGCACCAAAATGCACGATGAAGGCCCAACGTAACCTTGCAATGAACACACATGTGTGTGTGTGTGTGTAAGTGTTCTGGTTCGTTCGATCCAACCCAGTTTTGGTTGGTAATTTCTCCGAGGGGTGTTGTGTGACGATTACTCTCTCATGCAATCGGAGGATTCAAGAGTGGTGGTGGTGGTGGTGAGTCAGAAGCAGTCAACAACATATTGAAATAGTGTACTGGCGATGAAAGAATGAAGAGTAATGAATATATATATGCTTGTTGACAACTATAAAGGTCTATAACCTGTAAAACTACCTAATTCGCAAACCCAAAAACAAAGCGAGGGTATAAATGTATCTCTGCAGTAACCGTTTGATGTCCGTCCCTTAACCCGTCCAAAAAGCAGCATCTAAGAACGCCTGTCTGCCATTCATCCGTCATGTCTTGACTCCGCCCGTTTTAACCCGCTCCCCCCTCTGGCTCTCAGTTAGATGGTAAAGTAGTGACAGAAACCTCTCATGAACCCATTATGTATATAAAAAAAACCCGTGCCATGCAATCCAAAATCATGAAGCATACGCTCTCCCCTGCACCCCCGAGCTCAGCCCAGCATACCCAGCATACCCCCCATTCCTCTGACTCGTATACCTCCACAACAAACTCGCCCCCTTCAACTTGAGCTTCTTCGCCAGCCCCCTCAAGTCATCCTCCGCCCCTCTCTTGGCCCCGACCTTTTCTGGCTTCTCCTCCTCGGGAGGAGCGGTGCTCTTATCCATAGCCCACATGAACCTCTTCCTGAACCTCCTCCAGTCGTCATTCGTCGGTCGCGGATCGCACCACTCCCCTTCCTCCCCAATCTCGCCCAGGTCCCAGTCGTCCTTCTCCTCGTCGATGGGCAAGGGGTAGTAAGACAGCTCGTTGTGGTGAGGCCGCCGGGGCTGGTGGTTGATGTTGGCTTCAATGTCGAACTTGAAGCGGTAGGCTTGGTGTATTTGTTGGGGTCGGTATTGCGGCTCTGACGATGAGGAGGAAGAAGAAGAAGAAGAGGATGGCGAAGACGAGGATAATGATGGCAGAGATGGCAGAGGTAATGACTGCGGCGGTGATGGCGAAGACGCATTGCTGCTCATTGGGGTGGGCAGGCGACTTGCTGATGGCGATAAACTCGGCATTGGGGTGCCTGTTCCGCTGAGACCACTGCTCGGTGCTGGTGATGGGTAGCCGCTGCCCATGCCCGTCGCTGACCCTTGTAGTTGTGCGTGCTGCTGGTAGTTTGAAAGGGGCGCCATCCCCCCCGGATATCGGAAATCAAACTCAAACTGGAATTCCTGATGGACGACAAACACTAGTGTCTGTAGCTTGGGGAACTTGGCCAGGCTAGTCATCAGCTTGTGCATGTTCGTCTTGGAAACCTTCCAGCTCAACACGGGGTGAAAGATCCCCGGGTAGATGCCGTACGAGGTGCCGAGAGCCAGTCTGTTGATGTTGTCCCGCACCAGAGGAATCTGGCTCATGAAATGCAGCGTCCGGTGTAGCCGCTTGACCAACAGATATGGTTCCAGAAGCAAGATATCCCGGGATAGATCGACGTATTTGGTCGTCGGCCCTAGTGTCAATGGTTTGTAGTGGTGAAGCACAAAGTATCGGCTCTCTCGACAGACAGCCGCCAGTGGCGGAGGAGGCTCCGGGTGGACATTGGCAAACATCAGTCCCTTCTGAGCAGGAGTCTTCTGTTTGGAGCTGGGAGCATCCATGACCTCGTAGACCCGGGACTCTGGCAGCGAGTACTCCCAGATCATATTCCGGATCTCTGCCGGCAACCGCTGAAAGCTCATGAACTCTGTCGGCGCCTGGGCGAACCCTCGCCTGTGGTAATTCTGATCGTGATGCATCATGTTTGGGCCTCGAATCGTGGTCGATGCTAGATGCCAAAGAGGCTTCGGTTTCGCCCCAAACGTCTCAGATTTCGTGCTTCGTGCAGCCCTGATATATCGGGCAGCCTTCGTTTCGGCCAGATCCGGTCTCGCCAAGTCAAAAGGTCCTTTTCCCGTGTCGTCGAACCTCTGAAGATAATAACCGGCCCAGCCTCTCGGTCCCGCTGGCCACGTCAAGTCAACCTCTCCACACCGACACTTTGAGCCGCTCTCCAACGACACGTCGACTGAAAAAAATAATGGGCTGTGATATGAGAATGCCGGTAATTCACTGGAAATAAGACCGCCCACTATTAATCTCCCTCTTGTCCCTCGATCGACTGTTGCTACCGCTTGGTGGCGGGATTCTGCACAATTTTGGACTTGCAGGAGGCAGGCCGGGCGGGAGGGCTGCTTATGAGAAGCTGAGTTATATGGAGACTTTGGTGTGTGTGTGTGTGTGTGTGGAATATCTGGGACGTCGACCAGTGAGAGTGCTGATGGGATATGGGGGAAGGTTCTCAACTGCAACAGAGTATGTGCGGTATCACGTCATCCACTATGAGAGGAGTCTCTGGAAAGGTCAGAAAGCAAAAGGAGGAAGTTGGAAGAGAAATCAAGAAGGGGTACGAAGGCAGGACACCACCAAGTTTTGGGGCTGTTCTGTGGCTTCTCAGCTCCCGTCACTTGACAAAGCGAGCACGAGGGCGAACCGAGCTTGACCAGCCTGGCAATGGCAGTACGGGACCCTGGACCAAAGCACCATGCTCGGGAGCACGTCGGGAGTAGCACATGTCGGAAACGAGGTCAGGGGGGTGGATACAAGGTGCACTTCTTCCCCCTAGTGCTCCCAAAACCCAACCGTAGGTGGACTACCATCTGTGCTTGCTTGGACATGGGAGCCGAAGGAATCCTGGAACGGTTTTCAAGATGGGACGAACAGACCCAAAACCTTCCACAAGAGGCAACCTCTCGCACGGTACTGCTGGGCCGGCACAGCAAGACAGGGAATAAAAAAGGCCCATCCGAGGCTACCGACTGTTGGGCCGTGGAGAGCTTGGTCATATTCATGTCATTCCTGCTTCCCACCGTGGCAGCCCGAAAACGAAGTGGCTTGAAGAGGCAGCTGGGAGCAGCCCCAAGCGTGGACCCAACAAAAAAAAAGGTCGAAGGGAGCCGGCCACCTATTGGGAGCCCCCCGTCAGCTGGGGGAAACCCACTGAGCATCAAGAATTGACCGTCTTGGGAGTTGGGAGCGGGATGGCGAAAGGCAGCAAGGACCCAGGAGGAGGTCCTTTGGCCGCGTATGTAGGTAGTACTCTCGATGAATAATAAGCAAAGACGAGACATTAACTACCTAGGTCAGAGTAGGGTGAGGTCAGTGAGGTCAGAGAGACAAGGGAGCGCCTGCAGAGCATAGCATGCAGCGTAGTAAACGGATGGTACGTGGCCAGGAAAAAGTAGTGAGCTATTCTTAGTATATAGGGACCACGTTTTAATCCTGCAGTGATCCAATTCATTAGCTCTCAGGCTTACCGATCTTGGGGCCCATGGTAACGTGCCGTCGAAGCAGAGTCGCAGTTGAGCGCCGGCTCTGGTGATCGAGCAAGTGGAGGTAGTGTTGTAGTGGAACGCCCAGATAACTACCCAAGTAGCGGTAGGGAGGCTGGTCCTGGGAGGAGGGGCACACCTTCTACGCCAACCTGTACCGAGCTGCTACACCACCAAACCCAGGAAGACACAAGATCGTTTTTCTTTTCTGGTAAACGACAGAGCCAAGATTTCCAACGACCAAGTTGAGCCCCCTCCAAATTCCAGAAATATCCCTGCCCCCCCCAGGATTGTGACGGCATGGGGCGCCAACAAGCTGAGAAGCCGCCTGTCATGCGCACCGATCAATAGCGCACAGGAATATTAACCAGATTCCGTACAAACATTGTGTAGGCGAGGAGGAGCTGCGGAACGGCAACCAAGCGAGATGGGTAGCGTACATCTGCTACGGAGAAAATATACATGTACATACATACGTACCACCCCATGAGCGGTGACTCGGGCGGGATGGACGTGGGGATAGGGGACTCCAAAGTACCACGTAGAGCATGGATGGCAAAACGCCCGGGCTGCGAGGTTGCACACGAAGAGAGTGATGAGGGGGGAAAATGTGAGAAATGTGAGACTGAACAGACGGCAGGAAGCAACGGTGCTTGCAGTGCGGGTGCGTGAAGGGCCCTTTCTCTTTGAAATACGTGATGAATCCCTCGAAACTCGAAACCAAACGTCGATTGGTGATCGGGTCAGTGGACTGGCCGGACACAGACAGTCGATGATGCGTTGCGATGCGATGCTGGGCGGGACGAAACACCAAGCAAGTCCTAGTGGTCCCTTTGGCAGTCGGTTTGGTTTCTGACTTGTTTGGTGGAGGTGCGTGACATAGATGAAAAGACCTCCGTTTAATCAAATCATCAATCCTATCCAGTCGGGCCTCGACGTTTCGGTTGGTCGAGCTGGTCACCCGCGCCGCGACGGGCGAGTCCGGCCATCGAATGCGGAAGGCCCTCCGCGACACTGGGCAGTGAGGGAGTAGGGAGTGAGGGGTGTGTCACTCGACATTTGTGATCATGGAGAAAATGGAAGCGATTGATGAAGCGAAGCGACAGACTCCGGCGAAAAACGATACCCAAGGGTGGGGGCTTGTCGGAGAGGTCCGAGCCAGCCCTGCTCCCCTTGCGAGCTTTGAGGTTCCCGAGAGGACAAGAAAAAGCGGGGTCGGGATCGGTCTGGTCGGCCAAGGAATTATTCCGGAACTTTGGACCTGACCGCCTCTGATTGGCTGCAGACCGACTGCCGGCTGACTAAGCGGAGGGCTCCACCGAAATTTTGGAATATCAACAGCAAGCAGCGAAAATTTGTTTCGGTTTCCTTTTCTTCTTTTTTTCTTCGTGCGGCGCCACGACCATTTTCAAAACATTACCCGTGTTGCTCGAGTCCGGTTCCTTCGGGGACTTCTATGTATTCGCAGCGTCAGTCGTGGCACAGATAAATGAATTGCACGCTGATCTCTTCTACCAGTCAGCCCACCGAGAAGAACCCCCCCAGGGCTCGGTGGTGGTGTTGAGGTTGGACATACTTATTTTCTGTGACCTTTTGCATGTGTGCCAAATCTTTGGTTCTCTTGCTCTCGTTACCAGGCTTGGAATTGTGATGAGGGAAGCGTGTCGTCAATGCCGTCTTTTGCGGCGGCTATTGTCGACGTGTTTTACCAGGCATTGTGTTGGATGCTCAAACCGTTTATCCCGTTTCCAATGCCTTGCCAGCACAACCAGGAAGACCACCAGCCATGTGTTTTAGGCCGTCGATCCTATGATTGTTTAATTCTGTGGTCCCAGGAATGAGGCTGGGGGTACCAATCATCCTTCTCGGCGGAGTGGGTGATGGTTTAATTTATCCATATCTCTTCCACTGCCACGCGTTATGCACTGGTGAGATGGCACCTGTACACCATCGAGCTATCACCTCCTCCATTGGGACGAAAACAAAGCGATATCATAAGTTCTTTCTTATCGAAAACCCAGCTATCGAGGCAGGCTGTTCGGTTGATGGGAGGCATTTCCACCTCTTGACTCCCCAGCCACGCTTATATATAGCATAGCCCTGGATTCATACCATTCCCCTCCATCTCTGGAAATGGATGCTTCAGCTTCCCAACCCTTAGTCCGGACTGTGTAAACTTGCTTCGTGTGGACCCTATTCATCGCCGATCTTCTCGAGCTTACCCATCTCTCGCTTCTCACCAGCCTCACCAACCAACCGGATGCGGTCCAGTCTCACCTTTTCGCTGTCGCCGTCTCCGTCCACCACAAACAACACCAGGCTGTTGATATTCTGGAACTTCACATATCGTAGACTGATGTTGGCTGTGCCATCCGAGTTCCAGTCCTTCTCCGAGAGCTCGATGGCCTGTGTGGCACTCATATCCTCGGCCTCATCAAACCCAAGATTATGCGACTTGTTGGCGAAGAGCTTGATGGTCTTGGGCCGCATGGGAGCTTCGTCATCGTCGTCTTCAGAGGGAGGCAATGAGGTGATCTGCAGATGGTCAGGTTAGTAGGATGCCCCTCTGTGCTGTGTGGGTTCGAGGGAAACGTACCTGAAGAGTGTGCAGCTTAATCATGGCCTGGAATGGCAGAAACAGCATCAGCTGCTCATCTGTGTCACTTTCCACCCAGTCGCTTGTGGCACTCTTTTGCCCTGACAAGGCACTTGGCTTGGACTTGTCCAGCAGAGTGCGCACACCCTCAGCGCCAGACTCAACGTTGAGGAGCTCGCAACGGTTGATCTCGATCTGATCTGTGATATCGGTGTAGCCACGTGGGAGCGCCGCACCTCTCCAGGTCTCACCACTACTACTTGAACCTCCAGCAGCTCCTCCAGGGTTCTCAATCGCCTCTTGGAAATGCCCACGGATGGTTTCAAGCATGCCCGAGAGCTTCTGCACGTCTGCCCCTTTCACCCGGGAGGTGATCTGACCATTTCGGAAGTAGATAAAGGTCGGTAGAGAGGTGACATTGTAGGCCTGGGCGATGTCCTTCTGGGTGTCGGTGTTGATCTTGATGAAAGCCAAGACGTTTTCGTGGGAGAGCTCCTCGGATGCCTTCTCGAAGATGGGTTTGATGGCTTTGCAAGGGCCACACCAGTCTGCATAGACTATAGTGATAAACACCAGATCATTAGCTAGAGTTCAGGGCGCCGGATAGCAATAGGATGGCCCATGGCGGGGCACGACGCGCAAGCAAGAAGACCTACAGTCTGCGACAACCAGGGCGTTGGTTTGCAAAATGGCTTGGAACTGCGCTGAGGAGGTAACCTCTATCGGCTTGGAGTCGTGTGTTGACGACATTATGGGCCACGATGGTGCTTCCTTGGGCGCTTTCGTAAACGTTTCGATATAGAATGCGGTGTGATGGTGGTGGCTGGTGGGTTTAGTGTCGTTGATGGTCGATGGAAGATTGCGATGACAACAGAGCTCTGCCCCGCGAAGAGACCCCTGCAAGGAACCAGCTGGTGGGCCTAATCCCGAAATGTATTAGCGCGGGGTTCGGCTCTTGGCATTTCTCTCAGAAACCCAGAGAGCAAGAGACCCTCTATCCGAACGGAGGACTCTTTCTTGAACATTCCATGTCTCATTCATCTGATAACTACACAGAATCATCCTCGACAACACTCTGCCGGCAATAAGACGATTGATACTGGTATTTATCAGTCTCGATAGCATCCGATTGAGCGGAGTACTCCGTATCAAAAGTAAGATGTCAGACCATCAGGCTTGTCACTGTTAACTTTTATTGATGGTTTGTCTTCAACAATTACATTGTTGCCAGTTTGGATATATGTCAATGAAAGATGCCGACATTTTAGCAGACAGGATTCATCATGATGATAAATTTATCCTGTGTGTAGTAACCGCCCTCTCTCGTTTTGGCAAAGTGCAGTCCCAATGAGACATGCGTCACAAGGGTTCGTTCTGGTTCCAAGCAGGGAAACCCATGGGTCACACAAACTACGTCATAAGACCAAGCTCACGAGCACCACCTCAAGATGCCCATCCCAGCACCACAACAAGGTCCATCAAGGGGCAGATGATCCGCAGATTTTCATTACTAGTAGTTCTCTCTTCCCGCTGCCATCTGATCTTTTTTATCTCAACACTACAGAACCTTCCCTCGCACCGATTTTGTTGTAGTCCAGGTCTCGACTAGACCACCAAAGCAACAGTCTACGGCTCTAGTGCCGTTGCTGTGTCCTGTCATCGTTTCTAGGGGTTGATCAACATCAACACAACACCTCCCCTTTACCATCCAAACTCATCCTCACAGTCAACCTCACCTGGTGAGCCCACCCCTTCTCCCCCAGCCTGGTGGTCTCTATCTAACACACTCACCAGTCCCATATAACCTCCCACAAAACCACCCACCATGGCCCTCTACGAACGCGAAAAGTCCCGCCGCAAGAAATACCTCTACCTCGACCCCCCCCGCCCCGGCCTCCACGAGCGCCGCCGCAAAGTAACCACCATCGTCCCCGCCCGCGCGCCCAGCCCACCCGCCCCGGTAGTCCTCCAGCCTCTCCCCCCTCCACCACCTGTCCTCCAACCACTTCCCCCCCCTCCCCCCGTCATCCTCGAACCATGCCCCCCTCCCCCCCCTCCTCCAGTCATCGCATGCCCCCCTCCTCCTCCTCCTCCCCCTCCCCCCCCAGCCGAAGAAGAATCCGACACCATAGACGTCATAGCCGTCGACGTCGACCCCTCGGAAACATCCAAATCATCCTCCAAATCCCGCAGGTCCCACCGCCATAGGAGACGTTCCCGCTCCCCCCACAGAAGAGAGACCCGCGAGAGGGAGGTGATCATCGAAAGGGAGCGTCTCGTGCCGTATGAGGTCCATGTGCCCTACCCGGTGGACAGGGAGAGGATCGTCGAGGTGGAGGTGCCGGTGCCGTACGCGGTGGAGAAGGAAAGGGTGGTGGAGGTGGAGGTGCCGATGCCGTACCCGGTGGAGAGGGAGAGGGTGGTGGAGGTGGAGGTGCCGGTGCCGTATGAGGTCAGGGTGCCGGTTCCGATGCTGCCGGCGCCGTGCCCGCCCAGTCCGCCGTTGAGGAAGAGGGAGACGTATCGGTATGTGGAGGGGATGGAGAGCAGGATTCCGACTAGGGAGGTGAGGGGGGTGGAGGGGTTGGAGAGTCGGAGGCCGGAGAGTGGGATTAGGGGGGTGGAGGGGTTGGAGAGTCGGAGGCCGGAGAGCGGGATTAGGGGGGTGGATGGATTGGAGAATCGGAGGCCGGAGAGCGGGATTAGAGGGGTGGACGGATTGGAGAATCGGAGGCCGGAGAGTGGTATTAGGGGTGTGGACGGATTGGAGAATCGGAGGCCAGATAGTGGTATTAGGGGTGTTGATGGGCTGGAGAACCGGAGGCCGGATAGCGGTATCAGAGGTGTCGATGGGCTAGAGAATCGGAGGCCGGAGAGTGGTATTAGAGGCGTTGATGGGCTGGAGAACCGGAGGCCGGATAGTGGTATCAGAGGTGTCGATGGGTTGGAAAACCGGAGGCCGGAGAGTGGTATCAGAGGTGTCGATGGGCTGGAAAATCGAATGCCGGATAGTGGTATCAGAGGTGTCGATGGATTGGATAGTCGGACTCCCGCCAGTGGTATCAGAGGTGTTGAGGGGCTTGAGAGCAAGGTCCCGACTGGAGGCATTAGGGGCGTGGAAGGCATGGAGAGCAGAGTTCCCAGAGAAAGCATTAGGGGCGTTGATGGTTTAGAAAGCAGGGTTCCGACAGGCGGCATTCGAGGTGTGGAGGGTATGGAAAGCAGAGTGCCGCGAGAAAGCATTAGAGGGGTCGATGGAATGGAGAGTAGAGTGCCGCGAGAGAGTATCAGGGGCGTTGAGGGGATGGAGAGTAGGGTTCCTAGGGATAGTATTAGAGGCGTCGAAGGTATGGAGAGCAGGGTTCCGAGAGACAGCATCAGAGGTGTCGAAGGAATGGAGAGCAGGGTTCCCAGGGAGAGCATTAGGGGTGTCGACGGCATGGAAAGCAGGGTTCCGCGAGACAGCATCAGAGGTGTTGAAGGCATGGAAAGCAGAGTCCCGAGAGATAGTATTAGGGGCGTTGATGGGATGGAAAGCAGGGTCCCAAGAGATAGCATCCGGGGCGTGGACGGGATGGACAGCAGAGTGCCCAGAAGCAGCGTGAGAAGACTGAGCAGGATGAGGGAAAGGAGCTGTGACAGTTCAAGCTCGATGGATGAGAGGGATAGGGTGAGGGTCGTTGTTGCAGAGAGGGAGCGGGAGAGGGTGCGGAGGGAAAGTTCGGTTTCGAGTGTGGGAGGGGGCAGGGAGTACAGGCACGAACGACGTGGTGGATGTGATTGCCATCACTACTACGGCCAAGGCCGGCATGGTCCAGATTGTGAACATATCCATATCCACAGCAGAGAGAGGATTTATGAGAGGGATAGGGATAGTGATGTTAGTGTCAGGAGGGAGCAGTCTCAAGGACGGTATGGGGATTTTAGGTGTTGAGCGAAAATGGTATGAGTAACGATCTGGTGAATATTTCATGATTCGACATTTGGGTTGATTATCAGTCAGGGCGGGGAGGTGGCTTTGTATATGGGGTACGACGTATGATGTTTGGCAATGGTCCTTTCATGACAGCAACGACAGTTTCCTAGGTAACGAGCATATAATACACTTGAAGTTACAAGGCATATATAATCCCTTTCAAGTGTCTTCCATAAGTTCAATCGTGAAGATTCTTGCAAGTTAGACATGTGTCAAGCTCCTTGGCTGCCGAACATCAGCCTGGAACAACTTGAAAGTTGATCGAAAGTTTTCCAGCAATTATGTGTGTTTTAAGTAGAACTTGTTTGAGGTCACAAGTCGGGAAGCATGCAATGATGTTGAATGGAAAGCTCGGAACATGACAATAACCTTCTCGCTGCTTGCTTATGACCTGGGTGTAGTAATAGCGTAATCTATAATATCCCTCCTATAAGTTCCATATACTGTGAAGAGATAGGATATACACTAGTTGACGCGCATGGTAAAAGGATCTGACGCGTTGATAGAAGTGGAGTTAAATCACGTAGTTCACGCCTAGCCACGTGACAAAATCACAAACTCCGAACCATTCATGGCAATTTTGTGGTGCCGATCGACCGCACAGGCCAGCATCCTGAAACAATGCCTGAGATTTGACACAACGACGCTTCCATCTGTCCCTTACGTCTGGACAACTGATGTTTCAGGCCTTTTTCTTACCGAAGACCATCCATATCCACGGCATTGACGCCCCAAGACAGTTGAGATATTCGACTCGGTCTCGTGCTCGTAGCCGAGAACTGATGAATGAGTTCGCCCGTGACCATTACAGGCACTGATAGGCCGGCTGTAGAAGGAGCATGTCAGCCAGATCCAGACGCAACACAAGATCACCTTGCTGCTCCCACACCCACATGCGAGTCAGATCGGGTTGGGTGTATCAATGGCTGTCTGATTCCTCAACATCAGATCATTCTTCATGACAATCCAAGCCAGATCCACCAATCGATGCCCTGAATGCATTTCCCCAAGCCTGGGCAATCTCTTGGGATGCAAGATTCAGATGAGGAACAGCATCGGCAAGTTTTGGGCCGGCCACCGGGTCAGCAAGTTGGAACATCAAGGCCTTGATCTACGGCTACGAAGGACTTCCAGAAGGCCTCCGGAATATAAAAAGCATCAGTAACGCTGTTTTGAAACCCGACGATGAACCCTGGAGATCATTGCATGCTATGAAGCATCGACTTGACTGATTCTGATTCTGCCTGTTCGCAAAGCCTCTTGAGCCCGGGAATGGTGGGGTCAGACTCACACTTCAAAGACGCTGGTTAGTGACACCAACCGGAGATCGTGGCAGCCCAAGAAACAAACCGAGAAACCCAACGCGGCCTGATCCTTTCAGCCTTGGTGTTTCTTTTGGACGTGTCAACCCAAAGTTTGGAGGTGTGAGGCTGGCTGGCTTTCTCCGGCCCCTGCTGAGCATTCATCTCAAGCTCTTCCTGTCGACTTCCACTGTTCCAGACTTTGACGTTGTATTTCAGGGGGCTCTAGCCGCGGCAGGCAAACCAATCAGAACGTATCGTGGGCTTGAAAATCCATGTGCCAAAATAACCACAACATGCGAAACTTGCACCGAATGAAAGATGACTTGCAGAAACAAATCGATTCCTCAAGGCAGCCAATTGCGCTTCGAAATCGTGACGCCAGCTGAGAAGGTCTTGATTGCGACATATCGACGAGGACAAGATATGCCAGCCAATTCTGCGATGCCACATCACGCACGCAACCCAACCTACCATCGCAAGGTCCATCCTTGCCCAGTCTTCTGGTTCTCTCGTCGGCCGTTGGCCGATTGAGACGGGCACGAAGCTCCGAAAAGGGGGGATAATCTGCGAGCTTTCCCGCTCTCCAGCATCGATACAAGTTAGAACTCGCTCACCGCCATTCACAAGATAACTGACACCTGCCATCCCAAGTCGTTGATCAAGTTTCGCCAAATTACAATAAAAAATGCATGTTTTTGTGGATGATTCCATTGGATGAGATTGGAAACCCCAACCAAGGGTTATTGTGGAGCCTTTGACCGGAGGAAAACCGTGGCCGCCGTGGGGGAAACGGAGCCGCCCCAGCCGGGCCAAAATACCTCCACCGTGCCGAACTCCGGATGCCGTCATTATGAGGTCGAAAAGGTGCGAGAGAGCCTTGAGGGTTTCAATCATTATTCATATGTTTATCTGAAAGCTCCGTTCAAAAGACGTCAACAAGATGTCAAAGAGAATGTCATTCAATCCGATTTTGACGACCAGTGTCGAGGCTTCATTGGCAAATCATAGCCACGGAACGGGTTCGGATGACCATCAAAAACTTAAAAGTCTACGGATACCCAAGGGACCCGATAGAAAGCCATAAGGTGTCATCAGAAAAACAGGATCCTGGATATTCTCTCTCAATAACGCCAAAACATCAGATCATGTTGATGGTCAAGTCTCCATTCCCATTTCCCACTTATGGATATCTGAT
This sequence comes from Cercophora samala, assembly GCA_030512305.1. Classification (NCBI taxonomy): domain Eukaryota; kingdom Fungi; phylum Ascomycota; class Sordariomycetes; order Sordariales; family Lasiosphaeriaceae; genus Cercophora; species Cercophora samala. Next base: position 50,954 of record JAULSY010000163.1, read on the forward strand.
CATCCCCAGCAGCACAGCAAGGAAACCCTGGCGTGCCGTTTCGAGAAAGTAACGGCGCGCGAGTTTGTAAATGTCCAACACTGGGAAACATTATCAACACATGTGGCCAGGTGGTCAGGATGCCCAGCAGGTCGTACAGCTGCGTTCCTTGTGTGTTACAGGCCTCCGTCGGCGGGCGCCAAAGTGACACTTTGTTTCCATAGGTAATTGTGGTGGTGTGGATTTCTGCGGTATCCAATGTTTACGGGGTCCTACGGCTGGATGGCTTGCCGCATGGCTTTTTGGGGTCCGAGAACTTTCTGCAGAGTCCTGTCGTCAACAAAAGAAGAACCTAGGGCCTAGGTTTTCTGCAAGCACTTTAAAACTGCTGGCCACCTCATGTTATGCAGTTGGGACGCAGGCTTTCAATATTGCAAAACATATCTTTGCCGCAAGCGTGCCTGATGGTCGGCCGTCTTTGTCAAGTTCTTGTCTAGTGCTGCTGGCGGGCAAAAGGACTTCTTAAACTTTCTGGCTTGTGATGTACGTACCTGCAGAAGCCCCGAGGGATACAATTGGACTCCTGCATGATACATTTGTCGCTAAACTAGCGCTGTTGAGAATGGATGTGGGGTTGCCGTTAGAGGGGCATCACGACAAGTCCACACTACACTAATGGGGCATAGAGGATTGGTAGGACGGAGATTGGTGTCCCTTTTATCGCTCTCACATGCGGCTGTTGAAGCCGGTGCCAGCATGAAGACAATCAAGACAGTTGATATACTTAAACAAAACACACTTCGACGTCATTTGGAATTGAGTTTGCAAGAAAGGCTTAATTGAGCCTCGGTAATACAAACATACTAGAGTAGAGAGGTGTTGCGGCGGCGGCGGCGGCGGCGAGTGGAACAGCCAGAACTGCAACCATGTTCCTTGAATCAAAATATTGGCCGGGGTTCTGACCGGGAGGGCAGAGAGATGTTGCGGGGAGGCGAGGGTCGCTTGTACCCCTACCAAAGAAAGATTCAACGGTCATTGCAACTGTCGGGAAGAAGGACATGAGATGTCTGGATGACACTCGCCGGGCCCGGTTTCGAAAGCACAAATCGAGATATAAAAACCACAACAAGCCAGCCAGAGTGTGCGGCCCGAGCCCGGCTAGGGATCACGGCGTGGTCTCCTGTTGGTCACGGGCCTAACCGGTTCTGGCACCACTGTTGAAAAACATCCAAAAACACAGGTGGCAGCTTGTGTACACAACCACACACATTGCAAGACCAAAACTCGGTCAAATCGAAGCCAAATGGGCGTAAATTGAAGGTAAAAGGCCTGTGATTTTAATCCAGCCAATGTTTTGATATGCATCGCAGCTGGCAAATGTGTTCAGGTATGGCTTGCGCGGGCAGGGTTGCAACTTAGACGTCAGCAGCCAAACCACCTTACCCAGTCACCCAGTCACCCAGTTCAAACCACCACCTAAATCAACAGCCAATTCAACAGCCAATTCAATCAATAACGGCCTAAGTCACTAATCTTACAATTACAGCCCGGAAATACAGGCTTCAATTGAAGCCATTTATTCACTGCGCAGGCCGGGCTAGGTGGAAGTGATGTGTTGACTGTCTTGATTGTGGGTGTTGAAATATTCGTTGGATGGCACTGCACGAAATCGCAGTTGATTTTGGTGTGTTTTGACCATTTTTCGATGTTTGTAGGATCTTTTCCCTGATGTGGTTAGGCCCGTGACCAACAGGAGACCACGCCGTGATCCCTAGCCGGGCTCGTGCGGCCCGGCTAAATATCAGAAAGGGATCTCCACAGAGTGTGCTTGTAAGAAGGGTTGTTTCAGAGCCACCCATACCAAACCCTGAGGTTTAAGTCCCGTCGTGGGTGGGTTGAATAGTGAGGTCCTTCATTGCGGAAGCTGCCGTCTACATCACACGGGCACGTCAAGACTCTCTCTATCTACAGTACATACACTAAATGTGAAGACGGCTGAACGATCTCAGATTTATGTAGAGATAGTGTACACTACATGGTCAAAAGACACACTGGTGAGCTGGAGCCAAGCGCCCAAGGTCAACGGTTCCTCTGGCCGGAGATTAGGACAAGCACTCGTGATCTTATCAAGGACCCCAGCCAGATGGTGGTGGAGGGGCCGGGAAGTCTGGGGTTCGGGATTTAGGGGCAGGAGTGGAGCCACGGCAAGCACCAGCGCCAGAATGAGGCCAGAGCTCTGTGGGCTGCAGCACTCGCCGTCCTGCCGTGCAATCCAATTTTGAATTCTGACAAAGCCCCGGGCCCGCCTCCAGTGTCGTCCGCGGGGGGCTCACACACACCACCACAAACCTGCAGCACTTCAGTGGCTGTCTGGACCCTTTCTTCGTCTCGGTTCCAGCTCCAGTTCCAGCTCCAGTTCCAGTTGCAGTTCCAGTTCCAGGTGCTCTCATTCAGACGGCGACGGGAGCCTCAGATCACGACTCGCACGCCGCAGGTTGGGGGTGAGCAAGAGCCTTACTGTATCCGTACCTTCTGTCAGTGTCACCACCAGCGACGCCCAGCGGACTGGACACCCGAGCCTCTAGCGCGCACCGGCCGGGATCCTGCTTTTCCTGCACGAGCACGAGCACCACCGGGCAGGGGGTGGAAAGGGATCCCTTTTCTCTCTCCAGGACCATCCATTTACCATCATCTTTTCTTCATGGTCCTCCGCTGACCACCACCGACACCCATCACACGGCGTCGACCCGTGCTACCACCGCGGTCACTTGCAGTTGCTGCGCGCGCTTCCCCTCGATTTCGGCAGCGGCAACACAGGCGACAGTCCTGTAGTCCTGGCTACAGAAGCGAATTTAATCTATGCGACGTTGATCAGGGTCTCCCAGGCAGCTCGAAACCACAGCGAGTTGTCCTGTGTCTAGTTGACGGGACCCCCTTTCCCTTCTCCAACCCATTGGCCAAGGCCTCGACCTGCCTGTCGCCGAGCGGACCATGTCACAGCTCAACCACGGCCTCGCTGACCACCAACATCACAACCACCACCACGGCCGCTCTTTTGTGGCCTCAACTCCACCGTCTATGGACTCTTCTTTCCAGGACAGCCCGACTATTGGGAGAACACAAGTACTGACCCACGGCTACTCGTCCAATAGCCCGTCTTCATCGCCCTTGTCTGCGGCGAACCCTAGGTACGACAGTGCCCTTGTCTGTTGCTTCTCTTTTCTCCTTCTTCTTCGATTCACACACCTGCCTGCGTGCTGAGTTTGGTTGCCGCGTTGTCTGTTCACGTTGTCTCTTGTTTCTTGTGTCCATTGGCTCTCCTTGATGCCTGGGCTGGGTTGGGAAACGGCTTGTTTTTGTTCTTCTCTGCATCTTCTTTTGCTCGGGCATCCTCCTCCCCACAGACTGGGTCTGCACCTTGCATGGTAGCCAGTCGACGTTGACGAAGGGCAAATCAAACCTCGTGGTTGGAGGAGCTCGACATTGGCATTGCCGGCGCCAGAGACACAGCTTGAAGCCAACCGCAAGCTAGTCTGGCGTCTATGCTGCTGTGGTGCAACTATTCGTGCCAGGTACTGCAGTGTCCACAAAATACTGATCCAACCTCTTTCGATCGATCCAGGTCCAAGCCGAAACCCGCACCGAGCCCGTTGCACTCGAGCAGCGTCGTTTCTCCGCCCACGAGTCCCGGCCCAACGAGAGCCGAGTTCCCATCTGCAGCCTCCGTCCCACGGATTGTAACAACAGCCCCCGAGGACCGACAGGCGCAGGCATCCGAGAAAACATACTTTAACAGTGACTCCTCGGGTAGCACCACTCCAGAGGAGAGAAGTCCAGGGTTCGTGAAAATGGAGACCTCCCAAACCCATACCCCGCGCTCCTGGCGCCAGAGACTGTTGCCACACATGATTCCAGGGCAGCGTGCTAACCACCCACCAACCAGACCGGCTCCTTCCCCCCTTTCCCAGCGATTCCCGAATGAGGCGCGCAGTGTCCCCGACCCCGTCGTAGCCGCCAAGGGCCCTTCTGGAGGACTTACTCAAAGTCAGTCCACACCCTCGATCATGGCCGGTCCTTCGAGCGTGCGGGCAGAGCCCACCAAGGGCTCAGCAAGAAATTCTTCCATGGACACCGCGATTTCCCAAATATCATCGAGGTCAACTTCCAACAAGACACCGCAGGACGCTGCTGGGTCGACGGATATTGCACACCTAATTCAGACGGCTGGCAGTGCCGAGGCGGTCATTCAGTACTTGTTGAAGGAAAAGCAGTCTCAATCGCAACAAAATACACAATTATGGCGCCTGGTCGACAAGCAAAGAGCCATGATTTTGGGCCTTAATAAGGATCTGGAGCGGGCGTTGAAGGACAAAGAAAAGTACAGAAAAAAGCTAAAGGAGGTTTTGGGTGACGCGGAAGCCCCGTTTGTCCCCGCCGTTCCAACGGCGAGCTTGATGCAAGGGGCGCCCAGACACGAAACCGGCGAAGCCAGTGCCATTCCAAAGGAGCGAGTGTTGGAAGTTCCTGCGTCACCAGGCTTGGACTCGGATAACCCAAAGCATTCACCGATTGATGTATCGATGGCCCCGTACCCGATTACGCCGCCAGCAGACCAAATGACTCTCCCCATGCCGCCGTCAACCGTGGGTGATCTGCTGGACCCATCTCATTCGATGCCAAAGGCAAGCGAGCACGCCCTCGACCAGTACGACCACGAAGCCCAAGAAAGAGAAGCCGAAGAGGCTTCCAAAGAGACAACGGACAATCAAGTCGATTTGCGCATTAATCTCGATCTGCCACCTTCTCGTCAGACTCCTCGAGAACCTCCCAAGATGCCTCCGCCAAGATTGCCTGTCGGACTGCCAGATCGTTCGCCCAAGCCGGAAGATGGTGTCTCGAATTTCCCGCTTCCCCCAGCCCCACCGCCACGGAAGCCACCTCCAGCGCCGCTCCAGTTGAAGAATACAAACCCAATGCCCACAATAGTCGCGCCGGAGGAGGCCGAGACCGACACAGATTACGACGACATACTCGAAGTAAACGAAATCCCCCACCATGAGCGGAGAGGACGCCGAAGAACACGAGAGGAGGACGAGCGAGACCGTGAAATCATGGCCCAAAAGGAAGCCGAGATACGCAGTTTGTCAAAGAAGAGCAAAAAGAGCAGCAGTCGGAAGAATACACAAGAAGAGCCGCTTCCTGCTGAGATGCCGGAGATGCCCGCTAGCCCCAGGTTAGTTCAGACTACCAAGGTACTCCCACCGCGGGAGCCGGCATCCCTTGCTGGTGTTCTAAGTGGGAACTCGGATTCTCTGGCACCGCCGATGGCATTGATGAGCCCAGGTCTCCCCGCGAGCCCAAGGCCGATGCCTCTAAAGTCGCCAGTTGCTTCACCGCCGCTTTCACCCTTGGCAATATCGAATTTTCCTGGAGCGCCTTTATCTCCTCGACCACCACGTGCGCCTATCCCACTTCCTCCCAATACCCCTTTATACTCACCAGGACCTGTAGGAGAACCGCTGGCCCTCAAATCACCCAGGCCGCTACTCATCATTAAGCAGGAGGCCCATATCAGTAGCGAAGCCAGCCCAACCAGTTCCACCTTGGATAGCCCTCTAGAAAGAACCAAAATTTTCAGAGGCTTTGTGACAGAAGAATATCCTGAACTCTTACTTCCGCCCAACGCTCTCCCTCATATCACTCTCAAGGTCGCATCCTCCCGCATGAAGCCTTCCAGAGCAAGCTTGCTCTCTTTAACTCAGCTTGAAGAGGATCCCGTATTCACACTGGCGGTTGCATCGAGAGCTGATGGTGGCGAGCTCTGGCGGGTGGAGAAGGATACGGCATCACTTGCAAAGTTGGACTCGAGGCTTAAGCAATGCTCAGCGTTTACTGCCAAGACCCCAGACAGATCCCTTTTCAGTGGTCATGCGCCTGCCAAACTTGACGCCCGGCGTGTGGCTCTGAATCAGTATCTGGAGGAACTGCTCAATACGCCCCTGGACACTGCTACAGCGCTCGAATTGTGCAGGTACCTCTCTACCAACACGCTACCGCCCAACGCAGATGAGACTGGAAGCTCGAGAGGCGAAGCCAATCCAGAATCGCAACGCACTGGGCCAGGCGGTAGACCTTTCCGGACCGGGTACCTGACCAAACGAGGCAAAAACTTTGGCGGTTGGAAAGCTCGGTATTTCATCCTTGACGGGCCAATGCTCAAGTATTACGAGACACCAGGCGGAGCGCATTTGGGAACCGTGAAGCTTCAAAAGGCTCAGATTGGAAAGCAATCACATCACAACAATGACGGCTCCCCCGCTCGCCCCAAAGAGGACGAGGCTGAAAACCAGTACCGCCACGCTTTTTTGATTCTGGAGCGGAAAAAGAAGGACCCCAACAGTACGACGAGGCATGTTTTGTGCGCTGAGAGCGATGTGGAACGTGATCAATGGGTTGATGCTTTGCTCCGCTGGGTTGACTATGAGGATCCGGAGGACGAGGAGAGTGGGAAGAAGGAGCACCCTCATGACCGACATTCATCACACGCCGACCGTGCTAGTGCCTCGAAGAAGAAGGGTCAAGGCAAGCAAAATTCGATTGCTGATGACAAACTCATTGGAGTCAGCTACGAGGCCACAAGACAAGCCGATTCGCCCCAAGGCGTGCCCATCAAGGGCGCACCGTCCGGACAAGATCACGAATCGACCCACAGTCAGTCGACCGCATCTTCGTACACGATCTCCGGACCTCGTGATCCCCAGATGATGACATCTAATGAGTCGTGGGGTAACAAACTTGCCATGGCCACTCAGCAACTCAGCCAGGAGGAGAAAAAGGCGCGGAAGCGCAGCTTTTTCGGATTTGGCCCCAAAGCCAGAAACTCTGGTGACGGACAAGATTCCCTGTTTGGTAGTGACGGTGGCAGTATAGCCAACGGACAGACTGGCAACGGGTACAACGGCCCTGTGCGCCAGGTGTTTGGTGCCAGTCTTGCCGAGGCTGTACGTTACTGTGCCCCTACAGACATTCGGGTACCGCTGCCTGCCGTCGTCTACAGATGCATCCAATACTTGGAGCACAAGAATGCCATCTCCGAAGAGGGCATCTTCCGTCTCAGCGGGTCTAGTGTCGTTATTAAGCAGCTGAAGGAGCGGTTCAACACAGAAGGCGACATCAATCTCGTGACCGATTCGCAATATTACGACATTCACGCTGTTGCATCCTTGCTCAAGCTCTACCTTCGCGAGCTTCCGACCACAATTCTGACAAACGACCTGCGCTTGGAATTCATCGCCACCATTGAAATGACGAACCAGAAGCAGAAGAACGCTCTCTTGTCGGAGCTTGTGGAGCGTCTCCCTCAGGCCAACGCTGCGCTTTTGAAGTATCTGATTTCGTTCTTGATCAAGATCATCAATAATGCCGGCGTCAACAAGATGACGGTGCGAAACGTCGGCATTGTTTTCTCCCCGACCTTGAACATTCCTGCCCCTATCTTTGCAGCTTTCTTGCAAAATTTCGAGCCCATCTTCGGCGTCGAGCCTACGGAATACGAGCTTCCTACTACCGAGCCCGACAATCTCCAGCCACAGCCGCGCCGCCCATCACTCCCGTCCTCCTTCACCTCGGATGCGCCAAGGCGTCCTTCAGATCCACGACCGTCCACATCACATAGCGATTCCCCTCACAGACACCGCTTGATGGAGTCGTTGGAGAGCCTGCCAAACAGGAGCACGCCCACGCCACCTCCCTTGTCTATGCAACAAATGGCACAGATGAATGCTGCCACGATGCATTCGAGAAGCACACCGACCCCTCCGCCTCAGCGCCCAGGAGTGGTGTACGAGCCACAGCTCATGGCACTACCACAGCAGCAGCAGCAGCAAGGGGGTCACTTCTCCATGAGGCCAGCCTACGAAGGCAGCTTTAATGCCCCACCTCCCAACTTTGACCCTACTCAGATGCAAAATTCTGGGGTCTTGAGACCGTCTCCGGGGTATGACAGGCCGGTGTATGAGAGCGGACTTTCCCCGGCGCCGTATGAGCACTCGTACAAGAACCGGAGGGAGAGCTCGATGTTTATGGGGAGTTTGAATCAGCAGCCGAGTAAGAGCCGGTTGAGGGAGTGATTTTTTTCTTTTTGGACAATTTTTTTTTTCATTTAATATTTGGATTTGCGATATTTGGGGAGGTCAAAATCTATAAGGGCCGCTGTTGTTTACCATTTGGATTGTGGTTTTGTTTTTTTTGAAGATTTCGCTTGCAAGATACCAAACTTTTTTTGAAAGTCATTGTTTGAGAGTTGTTGTTTTCTTTTTGGAATTATTTTGTTTTGGGGGTTGTACGTGAGAAGAGGAAATTTATATATCTATATCTATTATTGAGATGTAAATGGATTAGATGTGTTGGGATGTGGGGATTTATGTATACAAAACAATAATGTTGATATTATAAAATGTTGCAAAAAGTTGGAAGGATTTGAATTGTGTTTTGAAGTTGTTGTGTGTGTATGAATGGACTGGGTTCAAGTGCTTTTTGGTGTGTTGTGGGAGGGGTGGAGGAGATGACGGTCTCTCTCTCTCTCTCTCTCTTTCTGTTGCTCGACTAGGTTGTTTGGATAGGTATGTTTGTTTCGTGTTTTGTGACATGGGAAGAATGGTGATATCTAATAGGTATATACAGCGTTGTTTTTGATAGCAAAGATGTGTGAAAAATGAAGAGAAAAAAAGTGTGATTTCAAGGCAATGTGATGCTTCCAACCCTTTACTTCCAACTTTTGAGATACCTCTCCTGGGGGGGGGGGGGGGGGGGGGGGGGGGGGGGGGGGGGGGGGGGGGGGGGGGGGGGGGGGGGGGGGGGGGGGGGGGGGGGGGGGGGGGGGGGGG
>JAULSY010000164.1:0-59261 GCA_030512305.1 Cercophora samala
GCCCCCCCCCCCCCCCCCCCCGCCCCCCCCCCCCCCCCCCCCCCCCCCCCCCCCCCCCCCCCCCCCCCCCCCCCCCCCCCAAAAGGACGGGACCTCGGGCTCCTTCGGTAGAGTTTAACCCTCATTTGTTTACCTACCTACCTACCTATCTGGGCTGCGTACATAATCGACAAAACACCTCCCTCCCAACCCCTGGCAGGAAAAAAAAAAAAGGAATGCTGCAGTATTAACCAACCCCTACCTACCTACCAACCTACGTACCTACTGCAGGGACAAATATAATTTTGCCCAGGGCGAGGAAAACCTTTTTGAGTCAAGACAAGCCCAGGCCGAGAATTGTTTTGTGCAGGGTTACTTACAACTCCATGAGTTGTTGTTGTTGGTGTTTGTTGTTGTTGTGGGCCGCCAAACGATATGGCGTCATAATATATTGGGTTTTTTTCTTGATATCTTAGGTACTTGATGTGATACTGTCTTAATACCCTGGATGGGCAACTACAATTGACATACATGTATGTGTCTTGCACATCCAAACAAGGAAGGTAGGTAAGTAGGTAAGGTAGGTAGGTCATGAAGGATGGAAGGTACCTTAGGCATAATCGCCTCAGCATTTTTGTGCCTGATGAAGAAAAAATAAAAGGAGAAAAAGTTCTATGGCGTCATACTTTTTTTCCTTCTTCAGCATTGACACACTCTATGTACCCGAGACGAGACGAGACGAAAAAAACCGGGGGAAAGATGTGAAAGACGACAGGACCCCATGATACCTACTTTTGCACAACCCGAACTCGGAAGGTGAATTACGAAATAGACTTACAGCGTGGGAGGGGGGGCCTGAGTCGCAGGATCGTATGTACCTTTCAACAGCACCGCTTACTCACCAGGGAATAATGTATGTACAGGAAGCAAAAACAAGCAAGTCAAGGGTTTTATACAAAACCTGATAGAAGCCCTCCACCCGGTGAGTGGGTGGTGAACCGAACACAAAAACGGCAGTTGGGACTGTTTATACCACCCTCAAAGGTATAAAAGGAATGGGATATACGAAGCAATACGGCAGTTGAGGAACCTGAAAGGATTAGATTGCACTTATTCCGGAAAACAATAAGAAACAAATAAGAAAAAGATAAAGGCGTGCCTGATGAAAGTAGGTAGGTTGATAAACCCGGTACGTTGCGGTGCCCTTGCATACCTACCTACCCAGGACACACTCGACAACAACACATCATATCACCAACAAAACAAGGGCATCAAGATACCTACCGATATTTTATATTTTGATCACCTTATCTTGTTCGAGCTATGACTTTCCACCCTACCTATACGCACCCACACACACATTACCTAGGCATATACTCAACAATCCCAAAACACACACAAAATAAAACAAAAAACAAACAAAGCACCAAGTGATCTTTTTGGGGGGGGAGGCGCAAGGTATGTACTTGGTATCAACATATCCAGAACAACACCACCTCAACCTCAACCAAAACTCGTAAATCATATCAATTTGTGCAGTCTCACTCCCAAAAAAAGACTCCCGGAAACCCGGCAGCAATATCTACCTATACACATACGGCAGAAAAGATAGAAAACACAAAATAAATAAATTAATTAATTAATTAATTGCCCCTCCCAACTTCCGTGCCTTGCATAACCGCCCCGGATAGACTCGCCACAACATCCAATGATAGCCATCTATCTATACTACAGTCCAACACACTCCAAAACCTCTCCACTTACACACCGATTGAAAAAGAGATTCTAGAAAGAAAAGGTTTCTAGGAGCAAAACCCCCGGAAGACAACCAACCGCCTGCAAGCACAAGTAATCCTATCGAATTGTTTCCAGACCAACCGCGTAAATCTAAACACAACCTATTCAGGTATCATGCATCTTGATAAAATAGACCAAACAGCAAGGTAGGTAGGTAGATGAAACAGTAGCTATTCAAGTGACGAGACATCTTGCTCTCTAATTACCTTTTTCTTCTGCCAACCAGGTCTCCCATATACACAGAAGCACCCCCCCCCCCCGCCAAACACATAGCTACCTACTATCAAATACAGCCATTTCTAGCTCTACACCAGCTCACCTCCAAACTCGGCCCTCTCAAGCCTCCCCCAGCGTCCCACTCTCCAACAAGCTCTCATAAAACTCCCTCTCCAAAAACTTGGCCACGCTCACATCCTCGCTCAACCCCTTCCTCCTCCTCGTCTTGAGCACAAAATCCCTCGCCGTCGCCTGCGCGCTCGCCATCTGCAGCGGCCTCGTCACCTGCTCCTTGTCCAGCGGATCCCCCGGCACCATGTTCCACCTGTCAAACACCAAGCTCACCATCGCCTGCCCCGGCGTGTTGATCCTCAGGTCCGTCTCGAACCCAAAGCTGTCAATCACCGGGATCAACCCGTTGACTCTGTACAGCGGCGTGCCCGCAATGGGCCCGTCCGACAGGACATGACCCCTCCGCCTGGCCAAGATGTTGTACACCATCGAGACCGAGTCCTGGGGTCCGGTCATGGAGACCGAGTAGAGGGGTTCCATGAGCCGTGGCGAGGCCATCAGGAAGGAGGAGTAGCATGCTCTGCGGGCGGTGGGGATGATTTGGCCGCCGCCGCGAAAGATGGTCTCCTGCGCGAGGGCGACATCGATGAGGCGGAATTTGGTGTTGCGGATTGCTAGGAGGAGATAACCAAGTTAGCATGTGAAGGGTTAGGGTCGGTGGGAAGAAAAGCTGAGCAAGGGTCGAGGTGGTGCATGCTGTGCCCTTGTCAAGCATCCGGTGAACCCCCACAGATTCCTTCGCCATTCTGCCGTTGTCAACAACAGGCGAGACAGTCAAGGAACCCTCTGAGGAAGCTCTCTAGAACCGTTGCCGTGATTCGACAAGGGGTGTCTGTAACCTGCATGCATTCTATCCCTCCGTGAAACTCTGATTTGAGCAGGTGGCCAAACCGGCAAGTGACCCTCATGCACGGCACCCACAGGGGTGGCCGCAAGAAAAATGATAGGTACGCTTGTACCTTTTATCTGCACTGCAGGAATGTGCAAAGACGGGAATGAAACAGAAAGGGTAGCATCATATCGAAGGATTTCAAACTCACGTTCTTCGCATAGCGGGCCTTCTCGGGTGGCCCAGGCAAAACCTTGACGAATCGACTCCTTCACGGTGGCTAATCGTTTCTTGTCGACCTAGAAAAAAAGAAGAAAAGATCTGTCAGTCTACTGGTGGTGCGCGCAGTAAGGGGGAAAAGGCCCGATTTGGGCGATCCGGGGAAAAGCCTCGGCAAACTGGGGTGCCGAGTGAATGACGCGGAGGCGTGCAGTGACAGGCAGATAAAACTCACCTCTCCTGGTAATGTATCGTCTTGGAGAATATTCGGGCTCATCTCTTCCGGTCCAAAGGCCCAGATGCTTCTGGCTGCCAAAAGATCCCAGTCATACTTCTCGACAAAGAATTTGGCTACCTTTCGAGGCGGGTCCCGTATCCTGACTGCCCCTGACTCGATGTCCTTTGCAATGCCATCATCTAGTGGCTCGGCCACCATTGTGATGGTATTCTTCTTGTTTGGTGTGATGGCATAGCACTTGGTGGCTGACATGTCTTGTACCGTTTCGCAGAATCGGACCACGGGGTCCGATACTCTGACCTCCATGTCGGCGTAAAGACGGCGCAAGTCGTGTAACACACAATCCATGTAGAGTTCACCGGTTCCAAGGATAATGTGTTCGCCAGACTCCTCCACCTTGGTGGCCACCAAAGGATAGCTCTTGTTGATCTTTCGAATACCGTCGAGCATCTTTGGCAGCTCTGAGGGGTTGATAGGCTCCACAGCAACCTTCAAGACAGACTCGGTGAGGTGAGTAAGAGGCTTGAAGATGTAGGCATCTTCGTCATCCTCGAACTGCTTGGCAACGATCGTACCGGATTTCACGATCGAATTGTCAACGCCGCCCAACAATACCCAGTTTCCAGCAGGCACTCCGTCAGTTGGGATATTGTATCGAGTTTCGGCAATGAAGACCTCGGCTACCCTGGCAACAACCATGTCTTCCTCGTCGTCGATCGAGTAGCCTTCTCCCAATACCCGAACCTCGGCGCCTGGTTGCGCAATCCCGCTCATCACTCTACCGAAAGCATTGAAGCTCTTGGCGTCAGCCGTGTTAAACAACTTTGTGACGTAGATGACCAATGGTCCGTTTTGGTCACAAGCCTTCATCGACTCGGCAACCTTTGTGTCGAGAGGACCAGTGTAGTAGCGCTCAAGCTTCTTCTGGGCCGCCTCGGCTGGGGAAGGAATGTGTTCGCAGACCATATCAACGAACCCAGTCGATGGCCCAAAGAACTGCTCGCAGACCAGCTTCAACAAAACCTTGGGGTCGGTCTTGTACTGGGAAGGCTTGAGCTGTATTCCAAGCTTCGCAAGAGTACCCTTGAGATCCTCCGGGCTTTCACTAATAGTGTGGGAGTAGATCTTGTAGATAGGTTCGAGAATAAAGTTGACGAATGACCGCTTTGCGCCCTCATCGACGGGTTTCCTTGTGAAGGTCCGTTTCCGTGGGTTGAAGTAGACGTCGCCCCATAGCCGTTTGGCGAATTCCTCGGTATTGACGCCTCCGAAGCTGTCGGAGTACATCTTCGCGAAGGATTTCAACGTGAAGCACCACCCCATAGATGTGCACGCAAAGAGCACATTGCCCTTCTCTGGACTGACCCTCTTCGACTCGCCCTTGCCCGGGATCGTGTTTTCGATAATTGTGTTGACTTCCTCGATGACGTGCTTAAGCTTGTAGTAGGCGTCGTTGGGTGGCAGCTTGAGCTCCAAAACCAGGCGATCCATCTTGTTGACGATCAATGTGATGGGGATGTCCTCGAGAACCGCATGCTTGATGATCTGCTCTGTGTTGACCTGAACACCCTCTACCACATCCACCACCAAGCAGACACCATCCACCAACCGAAACGCGGCGGCGACCTCGTCGACGAAATCCACATGACCGGGTGTATCGATAATGTTGACGAGATGGGACTTGCCCTTGGTGTTGGGCAGAACCAAGCTCATCGGTGACGCCTTGATCGACAATCCTCGTTCCCGTTCGAGCACATGTACGTCGGTGTATCGTAGTTGTTCGTCCCGCTTTTTCCCTGTCCTTTGCTCCAGCCTGTCGTTGATGTTGTGTGTTTCCAGCACAAGCATATCCATAAACGCCGTCTTTCCGTGGTGCAGGTGTCCGGCCAGGGCGACATTTCGAATCTGCTCTGGGTAATTCATAAGATCGGTCATGAAACTGCGGTCGAAGAACACTGGTGGGAGGTCGGCTTCCTCTATGCTGAACTTCTTCTGCTCGACGGGGGCGATGATGGGCTGTGTTAGTGGTTGCGCATCCTCCTCCTGAACCATAGTCTCAACGCCCTCGCCATAGACCTGGGCGGCGGTCGGGTAGTACTGCTTGTCTTCATGGAGGATCACGGCGTTCGATGGACCATCATCTGTGTCCAATATTAGTTTCTTCTCCTCGGCGCATGGAAGCGCAACATCGGCCGATGCTCACCGTCAATCTCCATCAATTCCTGGCCAGTGGCCTCTGGCGCCTCCTCAGGATAGTCATCGTAAGCGTAGTTGCCCGCATCCACGCCATGTTCGGATTCTTCTTCGGAAGCTTCGGCCTCGCCGCTGTGAGTGTAGGGTTAGCATGGATCAGAGTGTGCCAGGCAGGCAATCTCAAGAGGCTGCGACTGGGATCAATGAAGATGGAAATCAGAGGAAGCAGGAAGGCAGAGAGAGAGGGGAAGAAGAGGTAAAAGTGAGACCAAACATACATGAAGTTTCCAAACTCGTCATAAAGATCGTCATCCATTTTTGCTGAGGGTTTCGAGGAGTTGGGGTTGAATTGGCTGAATTGAGGCTCGTCGCGTCGTCGCGAGCGTTCATCAAGCACCAAGTCTCCAAAAATTAATGGTTGGCAGCGCACGAGCCAATGGCGCAGGCCAAGTCCCGGCAGGCAATTGTCTCGGGGCGCTACTGTGCGAGGGCGGTACTGGCATCATTTCTTACTGTACAAGTGTACAACGTCCAACTCAGCTCCCAAAAAGCAAGATTCTTCTCTAAACACACATGCCCGAGATGAACCCAGTAAGTAGAGTTCGGAAACGATTAGGACAATGTCCAAAGTCAACCCTCTTCGTGTTGAAGAAGAAAGTGATACATATAATATGAATCTACATACATAACCCTGGGCTTGGCTTAGCCCAACCCACCACAGCTCCGCTGATCGGATCAGAATCTTTATCAGATCTTTTTGATCAAGAGAGACAGGGAGCCCCTGGCATATTATAGCATGGTAACGCCGGGCAGCTGCAAGGGGCCAAGAACTGGGAGGAAACGAGTCTTTTTCATGCCACCTCTGCCCACGAGAACAATGATAAGTAATCCATGGAAAACAATGTTTCCGTGGTGATCTTTGTTGGGCTCTAAAGTCGAGGCGGTGGCGGAACCACGTACTATCGAACAAGTCTAAGTGCATGCTGCGAGGCAAATCAACGGCCCAGGAACCATTGCCCCGCGGGGAGCCTTCTCCAATCGATGTCAAAGCCAGAGTGGAGGGACCACCTAAAATAATGGTGGGGAGCGGTAGGGGGTCGAGGGGTCCAGTTAGGCGGTGTGATCCATCTCGTCAGTTGCTGGGGAATTTCATAAAACAAAGCTCTCCCCCCATCACCGCCCCTCCCCTCTTGGAATCCCCCGAATTCTTCAATTTCCAAATATCTCACACAGTCCTTCAAGATGGCCGGCCTTCCTCCTGTTTACATTGTCAGCGTTGCGCGCACTCCCCTCGGGAGCTTCCTTGGGTGAGAACCCCTTTCACCTGTACCCCACCATGAATTGGGGGGCAGAAACAACATCTGCCCAACAAAGTCCCCGCTGGTTCAACGACTCGTTCAGACGACGGGAAAGCTAACCTTTGTGTTCCTTGCTTTAGCTCTCTCTCGAGCCTCACTGCTATTCAGCTTGGTTCCCATGCCATCAAGTGTATGTAGACGCCAAACCACCGCAATGTCATGCCATGCACACGAAGCACGTCCAGTTTGCTAACTCAGGGGTAAACAACAGCTGCGGTTGAGCGCGTTCCCGAGATCAAGCCTGAGGATGTAGAGGAGGTCTTCTTTGGTAATGTCCTCTCTGCCAAGTAGGTCATGCCCACGAGCATCAATTCATGCCCAAACCCCAAAGAAAACACCACGAAAAACTAACAAACATTCTCCCCAACCAGCCTCGGCCAAGCCCCAGCCCGCCAGTGCGCCATCGGCGGTGGCCTCTCCGATTCCGTCCCCTGCACCACCATCAACAAGGTCTGCGCCTCGGGCCTGAAGGCCATCATCCTCGGTGCCCAAACCATCATCACCGGCAACGCCGACATCGTCGTCGCCGGCGGCACCGAGTCCATGTCCAACACCCCCCACTACCTCCCCAACCTCCGCACCGGCACCAAGTACGGCGACGCCGGCCTCGTCGACGGTGTACAAAAGGACGGTCTCCGCGACGCCTACGGCAAGCAGGAGCTCATGGGCATGCAGGGCGAGCTCTGCAGCCAGGAACACAACCTCTCCCGCGAGGCCCAGGATGAGTACGCCATCAAGACCTACCAAAAGGCCCAGGCTGCCACCGAGGCCGGTCTCTTCACCGAGATCGCCCCCATCGAGGTTCCCGGCGGCCGTGGCAAGCCCGCCATCAAGATTGACCGTGACGAGGAGGTCAAGAACCTCAACATTGAGAAGCTGAAGACTGTCCGCCCGGTCTTTATTCCCAACGGCGGCACTGTCACGGCTGCCAACGCCGCTCCCATCAACGACGGCGCCGCTGCCGTTGTGCTTGTTTCTGAGCGCAAGCTCAAGGAGCTCGGCATCAAGCCCCTTGCCAAGATCCTCGGCTGGGGTGATGCTGCTCGCGACCCTGCCCGCTTCACCATTGCCCCTGCGCTCGCCATCCCCAAGGCCATCAAGCACGCCGGCATCACTGCCGAGGATGTCGACTACTATGAGATCAACGAGGCTTTCTCGGTCGTTGCTCTCGCCAACATGCAGCTCCTCGGTCTTGACGCCGAGAAGGTCAATGTGTTTGGTGGTTCCGTCGCCATTGGCCATCCTCTGGGTGCTTCCGGTGCTCGCATCGTCACCACTCTTACCTCGGTCCTGAAGGAGAAGAAGGGCAAGATTGGTGTTGCTGGCATTTGCAACGGTGGTGGTGGTGCTTCGGCTTTGGTTATTGAGAATCTGCAGTGAGTGATGACCTTGGCTTGAAGGGGGAGTGAAGGGGAGGAGGTACTGGGCATATGGAAGGGGTGTCACGGCGTTTTTTTTCTAGCTCGGGCTGCGAATACACAAAACAAATTAATAAGGGATATGATCTGATTCAAAATGGTTGTATTTCTTTCGGGTTTTAGATCGGTAGCTTCGTCATCATCGTCGTCGTCGTCGTCGTCTGTCTCGCAGCCTATTGCCAGGCCTAGCCTTTAATTTCTCGACTCTTGATAAGAGACGGAAAATGAACCGTCATCGCTCCCAAACGTATTTGCAACTTGATGTATTTTTTGCGGTGTTTCTGTCTCTACCAGCCTAAGTCGGCCTCCAAGACCGAACCCCCCCATCCTCCCCTGCCGTGACAACCAACTGCTGCTCATCATAAAAGACAAAACTCCTCACCAGCTCCTGCCCGTGCGCTCCCGGCAGAGCAACCACGCTCTCCCTATCCAACCCCCACTGCCCATCCCCCCCCTTGGCGAGGTGAACGAGTTGAAACATTTCTTGACTATTATACCACCCAATCATGTTAGCATTTAACCCCCTCCATTTATTGTTGTGTGGTTAACAACTTACTCCTGCGAACCCACGCCCACGACCGCCCCTTGGCCCCCAAGCTTGGGGACCACGTTGGCCAGATACTGACACCCCACCGCCTCTCTGATGTCCCCCACGTCCAGCACCGCCGCCCCCTTGTCGATCGTCTCGTCCGACATGTCGTAGACGGCGAATTTCTCGTCGTGGGAGGCGGCGTAGAGCTCGGTTCCCTGGTTGAGGAAGCCGGCGTGGTGGACGGAGCCGTGGTTGAAGGTTGTGAGGACGAGGTCGTCTTCGTCCGTGATGAGGGTGTCCGAGATGGAGAGGAGGCCGTCGGTGGAGCCGGAGAGGAGGAGGTTGGGGGTGGTGGGGTGGAAGGTGAGCTCGGTGATGTCGTCGGAGTGGATTTCGGAATAGGAGATTTTGAGGGAGGAGGGGGAGCGGAGGTCCCAGAGGAGGATGGAGGCTTGGTGGTTGGCTAGTTCGGTGCCGGCGGCGAGGGTGTGGGAGGGGTTGGAGCAGGCGAGGGAGAGGATGGGGACCTGGTCGGTGTTGCCTGGGTCTTGTTTAGTAAAAACTTGATGAGTGATATGAATGAGTAACTTGGGTACCTTTTATTTGCATGGCGGCTTTGATGGGATTGGTTCTGAAATCCCAGATGGAAACGGTGCCGTTTTCACCTGCGGTGCAGACTATGGACTCGACTGGGTCGTATACTCTGGCACAAGTGAGATTCCCATGATCGGTTCTGATTTGTTTGAGAGGGCCGGCGTTGAGTCTTGTGGGGTCGAAGAGACTGAGAGTTTGGTCTGAAGCAATGGCTGCGAGGCCGGCAGCTACAGGGAGAATTTCCAACACATAAGTGTCTGGTTTGGAGTATTTGTAGCCGTCTACGGCTGTGAGTTGGTACATTTTGGAGTTGAGCTCGGTATCCGTGGTGACTAAGGTACCTAGGTATGGTCAGTGTAAGTGAGTGAGTTTAAAGAGAAATTTAGTTGGGCTATGAAAACTTGGGTGAGAGGTTTTGTGAAAGCCAAAGTTACAGTGTGCAAGACCTACGAGATGTGTTTATGAATGCGCTGGTCTTATAATAACCATATGTCTTCAATTAAATTATGAGAACCCCCATATTTGAACTCGAGATTATCTGATATACCTATTCTAGAAGAAGTATATCTGATGGGGATGGTGACTTGCAGCAGTGAACCACCGGCTTGGCAGCTGGCGCCACCTGTCCCACTTCTTGAAGGCCAGCTTACAACACCCCTGTCGCAACGGGAGCTCCATGGATCTGGACAGCTTACAATCAACATTGACAACATCATTCAGACCACTTTTCGCCAAACCAGTTGGTCGATCCCGATTTCGACTTTCTGGGCGAGCCATGACATGACAGCCTCTTTTAATATCACTTTGACAACCACCAATCCACCATGAGGCGGTACTTTCTGTGGTTATTCCGTGAGCCAACCCACCACTCCAGATGTCGCAAAGACGCCCGCCGCAAGATAGCCCACTAACACACGTCACTTGCAGTGCTCTTGCAGGCCCTCGCCTTCTCCTACGCCGAAGCCCAAGCCGACCAACATGTCCTCGCCGGTGATTCCGCAAAGCCAAAACAAGCAAACGACGATGGATTCCGCCCAGATATGGCCTCGGCCCCGAGTGGAGGGCAACAGCCTGGTATGGATAGCTGGGTACATAAAGGGGTCATGAACCAAGAGACCACTGACAAGCAATCAGGCGCCGAACTCGTCCACTCCGCCATGACCGAACTACGAAAACTATACCAACCATTACATCACAAAGCAAAGAGACACCAGGGCGTTGTCAGCATGATCCTGAACTTTGCTCTCAAGGCCGTCCCAACACTGCGGCTCACTGCACCCCCGGCCGAGACGTCACCAGCTACCCCGAGCCTCAGCGGACCGCTCCTGCATGCATCCAAACTCCTCAATGAAGCTGCACGACAGAACAACTCGGACGCTCTCTATATTTTGGCCGAGATGAACTTCTACGGCAACTTTTCACACCCAAGGAACTTTAAGGAGGCCTTCAACAACTACCACAAGCTGGCACTGCTCAATGGGAACAACTCGGCCTTGTACATGATGGGGCTCATGTATTCGACTGGAATTGGTGGCGCTGTTGAGGCAGACCAGGCCCGGGCACTCCTGTATTACACGTTTGCCGCGAACAGGGGCCACACGAGAGCGCAAATGTCACTGGCGTACCGACACCACGCAGGGATTGGGACACCTAAGAATTGTGACATGGCTGTCAAGTACTACAAACAGGTTGCCGACAAGGTCATGACGTGGTATCGGTCGGGCCCACCGGGAGGGATGCGCTGGGTTGACGAAGCACACAGGATTGCCGACGAGCTCGGAGGAGTGTATGGCGAAGGTGCCAGCGCTTACAGTGCCGGAAGGGAAAGCGTCCAGAAGACGGCCGACTCTTATGCGTCGATCGAGGATATCATCGAGTATCTCAACCTGATGTCCGAAAAGGGCGACTTCAAAGCATCGTTCAACCTTGGTAGAATATATTACGAGGGGCAAAGAGGTCACGAGATCAACTTGGCCGAGGCAAAACGATATTTCTATGAGGTTGCGCAGCAGTACTGGGTAAAGGGTCAACAAGTTCAGAATCCCAAGCCTGGGCTCGATAAGTATGCAGCCAAGGCGGCTGGATACATTGGGCGTATGTATATGCGTGGGGAGGGTGTCGACCAGAACTTTATCCGAGCCAAGTATTGGTTCGAACGGGGTTCCTACCTCAAGGACTCTCAGTCGCAGTACAGTCTCGGCTTGCTGTATCTCAATGGATACGGAGTGCCTGTGGACGTCCCCAAGGCTACGGACTACTTCAAGGCCGCCGCGATGCAAGACTACCCATATGCCGAAGTAGCGCTCGGTGCTCTTCACCTTGACCAAGGCGGCACAGACGACCTAGCGGCGGCCAACCACTACTTTGAATTGGGTGCCAGGTGGGCCAATATCGAGTCATACTACTATCTCGGCGAGCTCAACCTTCTTGGGGTTGGCCGTGAGAAGTCGTGCAGCGCTGCGTTGGGTTACTTCAAGAGCGTGTCTGAAAGGGCCGAGCCTTTTGTGTCCTCCTGGGCCGAAGCTAACCTGGCCTATGACGATGGCGACGAAGAGCTTGCTCTGCTTGAATATCTCGGCGCTGCTGAACAAGGCTATGAAAAAGCACAAAACAACGTCGCCTACATGCTTGACCCGGAGAAATCTCTCCTCGAGATCCCACAATGGCTTTACCGCAGGGCTCTCAAGTCGCCCCTCCTTCGGAACCCGCGTCTCGCCCTGACGTACTGGACTCGCTCCGCCCGCCAGGGCAATATCGATTCTCTGGTCAAGATGGGGGATTATTACCTCCACGGGATTGGTGCAGAACCAGATGTGGACAAGGCCCTTCAGTGCTACCAGGGCGCGTCGGAATACCAGCAGAGCGCGCAAGCTATGTACAACCTGGGATGGATGCACGAGCATGGGGTCGGTCTCGAGCAGGATTACCACCTGGCCAAGAGACATTATGACGCGGCGTATGAGATCAACGAGGAGGCTTACCTGCCAGTGTCGTTGAGCTTGTTGAAACTGAGGGTGAAGAGCGCGTGGAATACTTTCACCAACGGAGCGATCAACAGTATTAGGGATGAGCCAGGTATGAATCACATTTTCTTTTCTCATGGTCTGAAAATCAAAAGCTAACATATCGGAACACAGTCGAGAAGAAACATTGGTCGCTTCGCGAGTGGATCAACAACTTCCTCCAGGAGGAGAATGCCGGGGGGCAGTTGTACGACGATTATTACTCAGACGAGTACTATGATGAGGCCGCCACCGGTCAGAACGGCGCCGGGCCGATGCCGGGGGGTGACGGGCCAGACTTTGACGACGACGGTGTCCTGGATAGTTTGATTATCTTAGGCTTGGTTAGTGCCCTGGCGTTCTTGTTGATGTACCGGGCGCAGAGACAGCAGAGGCAAGATGAGGCCAGGAGAAGAGAGCAGGAGGGCGGAGTCGCTGGTGGTAATGGACAGCAGCCACCACCAGCGGCAGCAGCGCCATTCCCTCAGCTTGGGCAGCCAGGGTTTGGGGGATGGGGGCCAGGGGGGGTTGGTCATTGACTCGCGAGGGACTGGTAGTCCCAGGGAAAAGGAAACATCATTAGGGGGGTGTAGGACAAGGAGTGAGGGTGCGGTATGGTAGGACATTCAAGGGATTGAATCAAGTGTATCATAGGGGCACAACTGCAAAAAGGCATTAAGCGAGGCGTACTGTTAGGATGGATTTTGTGAACTTTGTTTCTTTCTGGTAGCGTGCAATAGAATTTGCTCTTTCATATTTATTCCGGCTTGTTGATATCAAGACTCCTTGACGAGTTGATTGATTTGGTGTTGAGGTCAAGGAGCTCGGGCCACCTTTCACCAGAGCTCCAAAATGGTGATTTGATTGGTTCGCTCACTCACTCATCAGCCCTTCAACATCAAAGTGGGATTTCTCACGGAACTCAGATCTGGCTACTCTCTGCGTCTTAAAGAAACTCTTGAATCATGACGATTCAACTACGACTGATTGGGGGGCTGTCTCGAGTACCACTCAGCACTGTGGTGCGGGGAGGTGTAAAGCTGTCGACATGCCCACACGTTGCCACCACCCGAGCTCTCTCATCACTCATAACAACAAGGCCGACAACACTCAGAGTGGGGAGTCAGCCATCACTTATCTTGAGAGCAACTTATGCCTCAAAACCCAAGGGTCAGAACGCTACCAAGAATGTAGCTGTTGAGGAGCAAGCTTTGCTTGCTGAAGCAGAGAAGGCCAAAGGCCAGCAAGAACAGCAGCAGCAGCAGCAGTTGCAACAAGGGCAGGGCAAGAAGGAGAAGACTGGTATGTCCCTTTTCACGCACTCCACAAGCAAAAAGAACAGCATTTAATCTGATGCATCTCGAATAGAATACCCAGAACGCCTGATGATCTACCACGCCGGCACAGGCAGTACGTCTCTCCACCCATCCTTCCCGCTCTCATACATGGCCCCCTAACCTAACCTGCTTGCCGCAACAGAAACAACCTTCCTCGGCACCCTCCGCTTCGCCACCCTCCTCCTCTTCGCCGGCTTCGGCCTCGTCCTGACCCCGCACTACATCAAGTCCGGCGCGCCGATCCAGTACCCCCTCGCCTCCCTCGCCTGCGGCCTCATCCCGCTCGTCTACGTGGGCTACTTCACCACCCCGTTCGTGACCTTTATCCACCTCCGCTTACCCCCTTACGCGCGGTGGTCGACGCCGATCCTGCAGCGGTTTGCCAGGACGGCGCCGCCGGACACGCAGGTGGACATTACGACGCTCAGCTTGACGGGGACGCCGAGGCACAGCTCGATGGTGCTTTCTGACCTGAGGGCGACGAGGGAGAGGTTTGGGATGGTGAATTTCAGGAGGGAGACGAAGGGGCTGAATGAGAAGAGGAAGTGGTGGAGGTGGAGGGCGGTGGGGGGGTTTAATATCCAGGAGGGGAATGAGAAGAATTGTAGGGCGGGGTGGGTTTGGAAAGAGGTTGCGGAGGGGATTAGGGGGAGGGGAGAGGTTGGGAATGGGGGGAAGATTGAGAATGGGGGGAAGATGGGGCAGTAGATATGGGGAGATGTGTATGATAGTAGAATGATGTGATGTATATATCTTACAAGTCTTTCGCGTTGGGCACGCGTGATTGTGAAAGGGGTGGTGTTGATGGGTAGGTAAAAACAGGGCAGGTGGTTGATAATAAGGTATTCTCGCATGCTTGAGTGCACATGCCGGTATCCTGGCACCCACGGTATATACACCAGCTCCCCGCACTGACCGTCACCGAACGAGACTCCCAACTCGGCTCTTGCCAAATGGCGTAGCAGTATTGGGAGTCGCGGCGCCGACTTGGGTAAGGTCCCCTGAGGTACCAAGGGGCGTCCGTTCGAGTCCTTTTCGAAGTAAAACCTTTCGAGGTTTTCGTACCCGAGTCCCCTCTCCGTTAGGGGCGGCTCGGCGAGCTTTTTGATGGTTTTTTGTACGAATTTTTTTTTTCTCCCTGTCTTTTAAATCACTTTGCTGAGATATGGTTGGTGATGATGGCTTGCGAGAGGGGTTTGGAGATGATAGGAATGAGTTTAGATAGCTTGATGTTGGTGGTAGAAAGAGCTTGTTGGGCCTTTTACACGCGACTTTTTTCTTTTTTTTTTTTTTTTATACACTCGATCCTTTCTGCTTGTTTGTCGACTATTTCTTTTTCGAGGGAAACGCGATTGCTAATATGATGATGTTGTTGTCGTTTGTTGATAGAGACGAATGTTGTTTATACTCCAAGAACAAAGGCGAACTATCGACATTGCAAGTTGCTCCTGCCTGCCCGCCCGCCTGGCACCATTTAGGTATTCCGGTTTCGACCCCAACTCGATTGTACCCTTCTTTGAGAGTCCGTCCAAATATACCTGCACTCGGAGTAAAAGATGTTGCCGCCACATTACCGGGCGTGGTGGCTGAGACTTGATAGCGTTAGCCTGTTGATCTTCTGGTCTTGCATTTCCGCCCGAATTATCTTTCTCTCAGGTTCTTCAGTGCAGAAGAGCAATGATGGAAATGATTTCTTTTCTTGCACCTTGGTGCTTCCAAGTAGATGCTGGTGGCCCTCTTTCTCAAGGGTCTTGAAGATGGTGCTGACGTATTTATCCTGATACCAACTCAATGCAGCGTTGAAGCTGCCTTGAGGAAAACAAGATGGCATTAACGGGTTAAATTGAGGATGACCAAACAAGCTACAAGTACATACAACATCAAGGTGATCGGCCACTATTCCAACAAGACCACCACTCCAACAAAACCACCACTCCAACAAAACCACCACTCCAACAAAACCACCACTCCAACAAAACCACCACTCCAACAAAACCACCACTCCAACAAAACGAACCGCTCAGGAAGCAGCATTCGGACCCAGCCCCAAGCTCCAGACGAATAGCATCTGGGATCACGCAAGCGCAGTCCCGAAAGCAATACTCATATCCAACAGCAGTGGGGCCTTCCACATCCAGCAACACCTCCTCGTCCTCGCAATAGAAGGGCATGGAGGCCCGCACAGGACGGAAGACCCTCGGGCGGGTCACGGCATTGTAGTTCGTACAAACTGGATTTGGCGCCTGGGCTGGTGCCGAGTCGGGAGCAATGGGTGAGGCTACACTAGGGCTTGCTGGAACGTGCCCAGGGATAGGATGATAAGGATGGAGAACCGCGCGTGTGGTTAGGTAGTTGTATAGGTTCATACAATGAGAGGGTCTAAAGACTGATTGGTTGTCGGGGAGAGAAAAATTGAGATTACCTTTATTTTTTTGGAGTTGGGATGGAGAGTTGAAAAAGTGAAGGGTTTGTTTGCTGGAGATTGAGAATGGTGCAAAAGTGAGTTGGGACAGGCACGTGACAGGGTGGTGGTGAACGCCTGAAGAATGAGAAAAGTTTCTCAGTTTTATACCTACCCATGGTCTCTGTGTTCCACCCTTGAGGTATTATAGAGGAGAGATATCATCATGTCAACCTGGTGTTTAGCGGACGATCATGTCTTGCCTTTTCGGTCTTTCTCAGCAACTCCATACGACAGATCATCAAGCATGAGGTCGGGGTAGATGTCGATTTCCCATTTTACGATGAGACTTTATATTCGTAGGCTATCGGGTTTCCATAGTTGAGGTCCAGAGACGATCAGTAGATGTCATAGCTCCAAAGGTGAAGTCGGTGAGGGGATCGCGTCTTGTATTCTCTCAGTCACTGATAATCCTGTTTTACAACTTCCCCTTATTATATTTCCTTGCTTTCATCAACAAATTCCACAACCTGTCTCAAACCCCCGGCATATTCCGGTAGCTTTTCTTGTGGGGTATTCAGACACTCTGTTTCTATTGGGATCAATATACATATGCAGACTTTTAGAAGGACATGCATGTGATCAACAGCCTGGTTGTCGGTGATATCGTGAGGGTTAACAGTGTGTGGTTGGAAAAACGAAACACAACCCCAACCCTGATCTTTTCATCTTCGGCAGTGGTTGCATTACAGTGGGTCCCCTACTAGCTAAATACAACCCTGCCACATGGAATTCTCCCACTGTCACCTGTCACTCACACCATTCGCTCACCTCACCGTTTATATACCATATCTCACTCTTTTTCACTTTTACATCTTTGTTTGAACCTCAATCAATTTCCTATCTACCCTTTCCCCCTCTATACCACACCATTCACGAGAAAACTAATAACTCCTCCCCAACTCCAACCCCCTCCCGCTCCTCCTCTCCCCCCAAACCTCCCACGCCCCCTCCACCCCCCCCATCAAAACCGGCATCCCCACCACCCCAGCCATCACCCACCCCCCCATCCCTTTCGTCACCAACCCCCCCTGATAACCAAACTCGTACCCTACGCCCCAGAGGACTTCCTCCACGACCCAGATCATACCCCCCGCCAAGAGGCCGACCGCCCCTCGGAAGCCAACCGCGGGCGGGACCTGCCACCGCTGCATGACGTAGCGCGTCCATAGGGCTGCTGCCAGGAGGGTGGTGATGGCGGTGGTGGTGGTGGTGGACGGCGCGAGGTGGGAGAGTAGGAGGTGGGAGGAGAGCGTGAGGAGGGAGTAGAGGGCCGCGAGGCGGACGACGTAGAAGGCGAGGACGAGGTCCCAGAGGACCGAGATGGGGGAGTCGTTGAGGGGTTCGAAGAGGAAGATGTGGTGGGATTTTTCTGACTTCATGGTTGTGTGGGTATATGTGTGGTGTGTGTTGTTGTGTGTGGACTTGCAAGTGGTGGTTTTTGCAAGTGCGAGAGTAGTGGTGATATGATGCTCAAGGTAGGTTGTTGTTGTGTTTGTGTGTGTGTGTGTGTGTGTGTGTGCAAGTGTAGAGTAGTGATTTATAGTGATGTGCTCAAAGGTAGGTTTGTGCGGTGGTATCTTGCAAGTGATGTCTGTGCAAGGTGTTAGGTGTTGTGTAAGTGTAAGCTGTCAATCTTTTCTTGTCAAAATCGACGACAGCAAAAGTGATAAATAATATATCTTGGACAATAATGCCTGATATACAATACAATGTTCTTTTTTTGCTTGACCGAAATAATAAATCCAAGCCCCCAGCCACAAGCGAAAAAAAATGCCTTGGGGGTTATTTATCAACGAAGGATTCACCTACAAAATGCTCGTTGGGAGAGGCTCAGATCAGATAGGTAACTGCATGGTGGTGGTATGACTGCGCATCTGACCACCCCCAACTCGAACCACCACCACAAAAAAGCAGCACACTCCAAAGCTGCCAGCACACAGACGGAATACACCAGAACCTGTAAAGCCTTTCGTATGTCTCCTGTCATCTTCAGCGCACGGCTGCTTCATTTGCGTGATGTTTGCATCATGAGACCGCAAGGCCCAACCACTGTCTACAGGCATCCGGCCAGTATCTCAGCCGAGGCACCCAACGGCATCCAAATTCATGTAATAGAATAAAGGGGTTACACAAAAGAATACACGCTTCAATTCTAGTGCAAAAGCCATCCCAATTGCATCCATTTATCAAGGCCAACCTTCTTCCTCTGGGTATCGCTGTAAATCATGGATGGGCAAAACCATCTCCTCTAGAGGTCAATACTCCTTTATTTCTTTCTGTTTTGTTTTTGTTTTTGTCCATTAGCCTCCAGGCCTAAATCGTGGCCTTGGAGAGCTTGCTAGCCAACTCATCCACCTCCTTGTCCTTGAGCTGGACAACTGGCTCCTCCTGAGCCTCCTCGGCCTCCTTGATGAGCTTCTCAGCCCGCTCCTCGACCTCCTCCTCTTCTTCCTCTTCCTCTTCCTCCTCGTCGGAATCAATCTCCTCGAGATCGCTCAGGCTGTCAAGGCCCCAGTCGTCCTCAATGACAATGTCACCACCCAACTTCTCCTTGCGCTCCTCCAAAAGCTCCTGCAACAGGATAATCGACTCGTCGTCCTCTGTGAACTTGTTGCCGTTGAGCTCAATCTTTTTGAGCGCGGGGAGCGCCTCTTTCGCGGCCTCGGCCAAGCTCTTGAGACCAGGAGCAGTGATGTCGTTGTACTGCAGGCGCAGAATCTCGAGGTTCTTGTTCTTACCCTGAGCAAGGGATTCGCCCAACAACACACTACCCTTGGCGCTGAGAAGAGAGTCGCCAATGCCCAACTCGAGAAGCTCAGTCCAGCCGGGCGCAACCTTGGCCAGAGCCTTGGCGCCCTTCAAGGTGAAAGTGTTGTCCTGGAGATCCAGCACTCTGAGCTCCGAAGTGTGACGCAGACCCTCGCTAAGCAGATGCGAAATACCCTCTTGCCGAATGCCGTTCTGAACCATCTTGATTTCCTTGACCTTGTTGTGCAGGCTGAAGGTCTTGGCCCAGGCGGTCATGCTGCCGTTCTCCAACCGGTTGCGACCGCAGATGACTGTCTCGAGATCGGGCACATCTTGCCCTTGCTTGCGCGCCTCCTCCTTCTTTGCGTGGAGCTCCGAGAGCGCATCGGCGATCAAGATACCGGCGTGGGGGCCCAGACCGTTGTTGTTAAGGTAGAGGTGCTGCAGGGGGACGTGTGCGGCGAGGAAAGCGACGAGTGGCGCTTGTGTGTTGAGGCCAAAAGCGTTATCGTTGAGGTTGATGGTGTTGAGCTTTGGGAGGTTCAAGATGGAGGTAAGAAGGGAGGAAAGGGCCTCTGGGATTTCGTTGAGAAGACGGCCGGTGAAGATATCGGCGAGGTTGGCAACCTGAATCGCGAGTGGTTAGTACGGCTGGAACTGGCGAGTAAGCAGCAAGGTAGGTGGGAGCAGGGCACATACGCGCAATGATTTCTTGGTCGCAAGCACCTCTCCGAGCAGTTTGCATGCGCCGACACCGAGTGTGTTACCAAGCAGATGGACCTCCTCAACATCGTCCATGGCGCGAAGCTCGGCGATATGGGGCTCCAGGTCCTCGGCCGTGTCCAGCTTCAGACCTTTCCCCTCGAGGGAGAAGACCTTGGTGGTGGGGGCCATATTGGTATGTTGGATCTGAAGATGGATGGCGAAAAAAGAGATGAAGCCGTGAACTGCTGTGGTATCGTGGTGCAAAGACGCAAGGTTTGGCTGTATGTGAGGACACGCGTGGTGGACGGCTGCAGGAGCGAGTCTGGGTTCTGGTATAAAAACAGCGATGGTGGGGGAGGGGCAGAGGGGTAAACAAGAAAAGTCCCTGCGTTCCAGATTGTTTTGGGCGCCAACCAGGCGTGCCAGGCAGTGCCAGTGGCAACCCTTGTCGCGCGCGCGCACCGTGTGCCTGGAGGTGTCTTTGAAGACCAGCTGTCTGCCAGCTGGCCGGGCCTGGCCTCATGTCATTCACCGTCCCCTTGCGACTTGCATGTCCCCGTAGGTCGCTCTTGCTGATCGGCGAACGCGCACTGCGGCAGGCAAAGCACGGGTGCTGGCACTCGACAGCATCCCATTGAATGTTTGCGCCGTCCATGATTGTTCCCCCAAACGTAGTAATTTTGGCTTTTCAACAATTGACGCTGTAAATTTCCTCAACAGAACCACCACTACATATCATTAAAGTGCAACTCAGATGAGCTTGTATTCTTGATAATCAGCTTATAAAAGGGAGCACGGAACACCAGGCCACTGGGTAACATACACACTTCCATCCATCTCAACACGCCTACCCATAACAAAACCTATCATCCGATCCATCAACAAGGTAACTCAAGTCGTCCTTGCCTTGCCACAAAGTCCATCAAAATGGCGCGATTAAGCTCCCCAATCGACGACTCGGGTTCTCCCCTCTCATCCATGGCATCCTCCGACAACGAGTTTCCAGATCACGACGTCCCCGAAGATATCATGGAAGACGCACCACCAACCAAACGTCTCAAGACGGCTACCGGTTCGGTCGCCTCACCAGCATTTCACAAGGAGGCCAGCGTCGACCCAGACCTGGACAACATGTCACTGGTCTCTTCCGATACCGATGGCGACGTGCCAAACTCGCCCATCAATGCGCGCCAAGAAGAGGACGAGTATGCAGAACAGGTCACCATCTGCAACTGGGAGGGGTGCAAGGCTGGCGACCAGGGCAACATGGACAATCTGGTCGAACACATTCACAGCGATCACATTGAAACTCGAGCGAAGAAGTACACATGCGAATGGATTGGGTGCACGAGGAAGGGAATGGCCCATGCCAGTGGCTACGCTCTCAAAGCCCACATGCGAAGTCACACGAGGGAGAAGCCATTCTACTGCTATCTTCCAGGTAAGCTCTCCAACACCGTTGGTTGGAAATGGCACTAATCACCGACACCAGAATGTGACCGCGCCTTTACTCGCTCCGACGCCCTAGCCAAGCACATGCGAACAGTCCACCAGACAGAGGACCTCCGACCCTCAGATCCCGTATCGAAAGCCCACCAAACCACGGGCAAGTCAAGCAAGAACCTCCGTATCATTCTCAAGACGCCGCAATCACACGCTGCTGGGCAGGATGACGCGGTGGACGACAGCAATGCCCAGAACGACGACTCCGAGGACATGTGCACGCCCTTGGACGAAGAGCTGTTTACTCCCGAGGAGCTAGCTATGCCGCGCGAGAAGCTATTCCGCCTGGCCAAACTTCAGCTAAAGTGGGCCGAGGAAGAAGGGAAGCAGCTCGAGGCTGAGATCAAGGAAGCGGAGGAACTTTACAAACGGGAGTGGCTGGAGAAAGAGGTTCTGCTAGAACAGGTCATACGGAGCGAGAAGGACTGGTATGCTCGTAAGCAGGCAGTGTTGTCGGGGGAGGCGGACGTGGTGGTGACGGCTTCTGAAACCGCGGCAAATTCTGTCGAAGATGCGCATAATTAGTCTGTGGGCGCTCAAGATCAGCTTTTGGACACTCCTGCGTATCATCGGACTGGACTTCGTCTGTCTTTCCGGGGCCCTTTTAATCATTAGATCCCTCATTTATATCTTCGGATCCCTCTTCGGAGTCTCGGGTCGTTGCCGGTCTTCCCTCCCCTCCTCCCTCTCCTCCTCCCTCTCCTCATCTCGAGCAGCAGCGTGGGGTTTTGTATCCGGCATGTCGGTTTGGGCGGGATGGGAAGGTGGTTTGGGATGAGCAGGTCGTCGTCACGGGTGTGGGGTGGAGTCACGATTCAAGAAGAGAAGAAGAAGAGGGTGGTTGGTGATAAGGGGGGGAAAGGAAAGCGTGGCTTTGTAGTAGGTAGCGTACCTGGTTCAGCGTTTGATGGTATGTATGTGCTGGTGGTATTGATGTGGTATTATTATTACCTTGATGTGAAAATTAAGCTTTGAGAGATAATAGACACGACCCTTGGTTATCTTGATAGCCCTCTCGACTACCGTTCAAGCCGTATGAAAATGCATATAAGGCCTATCGGTTATCTTTTTCTGTGTATTGACAGCACTCAAAAAGGTGTTAAAAGATAACAGTTAGGCTGTGTGTTGTTGTTATCTTGAAAGCCGCTCTCGACTGCCATTCAAGCCGTACCAAAATATATATATTTTCCAGTCCTGTCATTTGTCTTTTATCGATGTCTTGATTATTAGGTAGGTATCAAGGGCATTAGAACAATGTTTAAAGGCAGCAAGGCAGTCTCTTTATTTGTTGGTTCATAATGATGATGATGTGTGAGAGAACCATCGACATTTTTCATCACAGAAATATCTATCCTACTACTTACTACACTTAATTACTGCAAAGAAAAAACAGAAAACAAACTTTTTTTCCCCACCCGACCCTACCACCAAAATCACCCTACCTACCTACACATATATCTATCTATCCAGTGCCAAATTTTAATACCCATATATCCCCATACCCCAAATCCTAATACCCCCCGCCCCCCCTTCACCTCAACTTGTCCTCTACCTCCTCTTCTTATCCGCCTCCTTATTCTTAAACGGCCACCCACTAGTAGCCTTATCCGCCCCCGTCCGCCTGCTCACCCTCTTCCCGTTGCCAAAGAGGACGACGCACAGGCCCACGCTGGCGAGAAAGCTGCTGGCTAGGCAGCCGATGAGGTAGGCTGTTTGCCCCCCTCCTCCTGCTCCTTTGCCGGGGGTGGAGGAGGAGGTGAATTGCATATAAGAATAAACACCGGCGCTGGTGTGGTAGAGGGTGGTGATGAGGACCGCGGTGGTGGAGTAAGGGTTTGATGTTGTTGTTGTTGCTGCTGCTGGGTTTTTGGTGGTGCTGGGGGTGCCGAGGGGTAGGAGGCCGGAGAGGATGAGGAGGATGAGGGCGAGGGAGAGTTGGGTTAGGGAGAGGGAGCGGGCGAGGTAGGTTTCGGCTGTGGCGAGGGCGGGGGGGAGTGTTGGTGGGGTGGTTTATATGGTTGGTGAAAGGATTGGGGGGGGGGGGACGTACTGCTTGAATGGGGGGAGTAATTTGAGGGGGAGGGATTGGAGGGGGAGAGGAGGGTTGTAATAAAGGAGGGCCAGAGGAGGAGGGGGAGGGATTGGGCGAGGAGGTAGAGGAAGGAGCTGATGTGGAGGAAGGTGGTGGCCTTGGGGTGGTGGTGGAGGGGGGGCATTGGGTTAATTGTTGATCCTTTGGTTGATGGGGGGGTGGGAAGGGTGGACTTACATCCATTTCTGAGGATGGGTTGTCCATTTTGGTGGTGTACGTAGACTTGGTATAACAAAGAATAATATGTGAAAACTGAACTGTGAAAGTG
The DNA here is from genome assembly GCA_030512305.1 of Cercophora samala. NCBI lineage: Eukaryota > Fungi > Ascomycota > Sordariomycetes > Sordariales > Lasiosphaeriaceae > Cercophora > Cercophora samala. Next base: position 23,565 of record JAULSY010000164.1, read on the forward strand.
AGTTTTTGTGTGGTGGTAATGTGTAAGTGGTGTCTAAGTGGTGGTGTTGAAGCTCCAAGTACCCTTGTATCATCCGCTACGTCATCTCGCAAATGGCACGTCAGTGATTGGCACAGTGCGGGCGCCGAGGAGACGGGCGGCCCGCCTAGAACATGGGGGTCTCCTGGCGGGTAGCGGGGCGCCCACTCAACCGCCACCAGGGGAGCCGATGTCGCATTTTCGCACCTAGTTTTGGTCGGAAGCAAGCGCATTTCAAAGCAAAGAGTCACTGAATTTACAAATTGTGCATCTCCGGGAGTGGGCTTCAAGATAGCAGCTTAGTGAATTATCTTGGTCCCTGTGGCTTTCTCTTCTTCCAGATCCAGGACACACTCTTTTTAGGACCTTGAACACACACACGAAATCAACTGGAAGCATTGCTTGCGACAAGTCTCTTTACAACATTCTTTGACATCTGATCGTGGGGTGACAGCCCCTCCATCGATCAACCCCTCGACAACCACCCCTCGAGTTTGAGCTCTTTCCTACCTCGGTGACATCGATCACCACAGCCGACCCTCACAATGTCAGCCATCCTCTCCATCGACGACCTCAACGACTTCATATCCCCCGGCGTGGCCTGCATCAAACCAATCGAAACCCTCCCCACCGCGCCACCACCACCACCAACCTCCGAATCCCTCGAATTCGAAGTCATCCTCGACGGTCAACAACCCTCCTCCCAACCCGCCGGCCCAGCGCAAATATCCCTCACAGACTGCCTAGCCTGCTCAGGCTGCGTCACCTCCGCCGAAGCCGTCCTCGTCTCCCTCCAATCCCACAATGAAGTCCTCTCTCTATTGGACTCGGCGCCCGCCCTCGCCCTCTCCGAAGATGGCACCACCGTCACCACCAACCTCGACGAAAACCCCTCCTCCAAGCTCTTCGTCTGCTCCATATCCCCCCAGGTCCTCGCCTCCCTAGCCGCCGCAATAGGCAACAACACCACCCAGACCCAAGTATCAAACATGATCACCCACCTCCTCTCCAACCCCTCCCTCGGCCTCCCCTCGGGCGGCAAACACAACAACGGGTTCACCTACGTCGTCTCCACCAACCGCGCCCGCGAAGCCTCCCTAGTCCTAGGCGCCGACGAGGTCCTCTCCCCCGACAACACCACCAACCCCAACATCAAGAAGCCAGTCCTGACCTCCAGCTGCCCCGGCTGGGTCTGCTACGCCGAAAAGACCCACCCTTACGTCCTCCCTTACCTCTCCAAGGTCAAGTCCCCCCAGGCCCTCACCGGCACCCTCCTCAAAACAACCCTCTCCAAAACCCTCAGCATCTCCCCCGACAGGATATGGCACCTCTCCATCATGCCCTGCTTCGACAAGAAGCTCGAAGCCAGCCGGGAGGAACTCACCGACGCAGTCTGGAATAACACCTCCGACCCAGCAGCCACCAGCACCGCACAAAAGGGAATCAGAGACGTCGACTGCGTAATCACCACCAAAGAAATCCTCATGCTCGCCGAATCACGCAACATCAATTTCTTCTCTCTACCTACAACCCCATATACCTCAACAACAACAACCCCCTTCCCTCACAAAGCCATAGGCGACTTCCTCTTCCCTTGTTCCTCCTCTCCCCACCCCGGGAAAAACCAACAGCAAACCTCCCTCGCCGGCACATCAGGCGGAAACCTCCATTACATCCTCCACACCCTCCTCTCCCAACACCGGGGCTCCACCCTCACCACCACCCGGGGCCGCAACGCCGACGTGGTGGAGTACTCTGTCCTCTCCCCCTCGGGCGAGCAAATCTTCCGGGCCGCCCGCTACTACGGCTTCCGCAACATCCAAAACCTCGTCCGAAAGCTCAAACCCGCCAAACCCTCCCGCATGCCCGGCGGGAAACCTTTTGGTTCCGCCCGCCGCCCCGGCAAGGCCGCGGGAGCAAACGCGCTTGACTTCTCGTACGTCGAGGTGATGGCCTGTCCGGGGGGCTGCACCAACGGGGGCGGGCAGCTCAAAGTCGACGACCCAATCGTGCTGGAAAAGATGGGCTTCGGGACCGAAAACAAGCCGGGACCGCAGGAGCAAAAGGCTTGGCTGGAGGTGGTGGACGAGGCGTACTTTTCTGGCGAGGAAGAGTCGTCGACGATGCCGTCGTCGTCGTCATCACAAGGGGACGGTGGGAATGATGGGTTGGTGGTGGCTGGGATATCGCCGGGGTATGTTCGAGATGTGTTGAGGATATGGTCCGAGCTGACGTCGGTGCCGGTGGAGAGGCTGGTGTACACCACCTTTCGGGAGGTGGTGAGTGACGTTGGCAAGACGCTAACGCATGCTGAGCAGGTGGCTCAGTTGGCGGGGAAGATTGGTGGTGGTTGGTAAAAAAACACTACACTGGTAACCCTTGATGTGGTAGCTGGGGATATTTGTTTTCATACAGCTCATATAGAATGATACCATGTAGCGTCTGTGAATTTTTTAGCTGAAGATGAATGAATTCAAAAATCAGCCGTTGGGCGCGCCTCGTTTGGCGAATCCGAAACCTCCTCTGCCGCTGCCGTCTGGTCCTCGTGGTTGACGTGTAATTTGATCTTCTTCTCGGGGAGTGTGAGAGCGGCTGGATTGCTGAGAGGAGGCAGGGCCGCCTCGTCGGTTGGGTTTGGGGGTGTATTCTGCGTCGAAGAGCTCCCTTGAACTGCTCGGCTGGGATTCACTCGTTTGCTGTTGTTGTTGTTGTTGTTGCCGATTGTTGTTGCTACTGCGCCCATTACCGCCATTATTGTTGTTGTTGTTATAATCCCCCCTGCCCCTCCCATTCCCCCTCCCTCTCCCACCCCTTCCTCTATGCCCTCCCCTCCCCTCATTCCCAGTCCCAGCCTGCGGCGGGGTCACCGTTCCCGGCGACGACTGGCCCGAGGAAGGATTCGAGTCCCCGAAGATCTTTGCCCTCTGTTCCTGGTACCGGCGCTGCTTTTCCTCTAGTTCTTTCCTCTGGCGCTCCTTGCGCTCTTCAAAAGTTTCGGCCTTTTGGGGGTTGGTGTTGGCGTCTTCGTCGTCGTAGTCGTCGTCGGCTGCGGTTGGGCGGCGGGAGAGGAGCTTCATGGGGGGTTTGAAAGGGGTGGCGAAGGGGATTGGGGTCGTCATGGGGAGGTAGGCTGGTTGGGAGGGGCTTTCGCTGTGGAGTTGAGTTTGTGGTTAGTGATGGGGCTGTGGAGGTGGAGGTTAGGGGGGAGGAGGGGGGAGACGTACGCTGACTCCCATAATCTGCGCTGCTCTTCGAGGTGTTTTGCGCGGCGCTCGGCTTTGGAGAGGGGGGGTGGTGGTGGTTGTTGTTGTTCTGGTTCGTTGTTGGTGGGGGAGCTCTTTGCTAGGCGGTCGGCTTGGGCTTCCCAGTCGTCGTCCCAGGCGTCGGGGAGGGGGGTGCGGTTTTTGGACATGGTGGGTGGATGGTTGGTTGGTTGGTTTGGTTGGGTGTGTAATTTTCTGTGGGTGTTTTGACTGCTTGAAAGCATGTGTCAAAAAGTATGCGATTAGATATAGCTAGCTATATGGAGCAATCGCAAAGTCGGGCCAATACTATTATTATCTGTCTCGTTTGAAGGGGGGGGGGGGAGGGGAAGGTGGGAGAGAAATCGTGAACTTGACAATTGAAAATGGAGCCTCAAGAGAGAGAGAGACGCAGCACACAACGGCAGGGATCCCTGAACCCAGATTGGTCTTCCCGCAGCAGGGGGGGGCTCCACACCACTGCCTGTTGAAGGGAAGGCGCACGGGCCATGAGCTGTCGGACAGGGCTATCGGGCAGTTGGATGACCATGACACCCCTTTGACATTGACCTTCTTTTTCTTTTGGAGTTGGAAGAAAGTCCGTTTTTTTTTTTATGTTGATCTCGAAAGCTTGTTTCTCTCACGATTCTGTTACGAGACTCTTTATTTTTCTGTCTGGTGAAAAGAATCTGCTTGGGCTTTTAGAGTTCAGTCCCTCAAGTTCAAACACAAAATGTCTACCGACCTGACCATGGCCGACTTGCCGGATCTCAGCACACCACCTATCCAGACAGGACAGCATCAACAGCACACCCCGGCCGGGAAGCCACTGGCGGCGTGGAATACACCCAAGTTTAGAGAGGAGTATGAGAATGCTAGAGCCCGGCTCCAGCATGGCGATTTCAGTTGCTGTAAGTACACATGCTTTTGTCCAGTGATACTTTGGCATATCTGATATGGTCTTGTGCATCTATCTATATAAATACAAAATGTGTGTAATTTCAGTACTAACTCAACAACCAGCGGCTCTCCCCGATCCGCTTGCCCCTCGTCCAGCCATAGCAACCCACAGCCGATTTGATCCCCAGACGGAGGAACGGCTGAAGGGCGTTCTCAGAGCGGCGAAGGAGTCTGCTCGGGGTGCTTAGTTCATGATTGGTTTGAGGTGGTTCACTCGGTGGGCCGAGCAACTGGTACTGGGCGATTGTATGTTGGTGGAAGGCGTGTGGAGGTTCATGGCTCATTCATGATGATTTACGACATTAAGCATTGTTTTACAACATAAAGAGACGATAGTCTCGCTCAAGAGGTTAGGTATCTCTCATTGGCAGGTTGGTCTATTCAATCAAAACAGGGTCTTACATCAAGATGTATATGCTTACATTCTTTGACGGTTATGTGTCTTCACAAGTGCAATCAGTATGAATGGTTATGATCTGACTGTATCATGGCGATCACTCGCCCACTCTCAACCTTTTGGTCAGCATAAATTGCGTAGGTGGAAAGACATGGCGGGACTCGAGGCATGTTGCTCTGAAATGACATGGGTTCAGTTGGAGATCTCGATTCTATCTATAAAAAAAAGCAAGATGCTCAGCAGGGGGTGGTGGTTACACCGGCCCTTTTTTGAGTTTGTGTACGTACACCCGAGACATAAGGATGGGGGGGGGCGGTTTTGTATGCGAAGCTGAAGGCTTGGAGAGATACAAACCCGGAGTGCATGTGCTCGTAAATACTGCCAGTCAGAGTTCAGCAGTCAGGTAAGATGCCGGTTTTTTGGTTTGGGCTGTATGGAATAAACCTTGTGGAAGACTGTGAAGAGGGGAAAGGTTGATTTGAAATACCATCACTAGAAACATAGTGGCAAGGTTGGCAATGGCGAGTTTAGAGCCCTCAATATTCACTGCCAAGACACGATAGATTGACACCGCTAGGAATTTCCCTTTGGGTATAGTTGAACCGTTTTAAAACTTGGAACCAACTGCTCAACGTGGAACCGAGCGTGGCAACACAGATCACGAGAGTGTTGATGTGGTGGTACGGGTGCAGAGGAGACCGGAGTGTAAGCGATGAGTTCTAGTACCTACTCTGTGTGATATCAGGAGTGGAACGTGTCACAAAGTAGTTGTCACTTTCTGCAGCAGTATAGATGCTGTATGAAGGGTAGAGTGTGTAGGCGGAGTAAACGTCAGCATACATATGGTACCGCCATGTCAGTGGTACAGCCTACATATATGAAATCCTGCAGAGGTTTTGTCTTGGCCAGGTGGAAGATTACGATGCGGTTCTGAAGACGAGAAGAAATCCGCCGCCGCCGCCCTCTTGCTTCTGCCAATAGTGTGATTCGGTGTAAAAGAGTCTTGGATATATAAGAGGTCGGTAGTTTCGGCAGTTTGTCTCTCCTCGGGGACTAATAAAAGGGCACCTGTGGGTGCTACCAGAGCTCAAAGAACACGAAAGACTATTACTTTGGAAAGTGGCGTTGAGGCTCCAGCTTTTATACGTCCGGTTCTCAACGTTTCGAAGGTGCGGTTGGGTTGTTACGATTTTGGCCAGAGCTGACGGGACCACGGATCGGTCCCATTGGCACGGGCATGCGAGACAGTACGAGAAGGTTCATACTGTGGTACCTTATAGAAATGACCTGCATTGGAGTGGGAGAAGGAGCATCCGGTTGACCGCAAGTTGTCTGTAACGATAAGGTAGTGGAATTACCTGAAAATTCACTTGTGGGAGGCACAGTCCTTGGTTTCAACCTCTCGCAAATATTGATGACAGATATGTGACCTCAAGGTTTGCCTGGCTCAGGTCTTATGCGATGATTAACGAGACTCGGTCCGCGATTTAGGCTAGGGCGGTGCCGGAAACAACCAGAACCGCAAAGACGGGTTCAATGGAGGTGGCTTTGAGGAAACAGGTGCAGCATCTTGGTTTGGCTGGCGAATCGAGGAGGCGGAATGAAGACTGTCACACCGAGTCGTGTGAAGAAGCAATGCCAAAATCTCGAGATGGACTTCTCCAACTTACACCTCCCAAATAGGAAGTCTTGGCATTTCCAGGTATAAGATACTTTACATACCTTAGTACCTATATGAAAGCACACAAGCAAAGAAACCGAATTTCGAGCACGTACGTCGGGTAACAAAGCAGAACTCAGCTCCTTCCCCGGCCACTTCCAAGGGCCCAGGCCTGACCCAGTGTTGCGGATGGTCGTGACCGTCACAAACAAAAATAGTTGGGCCCGGGGGCAAATGTCATTTCTCTTTCTGACCACAACTTTACCCGTCTGTCTCTTTTCCAATCACGCTTTGCAACAGAAAACTTTCTTGCATGCTGCCTGTCAGTAGACTGAATGGAACTGCCATCGCCGCCGTCAATACCAGCCATCCTCCAGCCATGCGCCTGTTGTATCCGGTGACCTGGCAGCGCTGACCATACATACCATCATCTGTCTACCTATCCATCTTCCTGCCCTGCCCGTGGAGCTGAGACAAGACACGGATACAAAACGCTTTATATACCACAGCCAACAGCCCGCATCGCCCGCAATCTCACCCTTTATCTTTGACGTAATATTCAAAGCCAAAGGCCGTACGTAACCCGTCGGAAAGCGCTCTGCCAACACGACCACACCTATTCCCACGACAACCACCGGGCTGCACCTCACTGCCGAGCTCTCGCTCTCGCTCTCTGGCTCTCTCACCTTGAAGAGAAGAGGGGTCGAGTGAGATAATAGATACCTGACCTAAAGGTAGCTCAGCTCGCAATCCTGGAGGGGAAGAGGGAAGAGGGGCTCGTAGCCAACCAATGCCCCACTATTCGCACCCTAGGAGGCTTTGCTTTGCACTGTGGAAGCCGCCATTCAAAGCACTCCTCAACTTTTAACTCTTGAAGACTTACTCCGGGGTGCAATTCTTCCGCTTTTTCAATTCTGAAGTCACCACAGTCCAACCCGACGCGACCTACCTCACCCTACTGCGGAACCCCGCGGCCATCTTCGGCGCTTCCAAACACCACACACACACTCAGCAGACACTCCTCTCAGTATACCGCCCTCATTCTTGCCTTCATTCTTCCTCACCGACGAACCCGACAAATAGCACCGACAACAGCCGTATCCCGCAAGGTCCCCACGGCCATTCGCGCCGACAACCCGGTCCGAGCCGGTCTTCATCTCTGTCTCTCCCCCGATCGACTGCTGCCCGCTGAGCAGGACAACGTGAGGCAAGATGTCGGGCCCCGCAGGCGAAACTGCCGCCGCACCCTCCACCGGCGGTTCGGGAGGGGGCTTTGATTTGCTTCGGAGGGCAACTCAAGCCATGATGTCAAAGTAAGTAGTAACATCTAGCTTTCCCATTCACACCCCTTGCTGTCGTTGCATCTTCTCTGTCCCGTCGCTTCCACCCTTTTACTTTATCCCCATATTGCCCACATCTTCCACATCTTCTATTCGGGCTTCCAGAAGGCCGGCATTGCTTTTAGCCACGACGACTCTCAGAGCCCCAACAACATCCAAACAAGAAGTCGCACCGCATCCATCGACATTTATCATCAGCAGCCCGGAGCACACCGTCCCAACCGGCAAACCCCTTTGGTGGCTGGGTCTCCAAGCAGTGAGGTGGCGATGGAGACGGAGGGGCCTGACAGCTGTCGCCCTGTCGCGCGTTCCTTGGAGACCCCCCTTGCCCAAACATGGATAGGCAGTCCCTTTCCTACCCCGCCACGGCTGCCCCTACGTACGAAACGTTGCAGACTCCGCATATCTCCTCTTCTTCGCTGGCCGCCCGCCCTACGGGAAAGTTGAGTCAGTCTGGCTAGTGCCGTCATCGCAAGTGCAAAGGTGGGCGAGTTGCGGATTACGGTATCTGTCATCACAATGCGGCGCTGCTACTCCCGCTCCCGCTCCCCTCCCTACCAACAAGTGAAGTGAGGGGAGGGGTGTTTGCCTATCACACCACCTCACTCGGTTCCGCCTACCGGATGCCCCCTTGAGCTGGCAACCTGGAAGGCCAGATTGTTCACCCCAGATGCAAGCACACCATGTACACGCATCAGTGTCGTATCTGCCGTCTTCACCAATCTGATTTGCACATGCAAAAATGGCATTGTCGTACCGGGATTGCGCCGGCGGCGACGGGGGCTCGAAGACATTCGCGTGGGCCGAGGAGGGGGGCGGGCATATCAAGCCGAGAGCGGCCTGACTCGCTGAGTGAGCGAACCTGGAAGCTGCTGGCTGTTGGCAGGCTGCCCTGGAGTGTTCGGTCGGCACACCCCCTCCCCTCCATTCTCAACCCGATCTTGGGGGCTTGGAATTGGGCCATAGGCGCTGCAAAATGCTCGATATTCCCCCACCCACAGGCCTTTGCATCCTGAACAACCACATGGCAAGCATCAAGGGTGCTTCCATATCCGTATCCAGTCTGCCTGAAGGGTTCGGCAGCGCAACAGGAAAAAGGGAAAAAATTCTCGGCCAGAAGGGGTTCGCTCTCGGCTTCCCGCCCGGGTTTTGCAGATTCCTGCAATTCCTGCACAGCACTGCCAGCCAGCCAGCCAGCCAGCCAGACGACCTGCCCCTACCTGCCCCATAGCTGGCTGTCCTGCTTTCTACTGGGTGAGGCCATTTCTGGGGCGATCGTTAAAGCTGCTGCCCCCTCCCCCCCCTCTCCCCCGGCTACAGCTTTCTCGTCATAGATGTAGTATATCCCACCCCTCTTCCCTCCCGAGAACCACCTCATCGGCTCACCTGTCTTGTTGCTGGAATCTACCCCAACCCAATTCGCCCAAATATCACCATGAGCTAGCACCCTTTCCCCACGGCTGTCATCGTCTCCTGTCAATTTGTGCCCCGCCTTATTACCCCCCCTTTTTTCTCCTCGGTCAACGAACAGCACCCCTGTTTTGCTTTGCCTGCTTTCTCCGTGCTCCGGAAAAATAACTCATCATCAACATGGAAGGTATTAACCAGCGCAGCAGGTCTGTCGCGGCAGCGGAAGAGGAAGGTGCGGCGGATCAGATTGGTTATGAATCCCCGCGCTCTGGCATTGCGACTCCGCAGCCAGACCTACAAGATCGACGGCTGCCGGGCATCATGAGCTACTTCAACCAGGTTCGTGCAAGCTCTTTTCCGCGACTGTTTTCTGGTTCTTTCAGGACGAGTGGACAAGCCGCGACTACCCAGAAGGCCCCCGGGCCCCAGACCGACGAGGCACCGGAACCCGATACACCGCCAGAGGTCCCACTCTCGCCGGCTGAGCCAGAATCATGCACCACGGCGTCGGATGAAGGTCCTCCTCTTCTGGCTCACGAGATTCTGGGACCTCCCTCTGAGTCGTTGCCCCAGGAAGGCGGCCAGTTGCATCCGTACCCGACCCCTCCAGTCTCGCAGCCATCGTCGCTGCGCAACTATTCTGGAGATCGGGGTAGCGTAAAGTCCCGAAGCGGGACGCCTCCTCTGTCTCTTGTGGACAACCCTCGCCGTCCCAGTGTTTCCGACACGGGCAAGGGCAAAGCTAGGAGGATGTCGATGCTGGCGCCCCTGACAACGACCACGGTGAACGGGTCCGCCGTGACCGCCCCTCACCTTTCCAACCCAGCCGGCCGTGCCTCTACTGTCCCTAACTCTCCAAGTCGTTCCATTACCTCTCACGACAGAATTTCTTACGAGTCCGCCTCTGTGTTGCATCTCAAGAAGCTAACAAGTGTGTCGGCAAAAAAGAGCGGTGCCAACACCCCAACCCGTGCACTCTCATCTACCCAGCATGCGCGCTCTAGCGATGGGCATGACAGCAGCTCAAGGCACAACGGCGAGAGCATTGATCGGACCGCGACCAACACACCAACACCCCAGGGCGCCCGAGTACCAGCTCCACGAGGGAAACTGGCCGTCAAGATTTCCGAAGCCAGAGGGCTAAAGCGATGTCAAAACCCTTATGTGGTCGTTGTTTTCCAGCGAAGCGAGCTGATCTCGGCCGGCCCTCGGCCTTCGGAGATGGACGACGATGCTGCCATCGCCGCTGTGGCCATGGGTGGAGTTCCGATTCAGCGTACAGGCAGTGACTCGGGCAGGCCAATGGCGATTCCAATGCGAAGCAGGCAGAGCAGCAACACCAGCCTGTCGGACTTCAACACTTTCCGCAACCGCACCTCTGGATCACGACGGTCCTTGACCAACCCAAAGTGGGACGCGGAAGCCATTTTGTAGGTGGCATCTTTATGGCAAGCTAATGATGTGATGATGCTAACGACAGACAGCGATGTGATCGACTCGGACATGCTTGTGGATATTTCGGTGTATGGGCAAGGCCAAAATGGGGAGGAGTTCTTGGGTCACGTTGATTTCCAGGCCAAGTCGTCTGAAAGGGAGGGCCCAGTCCGTGGTTGGTTCCCACTGAAAGGACATGCCGACACAATGGCCGAAAATGCGCCAACAGGCGAGATTTATGTCGAGGCATTCTACCAGCGAGCCGAGCCGAAGCACTACGGGCCTGAAGACTTTCAGATTTTGCGACTCATCGGCAAGGGCACGTTTGGCCAGGTATATCAGGTTCGCAAAAAGGACACGAAACGCATTTATGCCATGAAGGTCTTATCGAAAAAGGTCATCGTGCAGAAGAAGGAAGTGGCGCATACTGTGGGCGAGCGCAACATTCTGGTACGGACAGCGATGGCCGATTCGCCTTTTATTGTTGGCCTCAAGTTCTCTTTCCAGACTCCTTCTGATCTGTACCTGGTCACCGATTACATGTCAGGTGGAGAGCTTTTCTGGCATTTGCAGAAGGATGGCAAGTTTGAGGAGAAGCGCGCCAAGTTCTACATTGCGGAACTGATTCTCGCGATCCAACACCTCCATAAGAACGACATTGTTTATCGCGATTTGAAGCCCGAGAACATTTTGCTGGACGCAAACGGCCACATTGCGCTCTGCGATTTCGGTCTCTCCAAGGCCAACCTCACCAAAAACGACACGACCAACACATTCTGCGGCACAACGGAATATCTGGCCCCAGAAGTCCTCCTGGACGAAACAGGTTACACCAAGATGGTTGACTTCTGGTCCTTGGGCGTTTTAGTTTTCGAAATGTGCTGCGGGTGGAGCCCGTTCTACGCCGAGGAAACACAACAAATGTACAAGAACATTGCTTTTGGCAAGGTTCGATTCCCTCGGGATACTTTGTCGTTGGAAGGCCGGAATTTTGTCAAGGGGCTGCTGAACCGCAACCCGAAGCATCGTCTTGGTGCAACTGACGACGCTGAGGAGCTGAAGAGACACGCCTTTTTCGCCGACATTGACTGGGATGCTCTTTCTAAGAAGTTGATCACCCCGCCATTCAAGCCGCAGCTAAAGAACGACACCGATGTCTCGTATTTCGACCCCGAGTTCACCAACGCTCTCAACACTAACGGATCACTCAACGAACGGGCGGCAGCTTTGGCCAAGGGGTATGCGACATCGACACCCCTCTCACCATCCGTACAGGCCAACTTCCAGGGATTTACCTTTGTGGACGAGAGTGCGCTTGACGACCACATGGGGAGCAGGTACAGCAAGTACGAGGACGAGGACATGGATGACGCGCACGACCGGAGGAGGGATGATGACTGGGACGACATGCGTGATGTTGATCCTCGGAACTCAAACCGCATGAGTGGCATCGTTAGGACCAACACTCACGACGAGCAGATGTTTGGTGCATCAAACTTCGACATGTAATCTCACATGGCTCTGTCTCTCTCTCTCTCTCTCTCTCTACCTATAACGATCCTCCTTTCTTCTCTCGATTAATCTTGTTACTTTCAGCCTTTTTTTCCTTTGACTGCTCTGTGGGCTGGGGGGGAAATGGCACATAACTCACTCAAGCAAAAAGAAAAGAAAAAACTTTTTTCACAGAAACTTGTTTGATGACCTCCAACGAGCTCTTTTACGCGCTACTACTCACTTATAACCATAGCATTCTGCATTTCAGGTCGGTTTCTATTGGGGCATGGGCTCGGTCGGTGGTGTGTTTAGGTTGGGGGGGTGTTGAGGTGTTTCCCTGGTTTCTTTTTTTTGTTTTGTGTTTCTGATGATGAAATGGGGGAAGCAGAACAACACATAAGAGCAACAACAACCCGGCAAGGCGTTTTTGGGTGTGAGAGAAAGGGATTCAAGAGCTTTTGTTTTCCTTTCTTCTTTTCGTTCGTGTGTGTGTGGTTATTTGATTTTTGCCTCTTTTTTTTGGTTTTATTTGTTGATTGCAACCATGAGCAGTTGTTAAAAGAATGACAAGAAGAGTACTTATAATAATTTTTTGGGGGGGTTTTGTGACAGATGGGAGGGGAGGGGAGAGAGAGAGACTTGTATGTGGGTGATGGTGAAAAAAAGAGGAGACGGGGGTTTTATGTTTACAAACACGGACGCATGCAGACAACTTGGTTGAGTGGTAAATGTTAATTTTTGATGAGCTTGAATGTGACAGTAGTAGGGGGTTGTTCAAGTTTTATTATTACTGTTGCCCATGTGGAAAAAAGGTGAGATGTGTGTGTGTGTATGTCTATGTCTCTTCACTGGTGTTGGTTAAGTTTGTGTCTTTTGCTTTTTTTGTATAGTTTTTCAATTTCCCAAGTTTAAGATGGTCTGGTAATTATTAAGGTAGCTACCAGGTACCTTATGGACTGGTTTATAGTCTTTAGGATTTTTTGCTTATTTATTATAATTGCTAATGAAATCTAACGTTGGGAAAAACACTGCCTGTTCTACTACACCATGGAGATGTAATCTTTTGATAATCAAGGCGAGAGAAGTGATCAATCACTAGTGCTCTGTTGTTGGGCGAGAGCTTCTGCAACACTTTGCTCTAGTGGATTTCTTTACCCTACCTAATTGTTTGCCCATTCGTGGCGATCTGTCCCCCCTAGGTATCTATCTCACTGTATATAGCCTTGATAAAAGAGCGTGACGTAGGTTTGTCACAAGACAGCATTGAGCCAGCGTTCCCCATTAGCCATTCCTCACTCTTTGGGATTATTCATCTAGGGGGACACTAGAAAGGCGGGAGCGAGCTGTCTCGAGTCAGGTACAATACCAACAAGCTTGGGGGAGCTATGACACTTGAAGGTCACCGGGAGCAATCAAGATTCACAAGTTTATCAACAGCAGGAGAGACATGTTCAAATACCAACAAATGCCGTGATGCAAAAAAAACACAAGGGAAGAAGAAAACCAAATGTACACATTGACTACGGCCCATCTGTTCCGAAAATCAATCATCATCCTCCCTTTACCACCACCAACACACACACCCATTCATTTTTTGACTAATCTCGGAGGAGTTTGATACCAGTTTCAGTCCCAAAAACAAGGACCTAACACCACCAAAAACCCCCCCAGTCATAGTATGATATTCTCTTTTATAACCCCCCCAATCCATCAATCCATCAATCCATCCGCTTCCATTCGTCCGAGTCCCATTCTCCCAGTATTGTTTTTCGAACCGGATGTGGAGGAAAGAAAAAAAAAGGGTGAAGGATGTTTTGTTCTATTCATTCATCTGCCGGATCGTTTATCGAGGAACAACAGAAAAAAGAAAGACTCTAGTGGTGGGCACCATCATCCTCCTCCTCCTCGACAAGCCAGTCCTCAACAACGGCCGCGGTCTGGGCGCCGCTGGCGTCCACCTCGGAGCCCTCGACCTCGACGGCCATGGTCTCGTACTCCTTGAGGCTGGAGGCGAGGTCGGCCTCCTCGGGGGACTTGGGCGTCTTGGGGAGCGAAAAGGTGGCGACCTGGCCGACGGCGTCCGAGTCCTTGATCGGGGTGGGCTTGTACGCCTTGAGCTCCTTGAGGTAGAGCTCCTGGACGAAGTCGGCTGTGCAACAACAGAGAATCTGTCAGTATTCTTTCCTTCAAACGGGTACATTGGTTGTGGGCCAGGAGTATATATAAACATCGAGCTAGCTTCGGGGTGGGCGTCGTGGTTGGTCTCGTAGGTGGTTTGGTTGTTGAGGGGGGGTGGTTGTTGTTGTGTCGGTTTATGTCGAGCATCCCTCCCTGTCCACCATCCATCATCATCCACTATAGCTCCCCCCCCAAGCTCCCATCCACGTCATTCCCGTTTCCCACCCCCCCAGTCGGTATACCCTCCTCTTCCCCATATCCCTCCTAATCCCTTTACCCCCCCCCCCCCCCTCCCCATCACAATTGTATTCCCCCCTCCTCCAGTTTCTGGTCAATGTGCTGTCGTCGTCGATATGTCGTCGTTCGTAATCGTCCCGATGCTGCTGCCCCCCCTCCCCCATCTCACTTGTACCCCCCCCCCTCTCCCCTGACAAAGTAAAAATGCACATACCTCTCCGCGAAACAGTAGGAGCGATAAAAGCCCTAGCCTGCACAGCAACAGCCCGGCCGGCAGCAAGCCTGGAGACAGCCGAGACGGCCTTGGTCTGTTTTACCTCCCCAAAAAACAACAACGAGTCAATTTTCCAGTTTCCTCCCGCAAAATCAATTGCCCAATCATCGTCAATTGCAAGATGGAGTTTACGTACCGAAGCCCTGGAGAACATTGTAAAAGGCGGGGTGTTGATTGTCCTGTTGTGGGGGAGAAGGAAAACAAACAGGCCTGTGACGCTCGGAAAGGGAGAGAGGTGTCGTCGGGGTTAGTCGCGGGGGTGTGGAAAGGTCGGCTGCTGCGGTGGAGGTTCCTTGGCTGAGAGGTTTTCAAAAAAGGTCCCGGCTCAACGTCGTGCAAGTCCCCCCCCTTCCCCCCAAAAGTTGCCGGGAATCATCGGTAGCCGCGTCACGTGATGGCCCCAGTTATCACCACTTGTCATTGATTTCATCCGAACTCCTCACAATTGAAGGGGTTCAACAAACCTGGGAGCGCCAATTGGCAATGCTCGAGTGCTTTATCAAATCGTCCACACATACCATCACAGTATCACAGTATCACAGCATCAGAGCTCACACTCAACTTGGCACGCTCACTAGTGCAAAGACAACATATTGTATAAGTCAAAACTCAATGTCAATTCAATAACTCAACGCCCAACTTGAGCAAAACCCTAGATAATAACTCCGCGCATGTGCCGCCCCGGATGTATCTGTGCGCCAAATAGTATGAATCTAATCCCATACCCCCATCACAATCCTCTAAGCATACCTCCCACCATGTCTCCTTGACTCTTGGTACGGCCTCCTGTTGCTAGGCATGCGATCCTCCTTATAGCTCCTATTCCCCTGCGCCTTCTGAGCCCCCAAAACTGTAAACATCTTGGCGAGAATATAACATAAGAAAATAACGCCGGCAACCACACTGTAGGCGATCACGAGCTCTTGGCGCTCTCCGACTAGTTGGAGTCCCAAACCACCGTTGATGATGCCCAGCAGCATCAGGACCCGGCCGAGCCAAATATGTACGTAACTGATGGGACCGCGGCTCTGAGTCTGAACATACTGACGATGATGAATGTAGCCGAGAGCAGGTTGGATTCCAAAAAAAGCAATCACCACAGTACCGAGAATGGTGTGTGTCTGTGTGAAGAGCTGCATGACTGTTAATCAAGTTTCGACAAGAATCTCGGGGGAAAATACTCACCATATTTCGGTCTTTGGCGCTCTGAACGCCCAAACCGAAAGCCGCCCACATCAGAGCGAAAGTGATGACCTGCCAGGCTCCATGGACATACCACCTGCCTAGGAGCGGCATGAGGAGGGAGCCCAAAGGATAAAGCACTGCCATAACCAGAGCCCCGATGATACCATGAGCTGCAAGAATGGTAGCGGCATTGGGGTTTCCGCGAGCCAAGGTAATCCCGTTACCTCCCGCGGGAGAGCCCGAGCCCGAGCCTGAACCATCGCTGCCACCTCCAACAGTGTTGCGGGACGTCAAGAAAGGATTGCTGTCGGAGCTGATGGTTGCCGTTGTCAGATCGATATTGAAACCGGTATGGTCACTGCCTCCGTGCTGAGAGATGCTGGCCCCCTGGTCCGTCGTTCCCAGAGAGGATCCTGATCTCCAGGCTGAGATCCAAGGCACGCTGGTGCCCTGAAGGGACATGTCACCCCCGTTCCACGACTCGCAGTTCGCACATGCAACATTCGCCGTCATGATCCCATCAGCAACTCCGCTACCAGCGAGCAATGTCTGCAGGTGATGTTAGCGAGGCTCGAGACTAGAAAAGGACCTGGGAAGCAAATCATACCAGTTGCGCCGCTGTGCTACTCTGGTCCCACTGAGGCTGACTGTGAGCAGTTCCCAGGCGTGGTGATATCGTCACATTGCCATTTCCATCCTGGTACATGACAAAGATGTTGGAGCCGGCCATCTGCGAGCCTGTACCGAGAGCCACCCATTGGTACGACGTTGGCGCCTTCAACTGGAAGTAAATGTTGCCAGAGTTGGCGCTTGCCGAGGAACTGGGAACGGCAATGCTGAAGCAAATGCTGTCGGTGGCACAAATGCTCTGAGGGTCAGCTTGTACCAGGCTGGCACCTATCATGTTGTCAACATTAGGCAAAGTTTTGTCTTGCAGTCAAAGGGGGAAACATACCCAGCAACGCCGAGGCCACCAGCGACTTGCCCCCAACTCTCTTCATTGTCCAATGTGTACCGGGAGAGATTCGAATTCGCAACAACCACAAGATGCAAGCAGGGCGGCAGAGGGAAACGCAAGCAAGAACAGCAGTAAACGTCAAAAAACCAACACACAAGTGACCAAGAATTCCAAAACTGGCGAAGCAAAAGAAGTTGCCCGAGAGAAGAAGAGGAAGAAGAAGAGCAAAAAGGTGTGTATTCGGTATCAAATCAAAAAGTGAGTGAAGGACAAAAAACGTTCTCAAGACCCAGTTCCTATCCGTTAGATATATGAGGGACGGTTTGGTGTTTAGGTCGGGGACAATCCCACTCGAACGGGTGACGGTTCCTGCGCGGGCTGGCGGCTTAACGAACTGGTGTAACGCGCGGGCAGGCAGGCGGCGGCAAACTCTTTGCTCTTTCTTGACTTGTTATTTTTGTAGAAATTCGGGAAGAAGAAGGCGCGGTTGCTGGGGGGGGGACAGCACACAACAAAGCGTTGGGTTCGAGGAAGGACCGTTTAAACTTAGTAACCGACTTTTTGCCTTGTTGCTCACAAAGAGTGTGCAGGCTGATGCAGGAACGAGAACGGGAAAGGGGAAGGGGAATGACGACAGGCTGGAACAGGTCAGGAAAATATTGCGGCCGGAAGAAGACAGACACACCCGACCTGAAGTTATAACCTGGGAGTTTCAGCTCTATGGGCAGGATCGATTTTCATAGTTCCCCTATCTTATAACTCCTTGATGCAGCCCCCCCCCCTCCCACCCGTCCTTCCACGAACCCGGGGCGATGCATGCGGGTTGCTGATGGGCAGGTCATGGATGGGATGAGCGGCGCTTGCCATGTTCGTCCTCTTGGTGTCAGTCAAACTCCCCAATATGTAAAGCGGCGCGGCCAGTCTGATCTTTTCTCAGCCCTGACCCTCAGTGTCAGCCAAAAACCGTCCAATCCGCGCCAACGCATTTCTCAGACACACCGAGTACAACAAACAACAATGCGATACCTTGTGTGATTAGGAGAGATAAAGTTACGTATGTCTCAACCCCCCTTTCAAAAAACGGGCTGACATGCAACGCTCGGCGAATTGATAGATCTGTTTCAGCAGGATCTACTCTTCACTTGGCAGCATCATCTGTTTTTCGACAGACACTTCAAAGCGGCTCAGCCACAACCCGTCCACGTTGCCCACCCTACCTTATGCATGGTCCGCTATCATGGGCGGCAGCTTCCCCGGAACCCTTCCCCCACGATGCCATCACAAGAGCCGCTGAACCCCGACGTCCGTCATACTCGGACCCGAACAGCACCTACTTACCTACTTAGATACAACCGGATGTTTTTTTTTTAATCTTTTGCGCGAAGAAGGAGAGGAGGGGGGCAATGGCGTCCCTAAAAAAAGGGCAACGGGTAGCGCCAGATCCGGTGAGATCCCATCTCCAGAAATAAACTCCCAGCCCAGCCAGCCCGCTCCAGGAACGACTTACACCCAACTACACTACCTATGGACTGTACATACCAAAACCGAACTCGGTCTAGCGCCTACCTACCTAGCCCTGCTGGGCTACCTAGGCGAATAATAAAGTGCCGAGCTTGTGCCTGTGCATTGGTTCAACTAAAAACTTCAGACATGGTGTGTGTGCCAGACGACGACGGCAACAAGCCTGCACGGGCTGCAGTGTAACAGCACCTTAGGTACCGTGCCTAGCTGGCGATCAGGACTGTGGTATGCATTGCGGTGTTGGGATGAGCGCGTTGTCTTGTCAGACGTCAAAATTCTCTGGCGATTTCTTTTTTGAAATCAGGAGTTTTGGCTGGATTGGGTTGGGTGAGGTGGGGGGTTGACGGACGACAAAGTGTGGTTTGTTGAACGGTACTCCGTACACGACCAATATCTGACATCTGTGAAAGGATGTTAATGGCGACAGCAGGGACAAGACAGTGAGAAGAAGGAAATGGCTGCATTTCTCAGTGTTCAAGTTACCCATGTCCTAGATTTCTTGAAGGGGTACCGAAGTGTAAGGACAAGACTGTAGATCCTACTAGTTCCTGCTGCTTGCGGGCTGCCCCTCCCCCACTATCCCGCTTCCATCTTTCCTGGCATTCCTTCACCACCACCACACCACCAACCTTTTGGTTCCCGCCGTCTCAGATTACGCAAAGAGGCAAAGTAACCCCCCCTCTTTTCAGTAGTCCAGGGGATCGGGACTCTTAGCTTAAGTGATAGTTTGGTATAAAACACTTCCTTTTCCCGTCCCGTCCACCCACAGCCTCTTACATCCATCCGCCAAGGTGAGCCAGCGTGAGAATTACGCGTCATCAAAACTTGCTCACATGTACGGCTCGTCACATAACCTTTCTCCTACTGTAGTCAAGGAAGAGAGATGGTCGATCTTTTTGTGAGAGTTTGTGATTAGGATATCATGAGTAAACATACACTGAGGCCGCCCGGCGATGACGACTCCACGATTATTATGTACTTGACATCGAGACGTCTGTCGACAGTTCGGGTCACTGAAACAACATTGCATGGTAACAAAAAAGCGCAAAAACAGTTGGGCAGAGCAAGCCCAAACAGAAAAAGAAAAAAGCAAACTTCCCATTAACAGAAACCCCCCACTCTTTGCTCTCTCTCTCTCTCTCTCTCTCTCTCTCTCTCTCTCTCTCTCTCTCTCTCTCTCTCTTTTTTTCTAGTAGAAATACTGTATCTCTAGTCGGTCTAGCCTGCTCTGTTCCGGTTGGCACATGCTTCCAACTCTGTAAAAAGGTAGAATGAATGTTCACAATCGCCCTCTCGCTCGCATTGCTCTGCTCTCTTTTTTGCACACCCAAAACGCCTCGCCCCCCAGCTGCCCAAATTAAAGGAAAAGGTTCATCATCCTCCGACTCTTTTCCCCACCCCAAGGTCTCTTCATTTTGTTTTACCCAAGCCAAAAAAAACCCGTCTCTCACCAGTTCAGCTCCTCACAACGTCATGTTCACAACTCGCGTGGCCTTCTCCCTCTTTTCACCTCGCTTCCTCTCCACCACAACCCCACACACCTCAGACTTCTAAACCTGGTGCATAGCCCCGAACCCATGGCTCTCCAACAAGCTGCTCGAGGCCACAAAGCTGAACCCGCCAAAGGGATCCTCCCTCTCAACCTCCCTCCTGCTGACAGACGGGCTCCCAGCCTCCCTCCCTCCCCAGCTCCCAGCCTGATCAAACCTCGACACCACCGGGGACAGGCTCAGCTCGGTGAACTCGGCCGAGAAGTTCTCCGCAAGCTCCGGATCGGAAATGTACGGCTGAATCGGCGGCTCCACCTCCCTCGCCTGGAGCGCCTTCCAGTTGATCTTGCGGAAGAAGCGGTGCTTCTTGATCGTCTCGAGATCCTTGGGCATGTTGCTTCCCAACCGCTTGGCAGGATCCTTGCGCAGCAATCTGATCAAAAGATCCTTCGCGTCTGGGCCCAAGAAGTAAGGCAGCACCAGCTTTTGCTTGATGATGTTGTCCTGGATCTTCTTGTTGTTTGGTCCGCGAAAGGGAGGGTTTCCAGTCATGAGATCGTATCCCAGAGCACCCAGAGACCACCAGTCAACAGCCTTGCCGTATTTCTTGCCCTGGATCACCTCGGGAGCCATGTACTCGACCGTTCCCAGGATCGAGTTGCATGCGTCCGAGTCGACCGCGACTTTGGAAAGGCCAAAGTCGGTCAGCAAAAGGTGGCCTTGAGAGTCGAGGAGACAGTTCTCCGGCTTCAGATCGCGGTAAACCACGCCTAGGTTCTGGTGGAGGTGGGACAAGGCGAGGACCATCTCGGCCATGTAAAAGGCCGCAGTCTCTTCACTGAACATCCTTTCCGTACTCAGGTGAGTGAAGAGCTCGCCACCCTGGCCGTATTCGAGAATGAGGTACAGTTTCTCCTGGTCCTGGAAGGCGTAGTACAGCTTGACGACAAAGGGGTGGCGGTTGACGCTCTCGAGGATCTGACGCTCCGTCTTGGTCTGCTCAACTAGCTTCTTGTGCACGATGAGAGAAGCCTTCTTGAACTGCTTCTGCGCAAACAGGCGGCCTGTGGTCTTCTCCTTGACGAGCAAGACGGTTCCGTAGGTTCCCTTCCCGAGACACTTGAGAGGTTCAAAGTCGTCGGCCGTCATCTTAGGACGGGACGGCGCAACCTCGCTGGAAGCGTTGGGGACATCGCAAACAAAGTCGTGCTCGAGGTTGATCTCATAACTGGTGGATCCCACCGAAGCTGTATCATCACTACTGCTGGTGCGGCTCTTCAAAGTGCTTCCACGCGAAAGGGGCCGGCTGTCACGACGACCGCTGCTGGTGGTAGCCTCGCTGGAAAAGGGCGAGGAGGAGGCCGGGTGCTCGCTGCGGGTCAAGGAACTGGCGCGGGAAGATGCCGCGGTGGTGTCGTTGCTCAGACTAAAGTTCTCGATCTGCATGCGCAGCTTTCCTATGCCGCTTATGCCAGGGGAAGTAACGGGCTTCAGCATAGGGCTGCAGTTAGCACTGACGACGTCGTCCAAGATGTGGGTCGCCTTCTGGGCCCGCTTGCTGGTTGGGGTCTTTGGTCCCGCGGGGCAACCGCAATAATCAGAGTCCTCATCGCCAGAGGCTCCGGGGGTGTTGTTGAACCCGCGCACCGTCTTGAGCGCGGGTGTCGCCTTCGAAATCATGGTCGTCGTCGTCGTCGTCCTCGTGTGGTATGTTTAATATGTTTATAGTCAAAATATGTCGTCAATGTACCGCAATCAGATGACCTGGTTTTCCCCCAAGGTCCTGAGCCGATAACGTGCGAATCCGAGTCTCATAAAATCCGGAGGTCGCAGAAGGTGAGTCGTTCAAGGCTTTCCACGACGTCGTCCAGCGTCAGCGCGCACTTCGGTATCTCGGCTCAGTCCCTTGTGGCTTGGAGTCGCACGCATCTGGTACTTGAAGAAAGAAGGAGAATTGTCTTGCGCGGTCGTTTGGATATGCATTGATGGTCGGTCGGTCGTACGGGGGGAGGTTGTGGTGGTGCCTGGAGAAGGTCGCTGGTCGCGTGGGAAAATGTGAGAAAAGGAGGGCGCAGGTGCAGGGAACTTTATTTTAAAGATTTCAAGAAAAAACGTGTGGTTCACGGTTCGGGTCTCACATGCGGCGCTGTCTGTCGCTGTCTGGCGCCGCTCAGTGGTGCCAGCCCGCTGCAACACAGGCGCCCAGATCCCCCGCTAAAAAAGTCCCAACCAGCGGGAACCCAAAGAAAATTTGTGTCAGCATCCATCGGAGAGCCCGCTCATTGGGTCGGGCCGCCCTTTCAGCCCCGGATCGCCCTGTTTTCCTGCGCCTGGAGGGTCGGCGCTGCCGCCAGTTCCTTGGTCATTCTGGGGTATTCATGCCCAGCTTTCCCCGACCTCGAATAGGGTCATGTAATTCACGGAAGCAAGGCATGCTCTCCGTTCCGATGCAAACCGGTACGTAATGGACTGAGGGATATCATGCCAAAATGAACCTGTATGCCCGTGGCTTATTTAGTGTCTTTCATGCCTGAATCTCACACCGGCACGTTTCATTGTTGCCCTAACAAGAAGGAGACAAGCCAGACGGGTCAAGGAGACATTCTTGATTGTTGAAGTGTCAGGCACCCGTACCCGTAACACAAAGGCTTCCATGATCTCCCACGAGGCGGCCTAACCACAAAGCCATTTGAGCCACATGGATTAGTAGATATCGTGTTAATGCTTGCTCCCCGAGTATTAGATGCTTGCAAGGACAATAGAGAACCTTAAAAGTTTAAACCAGGCTAAAAGCTTGTATTAGCAAGCGCAGTAATCAGGGTTAGGGCTAGAAGTAAGCCGCGTTACTCCGTAATCGATAGCTGGTTGCCTGCCGGAGCTCAGACCCTCAATCTTGAGATGCGATGTCCGCCATTCTCAAGTAATTATCATGAACCAGCCAAAAACACAAGCAAACCAATACCCGCCGCAGCCATGATGCACCCATCGCGTAGAGCATATGTTGAGGAGGCTGATAATGAGGTAAGGCCTATTCATCTGCCCCCCTATCTGTCATGAATTGCAGCCGCTCAACATTACAGCCCGAACTCGAACTGACCCGCATCGATGTTTGCAGGACCGAGGAGGTGGAGGCATTGACATAGATGCCATTCGTGAGTACCGCCCAAAGACACCTCCAAGTATTCTTCTAGCGTATTCTGACTCTGTACTAGCAATCGACCGCGATTATGACATCCCCGGAGCCGGCGCAGGCATTGCGCCCGAGAGAGCCTCCGCCATCATCTCACAGTTCGAGCGCAAGCGATTTGCCGCCACCATCGCGGTCCCAACCGACGATGGACGTGTCCGCGCCAAACTTCGAGAGCTAGGCGAGCCCATCACGCTATTCGGCGAAGGACCAGTGGATCGACGCGACAGATTACGAGAACTCCTCACCGAACAGGCGCAGCAGGCAACCGGCCAGGAGAGCGCAGATGTGGAAATGCAAGATGCCGGCAACGAGGAGGATGCGGAGGAACAAGAGGAAGAGTTCTACTCTCGAGGAACACAGGAGCTTCTCGATGCCCGAATAGATATCGCCAAATTCTCGATCCCGCGAGCGAAACGGCGCGTCGAGTTTCAAAAGAAAGAGGCGACCATCCCTCTGCGCACCCATGTCAAGTTCAGAAAGGAGATCAAGGAGAGGCTTCAGACATTTGAGCTTCAAGGCAGTCAGACTGCGGGAGATCGCCATGTAAGCATGACGAGGTTCTCGCCAAATGGACAGATGATTGCAACTGGAAATTGGGGCGGTCAAGTCAAGCTTATCGATATACCGACGCTGGAGCATCGGAAAACGTTGCGTGGACATACCAACAAAATCAGCGGGTTGGCCTGGCGGCCCGGTGCTACACTTCCCGAGGCCAACATCTCGGAGGATACGGTCAATCTTGCTTCGGGCGGTGCAGAGGGTCAGGTCCATCTTTGGTCGCTAAACCAAGATACACCACTGTCCACATTATCTGGGCACTCACAACGTGTGTGCCGTGTCGAGTTCCACCCGTCTGGAAAGTATCTCGCGTCTGCTTCTGAAGACACTTCGTGGAGACTGTGGGACATTGAAACGACAACCGAGCTGCTCCTCCAGGAAGGCCACTCGCGTGGGGTGTACGCCGTGACCTTCAACACCGACGGGTCCCTGCTGGCTAGTGCAGGCCTGGACAGCATCGGAAGAATTTGGGATTTGCGGTCGGGACGGACTGTCATGATACTCGATGGGCATCTGGACGGTCACATTAAGCCCATCTATGGGCTTGACTGGAGTCCTGACGGACACCGAGTCCTGACGGCTTCGGCAGATGGATGGATCAAATGCTGGGATGTGAGAAAGGTGCAGAGGACGGGGGGCATCGGTGCGCATACAAGCGCGGTGTCTGATGTGAGATGGTTCAAGGGAATGGATGAGCCGATTGACGGAAAGCCACCGGGTGAAGATGACAAGGGAAATCAGCAGCCAAAGAAGGCTGGGACGTTCCTGGTGTCGTCGGGGTTTGACCACAAAGTCAACATCTTTTCGGCCGATGACTGGGCTCTTGTCCAATCGCTGAGCGGGCATACGGGCCCTGTAGCGAGTGTCGATGTAAGTCGGGACGGCAAGTGGATCATCAGTGGTGGACATGATCGCACTGTCAAGCTATGGGGTCGTAATGATGCAACCGGTCTGTATGGTGACTTTTAGGGATCGCTCCCTCACAAGTCAGAGAGAGCAGAACAGCCGGGAAATAATAAGATATACACATATGTATAGCTAGCTGTGAATTGATACCCGAATACAAAGAATGCCCGGTCTGGCCCATTTTCCCTAAAGAAGTACTTTTGTACAGTACCTTGCTTGGCCTAGATGCGCTGGCGTCACAGGCTGCTGGGACCGCCGCACGGACCACATTTTAAGTGGTTTGCCGATAAAGGGCGATAAACTCTTGGGGAATCTTGAATCTTGGGGGATTGTTTGCTTTCAAAGCTTTTCCAACTTTTCTAAAACCTGACAACCTACAACTCTTTCATCGCGTCGTCGACTCTACGGGGGCAGTACCGAGTTCGCCCTGATCGATTCCGACACCGACGTCAATGCACAAGATCGAGTCGCACACTTTCTGAAGCGGGCTGAACAGGGGAGATCGATCGATTCTCCACCAAAGCCACCTCGCGAAGCGGCAACTTGCTTTTTTGTCTCTCTTGTTCTGTCTGATCTCGGGGCGGGGGGAGACAAGACAAGCAATGTCTTCTTCCAACTTTGACCGATACCGACCACCAAGAGAGGGCTACCAGCCGCCCGCGCACCCGCCAAAACCGCCGTTTATCGCAGAGTACACCTCGCAGTCGCCCGGGAGAAGGCGCGAGGTGCCGCCTGCTGTACCGTCGCCCCCGGTCTATTCTTCGAGGACCTCGCCGCCGCGGCCGCTGTCGCGTCGGAGCGCCCCGTCGCCTGCCATGTCCAGCCCGCAGAGGTCGCAGCAGCAGAGGAGGGAGCAGTGGCTCTTCACGCTGGATGAGGTGAAGAGCACGCCGAGCATCATTGACGGGCTTCCGATCGCCGAGGAGAGGTTGAGGAGGGCGAAGGGGGTGAATTTTATCTACCAGGCGGGGGTGCTGTTGGAGCTGCCGCAGATTACGATTTGGGTCGCGGCGGTTTTCTTTCATCGGTTTTATATGCGGTATAGCATGGTTGAGCAGAATGGGGGGATACATCACTACGTAAGGGCTCTCTCTCTCTCTCTGTCTTGTCATGAGACATCATGGTTCTGCTCTGTTCTGTTTTAAGACTGGATGAACTAACGCGTCACCCTACACAA
This sequence comes from Cercophora samala, assembly GCA_030512305.1. Classification (NCBI taxonomy): domain Eukaryota; kingdom Fungi; phylum Ascomycota; class Sordariomycetes; order Sordariales; family Lasiosphaeriaceae; genus Cercophora; species Cercophora samala. The sequence continues at coordinate 49,194 of JAULSY010000164.1, forward strand.
CTTGCAGAATATCGCCGCCACGTCGTTGTTTCTAGCGAACAAGACCGAGGAGAACTGCCGCAAGACCAAGGATTTGATCATCGCTGTCGCCAAGGTGGCCCAGAAGAACACCAAGTTGATCATTGATGAGCAATCCAAGGAGTACTGGCGGTGGCGAGACTCGATTCTCGCCTTTGAGGAGATTATGCTCGAGACTCTTACGTTTGACCTCATGATCGACAACCCCTACCGCGAGATTTACGAGCTGCTGGGGGAGCTGGACCTGCTCAAGAACCACAAGCTGCGGGACGGGGTGTGGGCTTTTTGCAACGACGCGTGCCTGACGGTGCTGCCGCTGGTGCTGAACACGAGGGAGGTGGCGATCAGTGCGATTTTCTTTGCGGCGACGGTGAACAAGATGCAGATTGCGGATGTGAGGGGGCAGAGTTGGTGGGGGTACCTGGGGGGAAGCGAGGAGATGGCGGCGTTGGGGGTGAACTTGATGTGTGAGTTTTACAGGGAGAACCCCTTGCGGAAGCAGGAGAAGTGTCCGCCCAGTCCCGAGTTTAGGCTGGAGAGCACGAGGAGGAGGGGGGATGTGGCTTTTGGGCTGGGGGGGATGGATGTTGACAGTCCCGGAGGGATGACGGGGACGCCGACGCCGGTGGGGACGGAGAGGGCTGGGACGCAGAGTCCTGGGAGGAGGGTGAATGGGAATGGGGTCAAGAGGGAGGAGTCGGCCGAGGAGAAGAAGGCGGCTGTTAGGGCGAGTGTGGAGAATGGGGATTCGGATGCGGCGTTGAAGGCGGCGGCTAATGAGATGGGGGTTCATGAGGATGTGAAGATGGCGAATGGGGATGGCGGCGGTGGACTGGTGTCCCCTGGGCCGATGTTGGCGGCGATCAAGAGGAAGAGCGCGGAGCTGGAGGATGCGGTGGATGCTGCGGAAAGGGAGGCGAAGAAGATTAAGCTGCAGGATGATGAGGATGAAGGTGAGATTAAGGGGTCATGATGAGTGAAGATATGGGGGGGGGGGGTGCAAGAGACTGAGCTGCAGCACCCCTTTTTCGGCGTTTGAATTTGTGTTTTCATTGATGTTTCTTTGCTTTCCTCAGAGGATTTGGAGTTTTTTCGTCGAGTTTGTATTTCCGGCGCCAAGGACTAGCGAACGGGTGGACATTCAGGGGGGAGGTGGGCAAGGAAAGGCGGGGAGGGTGCATCTCGTTCTTTTCAGATTTTGGTGTATCATATTTTTTTCTTCTCATTATATTTTTTTTTGATATCCCTTCTTTTTTTTTGGGTTTCCTTTCCCATCTCATCTCTTTTATCTCTCCCTCTATCTTCAATGCTAATAGGCGAAACGTGGAACGGGGGTTAAAGGCAGCAGCAGCAGCAGCAGCTAGTGAGAATCTCGAGGAGTCTTTATCTAGAGATGTCATATTTATGGGGTGTTATGTATGTTGTTGGTGTTGTTGTGTATCGATGTGGTAAAAGTGATGGGTGTTTTTTTTTTTGGTAGTTGTTGTTGTTGTTGTTGTTGTCAAAAGCAGAGGTATCTAGCATATCACAATCACCAAGAAAAAAAAAGTTTAATAAAGAGTGTTTTAAACCCCTTCAACCTGACCTCGCAGTGTTTTAACTTTTGTTTCTTTTTTGGTTTATTCTCTTGTTGTTGTTATTGTTGTTTGTCATGTCTTTCTTTATACCCCCCTGCCTATCCCACCCGGCTTCTTGTCCTCTAGAAACTCGATCAGCTCCAGCATGTCCCCGCACCTCATCAGCTCGGCCCTCTCGTGCCTGTTCAGCAGCGCCACTTTGTCTCTCTGGTCTGGGCCCATGCCCGGGGAGCACATCTCGCTGACGTGATGCAGGACCAGCTTGAAGGGCATGGGGGCTTTGATCGTCTTGTTGAGGAAAAGCTCGACGGCCTCCCAGGGGCAGGAGTTTTTGTTTGCGAAGAGGGCTGGGTTGGAGAGGAGGGCGCGGGCGGACATGAGGCCGGAGAGGTGGGGGATGTGGTGGGTGGTTGGATCAGTGATGGAGGAGGGGGTGGAGGAACTGGTAAAGGTGTTGTTGGGGGTGGGGGAGGTGGTGAAGGGGAGGGAGTCGAGGGTGAAGACGTCGCCTGAGAGGAGGATGGGGACTTGGGTTCCGAAGGTGGAGGTGAGGATGGAGAGGGAGTCGAGGTTGATGGGGGTGGAGGAGGGGGTTTGGCGGGTGCGGGGGTGGATGGTGAGGAAGTCGATTGGGCGGGTGGAGGTGAGGGGGCTGGGGGCGAGGAGGGTGGTTATGAAGTCTATTGTTTTTCTAAACGGGGGAGGTTAGCACCTTACAAATGGAAAAGGGGGGGTGGTAGGGGGGAGATATACCGGAGATCTTTGTGGACTCGTATCTTGACGCTCACGCTGCGACCTTTGGGGCTGTTGATGTCCTTTTCCAACCCTGCCACGTCCCAGCCGTCTTGGTGGAGTTGGTTTCGCGTTTCGATGACCATGTCACGGACTAGTTCTCGCTTTTCCATCAGGGCGGCGCCCAAGGTGGAGGAGCAGGCCCATGATTGGGGACAGCCGCAGTTTAGGTCTACGCCCGAGGCGAAGGGGGCGACGAGGGAGGAGGCTCGGGCGAGTTCTTGGGGGACGTTGGCGCCGAATTGGACGATTGTTGGTGGTTGGGGACCGGCGGTGGAGATGGTGAAGTCGCTGTCGCGGGCGAATTTGTTGCGGTTGAATTCTTTGGCGAGGATCATGGGGGTCCAGCAGAGGTCGGTGCCGTAGTGGTGGACGGTTTGGCGGAAGGCGAGCTGGTTCAGGGGTTAGAATAGGGGGTGATTATGAAGGGTGAGAGGAGTGAGACGAGGCTTGCCTTGCTGTACCGCACCATAGGAGCGGAGGTGTATAGTAGGCGTTTCTCATTTTTGGCAATATCAAAGAGCTTGAGGGGACTGGTTTAAGGGAAGATGGTGGTGTAAGTGAGTGTATCTAGCTAACGTGGTTGGCTCATGAGCTGTGAGTGAGGACAGGGGTGTGTGTAAGTGAGTGAGCGGATGATGAGGGCTTACTGTATGAACTCTTGGTTTAATGGGTTTGCCATCTTGAATATTTTAGTGTAGTCAGTCTCAATATGTTTTGGATTATGTGAGGCTTTCTGAAGATATCTAAAGCTATGAGTTCGTCTGAGGGTGAGTGAGTCTTCTTTGGTCTTGGTTACCCCACCACAGACTTACACACTCGAGGCTCACCTAGGTGAGCTACGGTGAAGAGTAGGTTGTACGAGTTCCCTGTTCAGCCTGATAGCCCTTAACCAGCAGACAAGAAACCGAGATAAGGGACGCTATGATAGTGCACCGTTCTCCGATATAGGCGTGCTTTCTGATCCAGCCCACTGGAAACTTTGAAACTGTCAGTGAAAAAAGTTGCAGGCGTTCAGTCGACGAACTTCAGATTTCCCCGCGATTGTGGGGGATCAGAGACTGACAGCGAGCATTTTGATAGCTCTGATTGGCCGAAATTCTTTTTGCCCCTCGATGACGAGGGTCACCCCCACCATATCAAGCAGCAGAATCGAGGCTTTACAAGGGCACGGTGACATCAAATTCGAGTCATTCAGCCGAACTATAAGGTTTAACTAGCAGTATGGATCCGGCTCCCCGTCCTAACGCCCTCAAGTCGATGGGCCATAGGCTGTCACTGACCAAACTAAGAAGAGCGTTGAGCGGCAGGAAAAAGAAGCTTCAGGAGATCCAGGAACCCGACGAACCCAATCAGACAACAACAACAAAACCAGAGGCAGAAGAAGAGGAAGAAGAAGACGACGACGACGAAGACGATATGAACGAAGGAAACACTGTCATCGGCCTGCTGGGTGGAGGGCAGCTTGGCCGCATGCTTTGTGAAGCTGCGAACCCCCTGGGAATCGACATTGCCATTTTGGACGACCACAATGCACCAGCCAAGCAGGCGCACAACACCAACCGCCACGTTGTCGGCTCTTTCAAGGACCCCGAGCGCATCAAAGAGCTCGCTGCGCGCTCTGACTATCTCTCAGTGGAGATTGAGCACGTCGACACCGAGGTGCTCGAGGATATCGAGAAGAATGGCGTCCCCGTTGTGATCAACGGTGAGACCGTTACTCACAGACCACCCATCCACCCATCATGGAGAACTCTCCGCCTCATTCAGGACAAGTACCTTCAAAAGGAGCACTTCAAGGCCAGCGGCAAGACTATCCCCATTGCTGAACAAATAGCCATCGAGTCGGGCGATGCCACCCTTGACTCACTCAAACAGGCTGGCAAGCAGTTTGGCTTCCCGTTCATGCTCAAGGCTCGCAAGGGAAGTTATGATGGAAGAGGAAACTTCAAGGTCGACAGCGAGGGTGATTTCGCAGAAGCGATCAAGGCTTTGGGAACAATGCCCCTTTATGCCGAGAAGTGGGCTCCTTTTGTGAAGGAGCTCGCTGTCATGGTTATCAGGACGGAGGACAGCGACGGCAAGCTCAAGAACTGTGTCGCCTACCCAGCAGTGGAGACTATTCACGAGGACAGCATTTGCACCAAGGTGTTCATGCCCCCAAGAGAGGTCTCTGAGGAGATTTGTGAGAAGGCGAGGAAACTTGCTACTGAGGTTATCAGCACGTTGTGGGGGAGAGGTGTCTTTGCCGTGGAGATGTTCCTCCTCGAAGATGGTAAGCCATTCACCATTGCTTGTATTGCCGCAAGCTAATAAGATTTGCAGGTTCTCTCATGATCAACGAGGTTGCCCCTCGCCCTCACAACTCCGGCCACTACACCATCGAGGCCGTCCCTTACATGTCACAGTACAAGGCTCAGCTCCATGCTGTTCTTGACCTCCCAGTCCCGGACAAGCTCATTCCCAGGGTCAAGTCCTCCATCATGCTCAACATTCTCGGCGGAGCCAAGCCAGACTCTCACCACCACCTCTCCGGGCTGGCGCGCAGCACTTTTGGCGACGACATGGACGTGTATCTCCACCTCTACAACAAGGAATCCAAGCCCAGCCGTAAGATCGGCCACATCACCCTTACCGGGTTCTGCTCTGTCCAGGAGCTCGAGGCCAAGGCCAAGCCTTTTATCGATCTCGTCGACCAAATCAGACAAGACCGCCTCCAGGCCACTTCCGAGACTCTCCGTCCTACCCAGGAGACCAACGGCTCGGCCAAGCCTGCAGAGAAAGCCCCTGCTACCGAGAACCACGTTGAAACACAAGAACTGTCCGCTGAGACGGACTCGAATGACAAGCCCCTAGTCCTGGTAACAATGGGCTCCGACTCTGACCTCCCCGTCCTCAAGGCTGGCTTGGACATTCTGAAGGAGTTCAACGTCCCCTATGCGCTAGACATCACCTCCGCCCACCGCACCCCAAAGTACATGATGAAGGTCGCCGACGAAGCGGCTGGCAAGGGCATCAAGGTGATTATTGCCGCTGCTGGTGGTGCGGCGCATTTGCCGGGTATGATCTCTTCTGAGACGCCGTTGCCGGTGATTGGTGTGCCGGTCAAGGCTACTCATTTGGACGGGATGGATAGTTTGTTGAGCATTGTGCAGATGCCGGTTTGTAACCCTACCTTTTGAATGATGATGGCAAAACTAACAAAAGAAACAGAGAGGTGTCCCTACTGCTACGGTGGGTATCAACAACTCGACCAATGCGGCACTGTTGGCGATCAGGATTTTGGGGGCGTTTGTGCCGGAGTATCAGCAGGCTATGAAGAAGTATCAGGTTGATATGGAGGAGGCGGTGATTGTGAAGGGGACCAAGTTGAGGGAGGGGGGTGATGCGGCTTATTTGGCGGGGATGAAGAAATAAATAAATGTAGGGGAGATTGAAGTGTGTGAGTCACCGGTTGGGAAAAGGGGTACATAAAATGGTGATGGGCCTGGAGTAACTTGTAGGATGGCGAGTACTTTTGCTTTTGTTCTTTGTGCATATATATTTGTCTCTACCTACCCGTGCTGGGCTCTTAAGACTTACTGTGGTGCGTGGAGTTGTGGTCCGGGATGATGAATTATCGGTCTTTGAGGACTTCATATAGGTATCGTTGGTTCGTAGGCGTTCTCAGGACGCCACCTTGTGATACCTACCAGGTATGGATAAAGCAATGCCCGTACGCTCGGGGATCTGAACTTGATGAACACTGATGGAAGTAAAGGAAATATTTATCCCCGACGTCGATCCCCTTTTTGACATGGAGCGGCAGAATATTCAAAAGACTTCGGAAATGGTTCCTCGCTGTCGATTACAACCCCACGATAAATTCTGGCGATCTTCGGAGCAAAGTTACCCGCAGAGCAAGACATGATCATCTCCGGTGAGTTCTTCAAAACTCTCTTTGAAGAAGAAACCACTGCGAATGCGGGCCGAAACACAAGACAGATCAACCGTCAATCACCGTATCTGCAGCAAGAGGTCTCAACACAGTCTGCTGGTCTGAAAACAAGTCGAGTTATGCGTATAGCTCTACAGCTATAAAGAGATCGCATGGACACTCAAACTCGACCCTGACCTAACACACCAGCTCTTCAGTCCACAATATCAACTCACCAAACAATCCAGTCATCAATCTACTTTGCTCCCCTCTCAAGTCTTCGCCCGAAGTTCCAGCACAATGAAGGTGAATTTCCCAGTTTTAACAACTGATACTTCCATCTCCCGGTCTAACACATGCAGTTCCCCCTCCTCACCCTCCTCGCCATGGGCACCACGTTTCACCAGGCCCTGGCCTCGCCCGTTGCATCCGATTCGGCACCGGCCAGGCGACAGGCCGTTGTCAACCTGTGGCAAATCGAATGCTCGCCGGGGACTGTTCCTGACGGCGGCGACCCCAACGTCTTCTGCAGACAACATGGCGTTTCCTGCACTGTTGATGGAGAACTGCAGTACACCCCCGAGACAACAGAGGAGAGCATTGAGGGAGTGTGCTTTGAGATTTGCTACTGCCGTTTGAACCTTGATGTTGACCCGCCCGTCAAGCGTCTCTAGAAAATGATACTTAAGGGGTGGTGGTTTGTTTGAAGAGGGGGGTGAATATGGAGAGTAATAAAGATGGTTCTGCTATGGTGGTCTATAATGCTGGCTTGTGTTTTTAACGGTAATTAGGGTAGAGCAAGGAGTAGCTACTTACCTTCCATAGTTGACTTGGTTGCTTCTTGACCGTGGTAGTGACGAGGAACATATTTGCGTTTTCTTTCAAAGACTTGCATAGCTGTCTAATTGCGGCATCATTTATGGAATTTCAGTAACTGTCCACAAACAAGGAAACAATATCCCTCAGACCTTTGTGTTGTTAGTAAAGAAACGGCCAAGATCATCAAATTTACCCAGTCCCCAGTGTGTTGAAGTCTCTTGATCGACATGGGGTTCATCTCCGGTTACTCCTGAAGATGGCAGAAGAAAACCAACACGGGCCGAAATATAAGACAGCACTACTCCCAACAACATCATGTCTTGGACCATCAGTTAGATTGAAAAGTAACAGACAGTCTTCACTTATACATCTATATCTATCAAAGCCTCGCCCCCGGGTTGCTGAATCGGTCTTCAACCCACAAGTCCAATCTTCCAAATCTTCCTTCCCCAAGTTTCCCTTCTGTCCTCAGCCCTCGCCACTATATCCAGCGCCTCATCTATCCAGTCAAAATGAAGGCAAGTTTCCCTACCGCTCAAACAATTCATCTCCATTACACAACTAACACACCTCTCACCTTGCAGTTCTCCCTCCTCGCCATCCTGACACTGGGCACCCTGCAAAACGCCTTTGCCTCGCCCTTCACGCCCAACTCTGACCTTGTCGTCGGACGTCAAGTCATTGGGGAGTACAAACTGCTGTGCGAAGAGTGCATCAAAGCGGGGTTTTACTGCGATGCCTCGGGAAAGGTGCAGTTTCACGACACTCTCCCCGAGTCTCTGGGGTGGTGTCTTGGGTGCTACTGTGCCAACTCGAACTGTCAAATTGCGTGATGGGTGAGGATTGCGAAGAGAGGGGGGGGGGGGGGTTGAGGTTTTTGGAGTTGGTTTGTTTGGTTGGTTTGGTTGGGGTTGGCTACCTATCTGGATGAGGGAGTGTTGTGTTAAAGGGGTTAAATAGTCAAAATGTGTATTTATCTGCTGGGGCTGTTGGACAGGCATGGATTCTCTGTGCTTACTGACGACGGTGATGAAAGATCTAACAGTTGTGAGATTTCCGGTTGACTTGTCAATGACGGGAAGCAATAATGTCGGTCCAGCTACTCGGGAAAGGTGACACAAACTCCAGGCATCAAGGTATGTTTAACCTCAATTGACAGCCTGGAGTTGGTGATGTCCTGTAGGCCACAAGGTCATTGCAAGTCACCTTCCAAATTCTCTTTTCCGGAGCCAGCGTGTCGTGAGCTGAGACCGGGTGATGAGGTCGACCCGATACATGGACAAGACAATGGTCACCTCCGGACTCATGTGACGAAGCCTCGCTCAATCGGCTCGTGACCTACCTTTATATATTTATATATAAGATGGTAACCTGCCCCATCACCAGTCGCAGTCACAATTGCAGCTACAAACCCAGCAATGAGAGTAAGCCCTTCGTTCATCACATCTTCTGGGGCGGTGCTGACACTAATATAAAGCAGGTCTCCTCTATCACCACATGTGGTGAGGTTTAGACCCACCTTTGTTCAGACCCACACCTGTTGGTTGCTCCCAGGGCTTGGTATGGCATGCATAAATCTTTGTACCGGAGTTTACGAAGGTCCACAAGGATTTGTGGATGCTTCCCATTTCCCGATCGCAAAGACCAGTTTTTTCTGCTCCCAGGTTTTTCGTCCCGATTCGGACGAAAAAAACCGCCCTTAGGTCTAGCGTAATGGAGCCTCCACGTAATGCCAAGGTCACCACAGCCACGTCAACAGCCACGTCAACAGCCACGGTCAACCACGGTCAACAGCCACAGTCAACAGCCACGGTCAACAGCCACAGTCAACCACGGTCAACAGCCACGGTCAACAGCCACGGTCAACCACGGTCAACAGCCACGGTCAACCACGGTCAACAGCCACGGTCAACAGCCACGGTGAGAGCGATGTATGTAGTGTTACGTGTAAGCCGTTGTGGGTGCCAGTGCCAGGCGGGTGCCAGTGCCAGTGCCCGTGAGGATGCCAGTGAGGCCTTGGGCAGGGAGGTTATTAATGGCTATCGCAAGCCGTAATGTAGGAGCAATTGGGAGGGCCCTGGGCAGGTAGGTTGATGGGTGTGCCGTCGTGGGTGCCGGTGCCGGGCGGGTGCCGGTGCCGGGCGTGTGCCAGTGCCGGGCGTGTGCCAGTGCCGGTGCCGGTGCCAGTGCCAGTGCCTATGCCAGTGCCAGTGCCTGTAAGGATGCCAGTGAGGCCTTAGGCAGGGAGGTTATTAATGGCTGTCGCAAGCCGTGATGTGGGAGCAGTTGGGAGGGCCGTGGGCAGGTAGGTTAATGGGTATACCGTTGTGGGTGCCGGTGCCGGGCGGGTGCCGGTGCCGGTCGGATGCTGGTGCCGGGCGGGTGCTAGTACTAGTGCCAGTGCTAGTGCCAGTACTAGTGCCTGTGCCAGTGCCTGTGCTAGTGCCCGTGCCGGTACTAATGAGGCCCAGGGTAGTGGATGTAGTGATATGTATAATAATAGATATAGTATTGTATGTGGGTGCGGTTGGGTAAGGGTTAGGGTCAGGCGCAGGGCGGTAAGACCTAAGGCGGCAGTATTAGCTACAAGGACCTTAATAGGCAGGGCAAGCTGTGGGGCATGGAAAGCAGTGATGGAAGACGTGTTTTTCGACGGTTTAGCTATAAGCGATGGAAAAGTCGGTGTTTTTCGACGATTTAGCTAGGCAGGTAGGTTGGTTGAACTGGGTTAGGTAGGTAGGTTAAACTAGGCTAAGTAGGTAGGTTAAACTAGGTTAGGTAGGTAGGTTAAACTGGGCCCTAGGCAGGTAGGTTGGTTGATAGAAGACGTGTTTTTCGACGATTTGGGTGTAAGTGATGGAAAAGTCGTCGTTTTTCGACGATTTGGCTGGGCAGGTAGGTGGGTTGAACTGGGTTAGGTAGGTGGGTTAAACTAGGTCAGGTAGG
>JAULSY010000165.1:0-58343 GCA_030512305.1 Cercophora samala
AAAAATAAATAAAAAAATAATTAAATAATATTAATTAAATTTAATAAAAACGTTAAGCTTATAATTATAAATTTAAAAAACTTAATTATATTAAAGTATTAATTAAAGTTTAAAAAATAAAAATTTAATTTAAAAAACGTAAGAAAGGTAATTTATATAGACTATAAGTATTATTAAAAAGCTTTTTTTTTTCTTAAGCTTTCTATACCTTTTTAAGTACTTCTATAAGCTTTATTAAGTTTAATAAGCCTTTATAATAATTAAAAAGTTACGCGGAATCTAAATAATCCTCTGTAAATTAAATCCTTTATATAAAGCTATTCCGAATACCCGAAGGCCACCCTGCTCTGGTAAGCTTATGGTGGCCAAGGCTGCCAAGCCTTGACCCCACTTCTTTACACATACCTATCACCCTTCGCCGGACTCCTCGACTGCACATCATACCTACATTTTCAACCAGTGTCATCAGACGAAAATGGTCTTGCAAGCTAGGGGGTAAATATTCCCAACAGCCTCCAGCTTTATGTCCTGAATGTGCTAACATTCCTCTGCAGTGATCTAAACATGGAGGGTGAAATGGTGCTCATGATAGTACTTTACGGCGTAATAATACTTGGAGTGGGCACCGAGACATATAAGAGACATCTCTCTCCCAGATGGAACTCGACCAATGACATATGCATGAGGACGTTGCTATTTCTTCTGTGGCTCCTCTGTGCCATCTTGTGGCCAATCTATGTCTTGGCAATGTTCATCAAGTGGTTTTGCGGAGGTGCGCACATATGTTGCGGTTTCGACTGGAATGACTTGGGCAAGAAGTCACCAAATCCACAGCCAAACAACCCGGTGCATTGCCCGCCGAGGGACATTGAACATGGCCAGAATAACGAGATTGAACTCCCACCGTACCCTGGAAGGGTATAGCCGGTGAGAGCTGGGAGGTACCTTGGTATTGATGACGGAAGGGAGGAGGCGGTGCGAGCAGATTCTCCCTCCTTCAAGCCTTCTGGGAGTCTTTGTAAATCGTATTCAACCTACAAAGGCGAGCACTTCATACATCGCACAAGATATAGTCGGAATTCTCGATGAGGCGTCCACTATCTATTTATGTACATTGTGATATCCTGTAGACTTGGTTTAAAACACGGCACGCATACCTCCCTGGCCAATCCAATCCTGTGGGCGAATAAGGTATCAAGCCTTCGATAAAATGCGATCGGTAACTTTAACCACCCTTCAGCCACTGGCTGCCTTGTCTGGTCCTTTAAGGATCCTTCTCAGATTGCACCTTCATTTTCTTCGTCACACTGTGGAACACCACTTATTCTTCGCACCACTCTTAGACACACATCAAACTTGCTACCGTTGCTGCAGTTTGGTCTCCACATCAAGTATTGCGATTTCAACGACCTAAGAACAGACCTCGCCTCGCCTTTTTAAGTCTAACCACAGAGAACCATGATGACTCTACAGGTCAGAGAGTATGTCTCAAAGCAGAAAAGTCCTTCCACCTGCAAGAGCGCTAACCCATCACAGCTGGCTAGAAGAGAAGAATAAGAGGTCTACCGCATTGTTCTTCCTGATCCCGGGAGGTGTCGTATACACAGGGATTTCCTTTTTCTTTGGGTGGTGCATCTACCGGGATGGAGTCAGCTCAAATTACCCGAGGCTGGTCAAGGACGGGTGCGCAAAATTTCTTGCCATCATTTTCTCCATCCTCGTGGGTTTCGTCTGGCCCTTGATGCTAGTTTTGGTTATCATTGGTCGCATTGTAGAGTGTCTTTGCATTGACATGGAGTCATGCTGTGGCATTCGCATGGGAGGTATGGGCAATAAATCACCGAAGCCACCAGTCAATTCACCAAGGGAGCCGGCACGTCGACAGCCAGGTGATGTGGAAAGGCAGTCTGGCGACAACAACGCCGCTGCCAACACCAACACGGTTGTCAACCAACAACCCAATCATTACGATGACATCGAACTGCCACCATATCCTGGGCCGTCTCAAGTTGCCTCTACGTAACTGACAGTGGACTCGGCAGCAAAACAGATGTCTATGGGTCCCGGTAGCCGGTAACTGGATATCGATGCAGGGCTTCGAGACTGGAAGCATGCTAGGAAGTTTCGATGATATTGCTGTACATGTATCGCAGCTACCTAGATGCGATGGTTACAGTTTGCACGAAAGCAAGAAATACAACAGCTGTTGTGCGACCCTTTACCCTATCCAGAATCTAGGTACCCTTCTTGCAACGCAACCTATGATCCGAAGCTCTGCATCCAGTCAGCCGCAGCGATCGTGCAGCACTAGAAAGGTCTAGCCTCGTGTAACTCTTGTTGACACCTAATTACAACACGGTGTTGAGAAAACCAACTGTGGCATCAAATTGAGTCTCTCATGACGTCAGGGGCGTCAATAATACAGCTGAACGTCTCAGATAACACATTTTGTGAAGGTTGATTGGGAGCATTTGTTCGCTCACATCTTGATAACAAAGTTGTTAGTTGAGTCTGGAACACTCCAAAAGTCCTGGAAGTAATGATCTGCCATCTCTTGGTAGATAAGCTACCTACTTACCTATGGGAAGTGCGCTGCCCCATTTGTGGAAGTATCGAAATCTTTTGACCCTGGTCGTCTGGTGCTCTTGTCCGGCATTTCATCCAACCCCTCCTGAAGCTAAGATTACCTACTTATGGTTGATGGAGCAAGATGGCCATTGACGGAAGCACCATCGCAGCCATACTGACTGGCATCCTCGCTCTGGTAGGCGCCGTCACGACAGCGTGGATGTCAGGATTGAACCAGCAACGGGTCGACGCGCGCAGGAGCCGAAAGGCACTTGCCCGATCATCAGCCCCTCTTCTCATCGCGTCTTGGGATCTTCACAACTGGCTTTTCGACATACTGGAGGAAACCGCCTACAGCCCCAAGCGGTGCGCGGCCTACGGTGACGGCTGGCCCAGCGACTTTACCTCCTACCTATTCGGCCAATACTTTGCCGGCGTCCACATCATCCGAGAAACGACGCAGTTCTTTGCTCACATCCAAGGTGGCCGAGCGGGGCAACTGAAGAAGCTGCTGTGGAAGATTCAGGATGAGTTCGTGTCGATGCACTATGAAAGACGCGAAAACACCTCCCTGCGCTGGTCCGAGAGGCGTATCCTCGAGGTACAGGAAGCCATGACAAAGGCGGAGGGTAGCGATGGGAGCCTCCGGGCGATGCGTTGGATCGAGTTTCGGGAAAAATACACGGAAGACACGGCGTTCAGGGAGGTCTTCAAGCCGTGTGAGGACGAATTTCAAAAGATTATTTACCGGCGATTCAAGTATCTGTACTCGACCAATGAAGAATGGAAAGACGAGGGAAATCCCTCAACAAAACCCAACGACAAGATCACCGAGATCGAAAAGAAGAGACGCCATGACGAGGAAAAGGAGATCGAGGAAGAGCGGGGAAAGGACCCAGCGAACATTGTCGTCGTGATACCGGATCATCGGGCGCGGCGTCTCCAGCATCTTCTCAGCGACCTTGTGGAACTGCTGGATGAGGAGTCCGGAATGAAGTTCAACCGTCCTGTGCGGAGATGTAGTATGGTGGTCAGCAAAAGAGCACTGGCCTTTGGGACTGCGCCTAATTTCGTGGAAATATCTACGGATCACGTTCGCATACCCTGTGACTGCCAGGATCCTGATCATGACAAGACTGGCTGCAATTGGAAGAGAAAGGATTTTGAACATCGCCAACTAAAGGATGGTAACGGGAACGCCTTTGGAGGCGGGGGAGCATCTCATTGGGAACCTCAACGTTCATCTTTTGTTCCAGATGAATCTAAATTTAGGAGGAAGGCCACGGACAACGCCGATCAGTGTTGAAAGAGAGCCATTCGATGATGGGGGGGATTGTGTGTCGACTAGATGGTACTGGTGAGAGCGGGACTTGTACTGAAAGTGTTCAGGGTCCTCTAGTATTCGCTGGTTCTTTCAATGTACTTACGAAACTCCAATGTCTGGATCTGATACCCAATACCAATGATCAGACCGGTACCAGCCTCAATCAGGGGTCAGACTGCGGCACAGAGCGCCAGACCACTCCCCCAATGTCCGCAGTCCACACGAATCCCGTGTCTTCAGTGACACATACCTCCATGTCCCGAAACGTCTCGCAGGCAAAGTCACTCTTGACGGTTGTCGTTGTCAAACCGCTGAAGTTCACACTGTCATTTCTGTTAGCACTGTTCTTCGCTTTAGACTTGGAAGGAAAAGGAATAAGCCAAAACTTACGGCTGATCCCCATCCAACTCTTTACACTGCCAATCCGCCTTCAGCTTCAGTTCCTTGGTCTCCGGATTAAACTGCACCAAGCAAGCGTACGGCCAGAGGGGCTGGCCATTTGCCCCGTCCGCTCCGATGACGCACTCGAACCAACCCCCTTCCCTCCCCGCCGCTCTGCTGACCGTGACCGGAATGGGGTACTGAAATCCTGAGTCTGTGGCGAGGATGATCTCAAAGTTGATGGTTTCCCACTCTTCCTTTTCTGGTGTGTAGACCAATTCGAAGGCCGAGAACTGCCATTTCGGGGCTAGAATCGAAGTGATGGTGCAGGTATTGTCTCGCGGGATTGGCTCGGTCAAAGAATAAGGCGGGAGGGTGGTGACGCTGTCCACCTTTCCGGTGAGGAGGAGAGTAGGATTGTGGTCGCAGACCGTCTCGTTGATCGCAGACCCGGCGGAGAGGGGTGATGTTGTGCAATTAAGCGGGAGGATTGTGCTCGCGGAAGCTGTGAATTGAAGTCTTTGGATATGTTTGTCAGGGACGACAACCTGAAAGCATAAAGAAGAGAAGTTGAACTCACGGCTTCGATGGGCTCTCGTCATCACAAAACCAGGTTTGTTTGACAGTGAACTTGTAGTTAGAAGGGTCAAAGCTGGCCGTGGTGCTGATGCCATATCTGCTCCCTCTGAGATTCCCAAACTCGGACCCGGCGCAGATCAGGCTCGTTTCTGCAGCCGGACCTACGAGTGAACCGTGCACGCAGCCCCCTTCATAACCATTTGCCGTGTTTGTAAACAAAAGATTGAAGGTTCGGGAAGGTGACTCGACGTTGCCATCCGCCGGCCGGTCCGTGTAATACATGTAGGTGATATTCCATACCGGCTGCTCCGAGGCTGCCTGACAACCCTTATTGTCATGTCCTTGTGGACCTGCTGCCCTGTCTGGGGTGATAGAAACTGGTGCGTGGAGGGTGCCCTGGATCAAAAGTGGGGGGAATGTCGAACTAGAGCCTGGTTCCGGTACATCCCAAAGAGAAGTACGAGCCCAGCCTGACGCCGTGAATTGCACCCTGTTTGTGTTAGTAGAAGACTGTAGATGGAAGTGCAGGAAGCTTACGGAGCCCCGCGATCATTGCAGCTCCAGGTTTGGTTGACAGAAACCAGAGCTACCGTTCCTTCAACCAAAGCATTGATCTCAATGGTGTCCTTCCCAGAAGTTGACTGGCCAGACACGGGCTGAACGTCACATAGGTTGTACCCCTTCCTATCGATGCTGCATGTTGCTTCAGCCGTATAATTTGTGGCTCGGTTTAAAATGCCAAACGTAACTTTCCTCTCGTAGACTGTCAGATCCTTGAAGTCTGTAATGAACCAGCTGGGGATGTTGAAGGAATTGGTTGTGCATCCTCCTCCAACAGCAGGCGGACCTTGTGCTGATACCAGCACTGCTGCTGACAAGATCTGTAGAAGACTGAAAGTCCACATGTTGGCGAAAACCGCTGGCGGGACAATGCCAGTAAGCTCACGATTAGAAAGTGCACACACTTTACGAGTTCAAGGTTGACGTCTGTTATAAGCAATGGTCTGACATTGGACCAGCGGGAACATGTGAGGGGCGCACCCTTCGCCAAATAGCCATATTAAGCTCGATTGGAGACATATTGATCTACCACCTGTAGGATCTCCAGCTGACATGCCGGGTCATGTTCCGGGAGAAATGGATCGGCAGATTTCATCTTTCCTGCTTTTTGTTCCCGTGCCAGTCCCCAACACCTGGTTTCAGCCCCAACTATTTGGTCCGTATTCTCATCCGCGGTCTGCAACATGCCATGCAGTTGAAGCTGGCCAAGACGGCTCAAGATATGGTGCAGCGGGTGCAACCATGGGCGATATTAGCACTGTATTGACCCCAAACTTGTGTGTTGAAAGGGCTTCTAGAAGAATATAGTACACGAAATGCAGCTTTACCTGCCTTGAAACATGCAAATATACTTTACATTACTGGTATGATATGCGGCTGTCTTCTACTGAAGTTGCGATATGCTGTCCAGCGTCTGACCCTAACCCCTGAACCCCTGACTGATGACTGATCGACGGTATATACATTGCGTCCGTAAAAGGCTTAGTCGATTTGACCGCCTGTACCACTGCAGACCAGTCACGGCAGTTCTCTGCAGACCGCACTTTGGCTCAACAGGCCGTTCGTTATCCAGGTGCCCAACCAGGTGTGCTCGAGCCATAGTAATTTGCAGGACCCGCAGTCCCCCCTCAACTTCCAACATCACCACCACTACCTTTTTTAAAAATTGAAAGCCATATACAGCTCCAAATTAACAATTATAAGCCGCCCTATCCCTCTGATTTTTCTGGGCTTTTTTTCGTTGAGTTTTGATATAAAGAATATTTTTTGGCGTAAAAAAACCACCAAGTCTCCACGAAATCTGCAGCGTGGGTCATAGCTTTGGCCGGGGTAGTTGGGCACCTGGATAACGATGACCCTCAACAGCACTCTCTGCGCCGCTCACCGCCTGCCAAGCATCCCGCATCACCACCATGCCGAGAAATGTTTTGGATATTGTTTCTTGTTACCAAAGAACATTTAGCTGTCTAGTCTAACGATGTATGTCAACAAGATCGAGGCGCAACCCCCGCCTCCGCCTCGACACTACAATCCACCACCCCCAGTTCGGCGATCAACGAATCCTTATGACGCGGATGACGCCAGGTCAAACCACGTCAGATTCCCAGGAGATTATGATTCCTATGGCTATGGAGCACCACCCCGACCTCCGACTGAATACGCCGGTTATGCTCCTCCACCTCCGCCTCATTCGATCTATTCCCGCCCAGCCCGCACGATTCACACGCGACCATCAACTCGCAGGACACACCGCACAGTGACCCACAAAAGGTATATTTCACCAACTCGAGACCGTGATAGACGCGACTACTCGCCAGTCTCACCTGTTCTCTCACGGGCCTACTCGCCAGCATACTCGCCTGCGTATTCACCAACGTCTCCTGTCCTGGCACCAACTCACCCCAGACGTTCATCCATTGAGTATGTGCGCGCCCCAGAATATCCGACAGAGCAACGAAAAACCGAAATCATCGTTGAGAAGAGGCGGGATGCTGCCTCCAGTGCCGAGGAGGCTGAGTGGGACTACAAGAGACCTGTGCGGAAAAAAAGAACTCGAGATGACAGGGATGATGAGAAGCTTGATGAAGAAGACTTGGATCTTTTGGAGGTGTGGGAGACTGACGCTGCGTTGGAGTCCGGTCCTACGAGGGTTATTACCGGACCTTATTCTTTCGTGCCTCCGAGTGCCTCGAAAGATCCCCTGGGGGATGTGGCAAAGCTGTCAGACGACGACTCTCTGGATACAGCAGAGCAAGACGTTGCGGCTGAAGCTGCAGAACGTCTGACTGGGACTGCATATCAAGTGCTCGAGTCTAGCTACATAGGCGACGGAATGATTGGTGGACAGCATGGCGCGCAGTTGGTAATAACTCCTGGTGAACGAGTGCAGCACCAACCCGTCTTTCGATGGATTCATTTCACGCAAAAGTCTATGGACTTTGACAACTTTGCAGTGCGTCAAATCATTCATATTTCCCAGGTTTCTTCTTCGCCGGCTAACACTAAACAGACCCAGACAACACGGTTGTTTGGCTTGAGCAAAAGCGAGCGGCAAGGTGTTGCCGATCTCATCGCACATGTGAAACGTCAAGGCATCAAGCAAATACAAACCTCTAATGGCTCCTACGTACGACATATGGAGCCGAAATTCCTTCAAATACCTGTTCCCTTTGACCCTGGTCTCAAGGAACAAAGCTTCGCGAACCGGACCATCACCTGGATATGCCTGCCATACTTTTCGTTGGAGAAGTATTCCGGGCTTCTTGCCGCCGAAAGCGCCAGCAGCTTTCCTGTCCAAACGCTGCTCCAGGCTCAGTTTTCACGAGCCACCAAGGAGCGCGATATGCAACAGGCGGTACGTCAGCTCAAAGGAGCACCGGCGGAGCTATGCTTCCACATAGCACAGCTTTGGTGTATCGTTGTAGACAATTGTGGGTCACACACCATTTCTTACAACAGTCGATAGTTTCTCTAACAAAGGTTCACCAAGCTCTTCTTCTAACCTGTGGTCGAATGCCATTTGACGCCCTCTGTGGTAACAACATACACAGAGTTACAAAGACACCTCAGGAGATATCAACGCTGAAACCTCCGCCCAGAGTTTACATTCGATACCAGAACAACATTGTCTGGGCGTTACCAATCGAAGAATGCGGAAGCTGGTTTGTAAGTCGCGAGGCACCAGTTGGACATGTCTCAACACAACATGCTAACCGCACCACGTCTATTTTAGGCCTTCATGGCACACTTTCTAGAGTTTTGGCCTCGTACTCTGAACTTCTTCTACTATAAAAGACCCATCAAGCCTGATGAGTGGCCGTGGATCACTAGGCTGGCGGCTCGTTCCCGTGCTGGAGTCTTGCTTGAGATGCAGATTGGGTATGTCACTCTCTTCGATAGAAGTTGAAAGAAAGTCATCTCACTGACACAACACTGAAAAGACACAAGTCGGCGTTGCCATCTCCTGCCGGCCTCACTTCTCTCAAACATGAGGACCATGGTGACGAAGCCCAGCTCTCAGCTTCGAAGCAACCTGATAATTCCACAACTAAAAAGACAGTTCGGATCACAATTCCGTATAAGGGCAAAGAAACTGCGGACGCGAAGCTAGCCACTACATTTTCGGTATTCACATGTCTGGATGGTGTATCAGGCTCAAAAGCAAGTGGGATCAATTATGAAGTCCTAAAGGACTATTTTGTGCAGGTCGACCAATACCTGCTCAACAAAACCGCAAGCCAGGACCGCAAAGCCTACAGTGAGTTGCAGCAGTCTACACGACGCGACGTGTACAAGCTGCTTGAGGATGAAACCCGGAAAGATGACTTGCCGCCGTCGGAACGCACGATGTACGAGAGCCGAGTCAGTTTCTTCAACAGGGCCGATCTCGTCTTCAAATTCTTCTTTCCGCCGGAGTTGGAAGTCCCCACTGTTGATCGGTTCTGGGGCATTGTGTTGAGTCTCATGGAGGTATGTACATGCTGAGTCTCTCAAGAGCACAGACAGAATGGAAAGCGGCACGCTAACATGGTATAACAGCACCCACCCTTGGAAGACCACGACAACTCGGAGGATCCTCGCTCCTGGGAAATGAAAAAAGCAAAGCGTGCCCTTCAGATGGAAAAGCTTTTACGCCAGCGGACCGAGATGACCAAAACTCTCGACCGAATAATCGCCGCCCTCTCCTCATTCAACACCACCTTCAGCGCGGCCTCCCCAGAAGACCTGTCCAAAGTCCACACCCCCTGGCTCCTCGTCGACGCCTGGATCCACACCCTCCTCGGCCTCGCCATCTCCCCCAGAAACACCACCAGATCCGAATTCCTCCTCGACTCCGGCCTCTCCTCCCTTCGCGTCGGCACCGACGAAATGATCCAATCAGTAGCCAACTCCTTCCCCCGTACCCTCTTTGACCGCTCAGTCCTCTTACCACTGGACCTCTTCTCCCTCATGAGCACCAAGCTCCTCAAAGACATCACCCCCGCCCTCCCCGACATCAGCGAGACGTACTCCTCCTACCTCGACACAATCGAGTCAGACATCACGACCAAATCCTCCAACCGCACCCACGAGTACAAACTTGGCCGGCTGAAACAAGAAATGTCCATCGTCCAATGGACAGTCGCGTGGCAGAGGTCGATATTTGACGCCATGTCTCAGAGCTCAGCCCGGAACTGGAAGATGCAGCCCCGGTCGACTGGGAACCCATTTGCCCCCCCCCTCGCTCATCGGGGGATGTATCACTACCAGCCCCTCCCCACACCCGACGTCAAAGTGGGCGTTCACGGCTTCAGACAGCTGCTGATCGACGAAGTGATGAGTTTTATCGACAGGCGAGACAAGGAGTTTAACGAGCTGCGCAGTCATGCGTCGCATCTGGAGGAGTTCAACAGGAATAAACTGGACACCACCCGTGACAGGCAGGAGAGGGCTATCTACGCTTTTACCATTGTCACCATCATCTTTTTGCCGCTGAGCTCGATTGCGAGTATTTTCGGGATGAACTCTTCTGATGTGAGGGATATGGAGCTGGGGCAGTGGGCGTACTGGGTGACGGCTGTGCCGGTGACGATTTGCGTTATTCTGTTGGGGTTGTGGTGGACGGGGGAGATGGGGAATGTGGTTCGGGCGGGGGTGGAGTGGTTTCGGGGGTTGGGGGAGAGGGAGAGGTATGGGAGGTGGAGGGAGGGGCCGGAGGATATGGTGCCTATGATGGCGTATGATAATGTTGTTGATAGGGCTGAGGGGGCGGTTGGGTGGAGGGAGAAAGGGAGGTATGTGGTTGAGGGGGCGAGAAAGAGGAGATGAGATTGAGAGGTATATATATGAGGTACTTCGTATGTTACGTGCATTCTCATACCTTAAGTAATCCGGGAGCCGGGGTCAAGATCGGGAGGGCATCTGAACTCCACGACTCGTGGACTTGGCAAATTAGCTACCTAGGTACCTGAGTCAGGGAGCCCCACTGTTAAGGAATCAGACTTTGGTGCCCAAACCACTCCCAATCTCAATACCACAATCGCCAGTATATATATATACTACACAACAGAACTGACAGCTTTTCGGTCCCCATATTGTATTTGATAATACACTACCATATCAGCTTTTTCGTCTTATCATGGGGATCAACGACATTCCAACAGAGATCCTCGATCTCATCTTCAGCTGTCTGCGACACGAGAAGCCGATTGAAGTGAACCCACATCACGATCCGCTCACAAGCCCTCAAAGCCTTCGAAACGCCCGCCTTGTCTGCCGCCAATGGAACACTCTTGCAACGAAGCACCTCTTTCGAGCCATTGCTCTCATGCATGACCTGGACGACCCGGACTTCGCCAAATGGAAGCAGGCTGTCAGAAGTCCCATCGTGCAAAATGCTGCTCGTGAAGCCGAGATCTTCAGCACCCGCCCATTGCGTGGGTGGGAAATGGAACTCGAGCGCGACTATCAAGTATGGGAGTCGTGGGAGTCGGGGAACTGGCCCGAGTTTGTGACTGCCATCCAGGATCTCGCGGAACTGCCCAACCTCCGGGCCGTCAAGATTTTATTTACAACAGGATGCCAAGGGTCCGTGGATCACTATTACCCTCCATCAGTGTTGGAACCGGTCGCTACACGGGAGTACACGATGGAGTACGTGTTCTTGGCCCTCCAACAGCGCAAAGCACGTGCCAACGTTACCCCCGTCACGTCTCTCACCATCGAGAATCTGCAAAACTTCCCGTTTGACTACATTTTGCGAACCGAATGCTTCCGCTCCCTGGTCGAGGACATCACCGAGCTGCGTCTTCTGGTTGTTACCGAGACAGATCCGTACATGCCCTCCCTGGACCAGTTACTTGAGGAGCGTCACATCTTCGAGCCCTGGCTTCAGAAGCATCTGCTTCCATGTTTCGCCAGCCAGCTTACAACCCTTCACCTAGCGTTTCGAGAACCCTGGGGGGTTGCCCCGGGGTATTTCGACGGAAGAGGCCTGCGCTTCCCGAACCTCAAAAGCCTGATGTTGACTCAGTATGTCATTGGCCACCACAACCAGTTCGACTGGGTCCTGTCCCAAACCACACTCGAAGCGCTCTGTCTGGAACAGTGCCAAATCGTCTCGTACTTGGAATACAGGGAAGGGGACCTCCAGCCGTGGGGCCCGCTCCCAACCCACGACTGGAAGCCCGTTATTGAGGGGCGCATCCACAGTTTCGACGGCACATGGGAAGTCGTGCTGGATGCTATACGTACGAGACTCTCCAACCTTGTCGAGTTTCGCATGGGCCATCCCAATACTCTACCTGGTCACGGATTGCGTAACTTCGACGAAATTGGCTGCTACCTCTCAAATCTCCGATATGCGACATTCCGGGCTCGCGGTATTCCGCCTTGGATGCCACCAACAGCCGATGGCGTGATGGAATTCCCCAAGTGGTCGAGTCGGGAGGTGAACCGAGCAAAGGAAACCGAGAAAGGAGACACGAGGGCGCTCAAGGAGCTTGTCAACGCCGTTGAAGAAAGGGCAAGGAGGCGGTCGTGAGTCAGCTATGTTGATTCGGAATAAGATGCCTAGGTAGGTTAGGTAGCCAGAGCAAATGATGATCATCCCCTCGTTTTAATTCCCAAAGCTGAAGGTCCTAAAGTCCGTAGCTTGAAGCCCTGTCCAAATGATCCCACATAAACGATACCCCAACCCCTAGGCTTGTGAATAGCATCCGGACTCCGAAGCCTTGGCTACCTACCTAATCCATAAACATCTCGAAAGGTGAGTCTTCGGGATCTTCGAAAACTGTTAGTTCATAATACAAAACCAACATCAAAAGCCCAAGTATGAAAAACATGTAAAGCCCTTGCACTGTCCTCTCCTGTCCAGTCACTCTAAAGGCCATTTTGCCCACCGCTGGGCCTGCCACTGTATGCCCGCTATCCACCAGCGCTTACAAAGATGGGAGGTATCATATCTATTATTCCGCCATACGAGGCAGTTCGAGTGTGATATGCTGTTGCCTTTACTTCTTGAATGTCCCCGAACTGAAAATCTCGTGCAACTATCCCTTGCTCCAAGTCTGTTGACGTTGTCTTTGTCTTGAACCAAGGGGTTAGATAGGGGTTTCCTAGGTCGGGGTTAGCAGTGATACGCACGGTCCAGGCCATGCGGAAGGCCACCTACAACCCTGACATCAATCATCCAATCAGACTTATTCAACGACGGTTGATCAACACGCAACCCCTCCGGAGCACTTTACGCCCTTGTTCACGGCAGAATCATCCGTGGTGTACTAGCACCCAGAAACTCACGAGAAATGGCGGCCATAGCCCGTATCACCGCTTTCGCGAAAACGACTCGTCTTGCGCCTTGCCCTCCACGAAATATGGCAACATCGACCCCCAACAAGCTGGACTGGTCCCCGGAGAAATATCTCCGCTTCGAAGCCCCTCGTGGCAGGCCCATCAACGACTTGATCTCATTCCTCTCCCGCTCCGGCTTGTCACAGCCGCAGAGAATCGTCGACTTGGGCTGTGGGCCAGGAAACTCGACTATTGCCCTCAAGAAGCAGTGGCCCAGGGCACAAATCACCGGGGTTGAGCTTTCCCCCGCCATGGTCGCCGCTGCCAGCCAGAAGAACTGCGGAGAGGGCATCGACTACCAAGCTGGTGATGTGAAAGACTTCATTGCGCCCCCAGAGACCGACCTCATATTCAGCAACGCAGTCTTCCACTGGCTACGCAGCGACGAAAGGATTCAAACGATTGTGCAACACCTCAAGCGACTGAAGCCAGGGGGCGTGTTGGCGTTCCAGGTGCCGGACAACTTTGAAGAGCCATCTCATCGCTTGATGAGAGACACTGCGTATCACTCCCCGGGACCGTGGGTAAAGTACTTTATGGGTGAAGACCAGAAGCCGGAGCTGGACCCAATCGAGTCGGTGGCGACATGGTACAACTCACTGAAGCCGTATTGTGAGAGCGTGGAGATCTGGCACACGACCTATCATCATATTTTGGAGGGGCACGAGGCGATTGTGGAGTGGTTTGAGACGACGGGCCTGAAGCCATATTTGGATCTCTTGGAGGAGGATGAGAACGCCAAGAAGGAGTTCGTGGAACAGTATATAAGAGGGTTGGAGAGAGAGTATCCGACATTGGCGGATGGCAAGGTGGTGTTGCACTTTCCCAGGTTGTTCGTGGTAGGGTTTCGCGGTGAGACAACATCATCATGACTTGGTAGGAGGATGTTGTAATCGGAATAGATGCATGCAGCGTGTGCAATATCTTATTCTTTTCCACCGTGCTACTTGGTGATGGTGGAGAGACTTGGCAGAACAAAATGATGCGATGACGTTGCAGTGGAATTGAGAAATTGAGGACGGATTTCTGATGCGGGGTACTATCAGTCAGACCGGGGTGCAGGAGGGTCCACGCGGAAATGTGGGGTGCGGTGACCACCAGCCACAGTCTGAATCCATGGGTATTTGACTACTCCGTTCCACATCGAACAACTCGTGGAGAGATGGGGCCTGTGCCACTTGATTGACTTTAAAGGAACATCAACTGTAATTGGAATTACTTGGAACCTTATGTATCGATTCCTCCCGAAAGAAGGAGGTCGCATCAAAGTTGAGCCACAATTGAGGACATCTTTTGGGGCCCGTTAGAAATCCGTCCTCAGTGGGGCCTGGCCCCATTCAGCAACCCTGATTGGCCATCAGCAGGCTAACCGAAATCAGCCCTGTGAGGGCGCCGGATGCCTGAGGCGCAGCGCTGCACCTGGCGGCCGGATTCGCAGGGATTGAGTTGCGCGCGCCGTCCATCTGCGCGCCGGGCCTGAGGACGCTCTTAAACCCATCGTGACTCCGTCTGCCGCCTCGTCTGGTCCTCTCTTTTTCTCCTTACCCATTTTCTTACTTTCGCATCGATACCATACCGTCAACCAAAACAAAAAACAATCACCAAATCTTTGTTTCAGCACTCTTGTCAGCGTGGCCAGTTCTGGCCATGTCTGCCTAGATACTACCTACCTAGCCGTCAAAGAATCCAGAATTGTGAGCTCAGATCTCGGACACTACTTACTGCCTGCATGTGCAACCCGTGAATTTTGTTCTAACACTCCAGATTTAGCATGACCCCGTGTTCTACGAACAATCCCGCCATGGATCCTCCATCTCCCAACCCAGCGCCGGACGATCCACTTCCTGTCACCATGGCCCCCTCACATCGCAATCGACCCCGCGTCGTTCTCATGGACCCTGGTATGGATCAGAAACTTCGGTCTGAGAGTTCTCCCGACTCCCGCGAGGACGAAGACGACGCTTGGCATCGCCGAGCCGCCTGTTCAGGGAGAACTTCCCAAGGTGGGACATACCTGGAAGCCCGACATCCACAAGCTCGATATCTCGACCTCCAGTACCGACCACTTTCTTTCTATGGGATGCCCTCGAGGCACCATGCCTGGTGGCCAACCCCCGCCCAAATATGCGCTCGCATTTTGGTGGGTCGCGTCGACCCAACACAACACCAACACGGTTTCTTTTTAGGTGCCAAGAGCATTTACACCGTGAAAGCTCGCGGGAGCGAAGACAGCAGTCGACCTTGGAGAAACCGAGAGGAGCGACAATCTCCCAGTGCAGTTCATTCATCCAGTGTTCAAGACGAACGCACCCCCCTCCGCCAACGCCCCAATCTCCTGAAGGATAGGGCACGCCATGAGGGTTTGAAGACTCGTCGTTGCCTCGACACCTCATCAGATCCTTACCAAGACAATGCTTTCCTTCGACCCTTGGTTGAAGATGTATTGCGCTTGAATTGGACGTCTTGTTTCCCCTACGGGAAGCGAGTCACCCAGCCCCATCATGGAGGCAACGAGTTGGACTCAACGAGCTCAACTGGGCCAGACTGGCTTGGGCAGGCGATAGCACTCACCAGCATCTAAGGATGCGGCAACTGGAGGTCTAGTAGACTTCCCGACCTGGGACTACGTCGTTAAACTGGTTCTTACCTGCTATCGCCCACCTAAACCTGCTGTCTTGACAAAGACCTTTGCTCACCGCTACCAATCAACGCTCAACAACCGCAACTACAACTGCAACCAACCGAAACCAAACAATCTCAACGCTCCAAAAGAGCATCTCCAGCTCACGGCATATCGACCGTGAGTTGGGTCTTCACAATGTCCACCAACGCTTATTCCCCCCAACCCCACTCCCCCTGCCCTCCATCTGAGGAGCAAGGGGAGTGGGTGTGGGTTCCGAAGACGACCATGCCTTCACCTCAGGCTGGTCAGCTCGATTACCAATACACCACCACACCAATCTTCACACCCGCCTTTGACGATTCCTCCGTTTCACCCGTCACATTATCGGCCAACCACTGGGAGTCATTCATGATGACAGGTCAAGTGGATAACACACTGTTTACTTCGCCCTCGTCCTCCATGATTAACGAGTTTGGCACCCCCTTCACAGGCAGCCCCACTGACGCCCTTCTCGACGACTTCCTCTCCGATGGGTATGTAGGCGGATCGGACCTCTTTTCTGAAGTTCTGCCTCAGCAGGACTTCATCTCGGCCGATCTCCTCAACACCTATGTGGACGGTACGCTCTTCCCTGCTGTCGATCTGGACTTGAACTTGGACACGTTCGTGCCTGATGTTGCGACATGTTTTACCACCTTTGGCGTCGCCGTCAGCCCCGCATCGTCTCTTCATGAGAGTTCTCCGACATTCAGCTACAGCCCTCCAATCTTCGACTCTCCCCTCCCGGCCGCGACTGGCGCTTCTCCCGATGTCACCTCGCCCTCCACCTCACAAATCCACTCGTGCTCCGAGTCCAATTGCTCCAAGACCTTTGACAAAGTGTCGGATCTCAAGAGACATGAGCGTAAGCACCGCCAGCCCTTCCGATGCGAGCTCTGTGGCAAGGGACACCTTGACAAGCGCGCGCTTGGTCGGCACTTGTGGGCTAAACACCCCGAGTATGCTCAGCAACACAACACCAGGTCAGAGCGGATAAGGTGCACCGAGTGCGATTACGAGGGCAGGGCAGACAATGTCGCTCGGCACATGAAGCGCCATGCCAAGAAGCGGTAGGGGGTTGAAGTGGTGTGTGATTGTACGCGTGTGCGTGTGTGTGCCTTGATACCCGTGAGGTCTTCTCTTCCCATGTTTTATTACCTCTTGTATTTCAGCGTGCATCTTGTTCTAGGCGTTATCTGGTCTTTGGAAAGAAGGATAGGGCCCGCGGTGAATTAGGGTCCCTTTTGGGTGGCTTAGATGATCGCGGCGGATATAGACTTGGGTCAGTCTTTATGAAGCCATAGGCGATGTCTCTTTACTTGCATAATAAAAATCAGTAAAAATTTACTTTTGGTGCCTTTGCAGTGACAAGTGTTTTTGGCAGCGTTAGCAAACCTCCATTTAGCACGCCTGAATCCTTCCCGATCATCAATATTGTTGGACCCTTGCATAAGAACACCAACAACACACGGCACTTGAAGTTCAACTCTCACAAGGCACCGAATCGCAGCATGGTCATAAATAGTTGCGCCGTATCCCATGCGGAAACTTCTCAGTCATCTGATTCGCCCGCCAATGGTGTAACGGGTTGGCTGGAACCCCGGGGCCCGAAAGGCCAATGTCATGACCGTGAAGGATTCTTCCAGTTCCAGGTTGTTCCCCAATTATTAGTAGGGACTTGAACTCGAAAATATCTTTCGTTGTCATATTCTAGTGAGAACACAGTGTGAAGCTGCATGTTGATATTGTTGAGATACTGTTACCATTGGTCATTCCCAGCCAAAATGGTCTCTTACAACGATGTCCTCGCCTCCAATGCCCTCATCGGCGACGCAACACCCCTCCACGTCGCCGTCTTCGTCGGCGGCACCTCAGGCATAGGAAAATTTACCATCAAAGCCCTGGTTACAACAGGAATCAGCATCAAGATCTACCTAATAGGTCGAAAAACCGCCGAAGAGCGCACCCGATCCTTCATCAACGAAATGCGCTCCCTCAACCCCAAAGCAGTCATCATCTGGACCGAAGCCGAAGTCTCCCTCCTCGCCGACGTCAAGCGAGCATGCAACCTCATCCAAACCACCGAGTCCCGCGTCGACCTCCTCTTCCTCTCCGCCGGCTACGCCCCCTGGGGCACGCGCCGGGAAACCCCCGAAGGTCACGAAGTCGTCCAGGCCCTCGAGTACTACTCCCGCATGCTCTTCATCCTCCACCTCCTCCCCCTCCTCGCCCAATCTGACCTCGCCAGGGTGGTAAGCGTGTTGGGTGGCGGGATGGAGATAGCCTATTTCCTCGACATGGACGATTGGGACTTGAAAAAGCCGGGGAACTTCAAATTCTACCGTGCGCGGCCGCAGTACATTGCTATGAACACCATCACGATGGACAAACTTGCCAAGGATCACCCAAACATCACGTTTATTCACTCCTTTCCTGGAGCGGTGAACACGGGGAACGTGAGGAGGGGCTGGGACAGGGGCTCAGTCATGGGGTGGGCTTTCATACATCTTGTCGAGTTTGTGAACCGGCTCATTGGGTTCTCTGATGACGAGTCTGGTCAGAGACATCTATTCCAGAGTACGAGCGCTAGTTTCGGTGGTCGCGGTGTTCCGTGGATGGGTAACGAGGGAATCACGCGAGCGGGAACGTCAGCGGTTGGATTGCTTCTTGTCAACAACAAGTGTGAGTTGACGCCGAATGCCAAGGTGGTCAGTCAACTTTGTGAGAGGGGGCAGGAGAAGTTGTGGGACCATACACAGAAAGTCCTCGGGCCGTACCTGTAGCTATTCCAAGGTTGTCAAAAAAGGATTAATAGACCAAGGTTTGATTGAGTGGAGGTTTCCAAAAAACATGTGTGGTTTGACTCTCCCGCCGGGAATTGAACCCGGGTCTCGAGCGTTGTTGGAATGACAAGCTCACATACTGACCACTATACTACGGAAGATTTACAGATGTTAACACCTGTCGTAGCTTGCTGTTGGGGGGAGAAATGGAGTCTATGAAGGGTGGTGAGTACCGTAACTGGGATACCTATAAATGCCCCCTTTTCAAAGTATATCCTTCCATCCAGTAAAAACTTTGGTCTACTGCGATGATTTAGTTGAGGGATTTTGGATTTCCACTTCACTGATAAGCACCTCCGAAATCCTTATAGCGAGTGCTGCCAAGCAGATAACATTGATCAAAGTAACATCGTGTCGAGTGGTCTGATGCTGACGAACGCAACTTCGCTCGCTGTCCACATGCCTACCTTTCCCCTACCAGGAAAATGATCTGCCACTAGGTAGGACGACTGCAGGATCTGGTGTTGCTTATGCATGGGGCGGGACAGACCTTCTTTTCAACCAGTGCGGATTTGGGATTGATCAGCAAGTCAGCGCAAGGTACGCAAGTTGGTTGGCCTTCTATATCTGGGGCTGAAGATACACTATACACCAGTCTGCGGATAGGCCAATCACATCCTTCCGGCAACTCAAACGAGTTGGCTCGAGGTAACAGTGGGTGACACCAGATACACCGCAAAGAACCTAGCCTTAGATAAACAGGATTCTGTGACCGAAGTATGCAGAATTGTAACTCTTTCATGGCTCCTACCCCCAAATGTCACAGCTGTCAGTTGCTGTCAAATGAACCGAAGAACGGTTATGCCCGATGATCAGGGCCTGATATGGCGATCATATTGCGGTCCTTCACCATTGTGTCGTATCATCTTCTTGAAGTAGACACTATTCTTGGCTGAGAATACCAGCTCAGGTCCGTCGATACCGGGTCATGACCTGCATGGCACTTTAGCCACGACGGTGCACCTATCTTATGGGAGGTGGTGGAACACAACAGCCAACTGCCGTTGCACTGGCACACATCCATGCAACTCTTCGTTTAAAAAGTGACACGAACATGCAATCCTCAAGTCAACTCGGAGAAAATTCTAACACCAAACAAGGTCTCCCAGCTTCAAAACCAGGTTCCTCTATCGCCTTGCAGGTCAACCACATGTCCAAACGGATAGTTCAAACTCGCTACCGACTCCAGCCTCCATCCCAGACCACCCATTCCACTACTGTGGCCCCGAAGCACCGCAGTTTAACCAATCTACAGTCAGGGTCATCTGCCCTTCTGGGCCACTCGAATGCAAGATGACGATGATCTTTTCAGAATCCACCACGGAGAAAAGTCCGTTTCAGGATAGCACAAGGCCTCACGTCATTGTTGACTCTGCGGAGGCGGTGACAAGAGCATCGAGTCAGATATAAAAGGGATAAAAGTTTCTATTGAAGTTATATGGCCAGCGTTGTCAGAGCCAGCGTGTCTTATTGAAGCCAGTTCCCAAGATGCAATCGCTTCTGGCACCCCTAGTCGCCGTCGCCTCTTTGATCTCCCTGGTGAAGGGAGATACATGCTCTGAACTTCGTGAAAACACCAACATTGAAGTGTCGGCCCCCATCTCGCCATCTTACATTGCCGAGCAAATTGAATACTGGTCCGCATCCTGCAGCGCCCTCAAGCCGTCCTGTATTATTTTTCCCAAGTCTGCAGCCGAGGTCTCGACCATTATTTCTGTCCTCAACACCAACGATGAACACTTCGCTGTGAAATCCGGCGGCCACTCCCCAAACAACTACTATGCTTCCGTCGACGGCGGTCCCCTGATCTCGACCCAGAACCTTGACCATGCCAACCTCGATCCTGCTACTGGCGTCCTCGACTTTGGCCCGGGCAACCGTCTGGATGCCCTCGCCAAGAAGCTCCAGGGCACCGGCTGGACTTTTGTAGGTGGTCGCATCGGCAACACAGGTACGGGTGGTCTCATGCTCGGTGGAGGTCTTTCCTACATGTCTGCCCAACACGGCTGGTCCGCGTCTTCCGTCATCGAATATGAGCTCGTCCTCCCCAACGGCACCATCACCTACCCCTCCGCCACCAACCACCCTTCTCTGTTCAAAGCCCTGAAAGGTGGCGGCAACAACTTCGGTGTCGTTACCAGCTACAAGACCCAAGCTTACCCCCAAGGCAACGTCTGGGGCGGCAACCTCCTCTTCCTCCGCACCCCTGCCACAGACAAGAAGATTCTCCAAGCCGTCAGAGACTTCACCGAGTACAACACCGACGACCGTGCTGCCGTCATCGTCACCGCTGAGCGCGCCCAAGTCAACCTTGTCGACTCCTGGATCCTCTT
Organism: Cercophora samala; assembly: GCA_030512305.1. NCBI lineage: Eukaryota > Fungi > Ascomycota > Sordariomycetes > Sordariales > Lasiosphaeriaceae > Cercophora > Cercophora samala. The sequence continues at coordinate 21,082 of JAULSY010000165.1, forward strand.
CCTCTTCTATGATGGCCCTACACCACCTGCCGGAATCTTCACCAACTTCACCTCCATCGGACCCCTAGCCAACACGGCCCGCACCCGCACCTACGCCGATCTAATGGCCTTCTCCAACTGGGTCGTGCTCAAGGGCTTCCAGGTCCAAATCGGCACAGAGACCATCCCCCTCCCCTCGACAACCCACTCCGTCGAAGTCCTCGAGGGCATCCACGCCCACTGGCGGAACATCACCCTGACCACCCTCGCCGTCCCAGGCATCGTAGCCAGCATCGCCTACCAGCCCTTCCCCAAGCGCATCGCCGCCGCCGCGAGAGCGAAATCCCCTGATCTGATCGACGCCGATCCAGACGCGGACAAGCTGATCATCGAGATGAATTACGCGTTCCTCAATCCGCTTGACTACGACCTCATGGACGGCAAGATGCAGCAGACGTACGGCGGGATCCGGGAGAGGGTGCTGACCTGGCAGGCGGAGGGGAAGCTGCCCGACAACGTCGACTTGCCGGTGTTTATGAACTATGGGTACTACAGGCAGGATTACTTTGGGCGGTTGAAGCCGGCGAACAGGGCGTTGGCGAGGCAGGTGGCGGAGGAGGTTGATCCGGGGGCGTTGTTTAGGAATCGGACGGGGGGGTGGAAGCCTTGACCATTGACGATAGGTGGCGAGTGGTGATAAGTCTGGTAGATGAGATGTAGTGAGATTGGTAGTAGTTACACCCCCCCGTTATTATCAAAACATAACTCCCCCCATCTGTTATTTCCCCTCCTAACATCCTCACTTGCTTGTGCCAAATCAAGACAAAACTGCCAAACTGCCACCTGGTACTGCTTCTGCCCGATGTCATACGCCTTGACCGAATACACGACCGAGGCGACCCCAAGCGCGATGCTAGCCAGAGTAAATATCCCCACCGCGGTAGCTATCCAGAACGTCGCGAACTGCAATAGGTTCTCTCCCGTCCTGTCCAGTCGTAGCTGCTGGATCCCCACTGGTGGGCCCTTTGATATGAACACCAAGTCCGCAACCCTGCTCCGCCAGACAGAATAATCTGAAATGTTCAGCTTGCGAGACCTGTTGCAGAACCCAAGCCCGTAGAATGGCTTCTTGTGCTTGGTGAGGAGACGTTTTGTGCTGTCGTTCTGGGAAGGGAAGAGCAAGTTGAGAGTGTCGATGGCTTCTTCCAAAATGGTGTCTGGGATGATGTGGTTTGCTGTGGAGAAGCGGAGGTGGTTGTACAGGACGATTTTGTGTTCGTAGACCGTGATGGTCCGGTGTTTCCAGTCGATGGTCAGATGTAAGGCGAGGTTGTTTGTCCACAACAGGCTGTAGCCGTGATACTTGATGAGATAGTCGGCGGTGATGGACTCTGGGTCAATTTGAAGTTGTTGTGTGTCGGGTTTGACGCCTCTTTGAGGCTCGGTTTCGAGAGAATTGAAGTGTGAGGTGATGATATCTGACAGTGTTCGAGTCGAATGCCAAGTTAGCATCCCCAGACGATGGAGATCTAAAGAGCTGATGTCGATTGTGAGCCAGATGCGCACAGCCGCGTCCACTGATCTCATCAATCTCTCGTCTGAGGATTGTGTTCTAGGAGGGAGTATTGATCGGGCGATATGGAGAGCATGGGGGCGTGTAATGTCTTGGGTCTCACTGCGAAGCTTCCCAATAAGAAGTGCGATCTGAGAAGACTGATTGAGAGCGAAGAAGTCCGCATTTTGGTCATTCATGAGTACCGAAAGCTCCTCATGCATGTAGCTCGAATATCCGCTGTAGTGGTCTTTTCCCCTGAGCCATTCCCCCTGGGATATTTCAGGCCATAGATGTGTCAGAACGACCGAAGAAGTAGAGGGGGTTGCCATTATTGGTAAGGAAACACTTGGTTTAAAGTAAACATTCGTGGCTTTCTCATCTTTGCGCGCAGTCTTTTCGTCTCTAGTCACCTAGTGAACGAGGCCACATGGAACTCACGAACACTTTCCAATCGCGTCTACCACGCGCTCTCGGCGCGTTCCATAGACCGAACCGTGGCTGGTTTGGACAGGCGCATTTGAAGTGCCAAGGAGCACCATGGCTTACTTCCTATTGGCGCTCTACAGCTTTGGGCTGCAGGTTGGAGGGCACAGCCACCGCCTCGAAACTCCCCTGCCCCTCTCTCAGCCCTGGAGGGAGAAGAGCCTTCTCTACATAATAAGCAGATGCCGAAACATAAGGCATTCGCGCATGCTTTGTTCATACATCACTCAGTGTTTTCACGTAGTGATTAGCAATGGCTACCAACCGCACAATTGGACGGACACCGCTGGAAGTTGTCACCACCCATCGGGCTCAACCCACAACAGGCAGCTTTCTGACCAGAGAGAAGCCCACACTAGGATCGACTACTCCAACAGACCCTAATCGCAGCTTCGACAGTGCCAAGGAAAACGTCACGCCCTCTTCCACATTTACTGAGCCCCTTCTTGTCGGCTCAATAGCTTCCCTATCGACCATTGATTACAACGAGAGCCTGGATACATCATGTGTACTCCCTTCATCTTCACATCAGGATTCAAAGCCCCGCGCTTCAGAGAAACAAGCAATCAACCCAAGCGCTGTCAACCCAAAAACTGAACTCCCAGGAGACGACACTTATCCGTCTGACTATAAAGACTCCTGGCGGGAACCCACAAGTCCATTACCCTCTACTCCTATTGTGCTTGGTAGATCAAGATCTACACTATTCAACCAGTCGGCAAACACTTCGATCCTGGACAGTCCATCCGTTCGAAGATTTACCCGGCCAACGGGAGTATCATGGCGAGCCATTACGCCGCTATCCAACTTGTTACCCGGTCTGAAGAGGGACCAGACATTCAGGTCAAATTCGACAAACGACTCCCTCTCATCCTTTGCATCACCTGAGCACATTGTCAGCATAGAGCTCCCGGCAAAAGACTTGGTCCAGTGTTATCCAGGAGTGCAGGGTCTCTACGTCGGCTATGAGGACAAGATTCTCCCACCTGTCTCCTGCACCGAGCGATGGAGTAAACATGTTGAGCCTCGGTTAAAAACCGACATGATTGAGTTTCAGAAGAATATTCTGAGAGTTTCCAAGGGACGAACTCGACTCCCAGCAATGTCTTGGCAGCTTCGCATGTCGGGATACGCGTCTACGCTGGATACACATGTTCAACTTTCGCCGCGGATCTGGATTCTCTACACCGATAAAAGATGGAAGAAAGAAATCAAGAGATTCGCCCGTGAGTCCGAATGGCTGGAACACGAAGGCTTCGGCAAAGTCGAGGTTCGTCAGGGGGGTCCACGGCCGTCGACCAAATCGACATCCGTTCTCGTTGAAGGCCTTGTCTTTGACCCTCAACATGGCTTCAGCCTTGGAGAGGGCTTACATGTTTATCTTCATGTTGAGAATCCCCAACACGATTGCAGCTCTGTTAACGGCCTGATTCTATGCGCCACCACAACTCGTCTCGGCCAGGTGCATGGCCAAAGGCTTTCAAGGATAGGCGGCTCTATATCGGTCAATTCAACAAACATCGCAGTAACCACTGGTCATGGAATATTCGAGCTCATAATGAACCTCTTCGAAGATGGACTAGCCAGAGACGACAACAGCTTTCCTTCCTTTCGGGACGATCCAGGCCATGACTCGGATTCCAACTGTTTTCCGTATGAAGACAGTTCAGACGATGAGTCCGGTTGGGACTCTGATATGGAAGGCCAAAGTTCCGAAATTGACGAGTTACCCTGGCCCTGTGCATTGGGTGAACCGGACACCGATAGTATAAAAGAATGGACCGCAGTCGAACTACACGGACTGACCAGCTTCCTTGGAATCAACCATGTTGACTTGATTCGACTGTCACATCAATTTGTCAACCATGTTCCCTTTGCCGAATTCCCAAACCATGCCATAAACCCAGGAGACACCGACTTTTCCCTATGGTCGCTTCGACAACAACATCACACCACGAACGAATTCTCGCACGCTCCTGGAGGGTCAAAGGTATCAGTTGTTGAACTGCCCAATTTGTCTACTGATGAGAGTCTTCAAGTCATAATAATTCTTGGACCTGAGAAAACGTTGAATGGCACCTGTTTAGCGGGCTTCTCGGAGTTCATGGTCCAGGGTGTCATCTTCACAACACGCAAAATTCGAACAGAGGCTCCGCTTGGTGAGTCCCCAAAGAGCAAAAAGCTCGAAGGCTAATAGTATAGCTGACCCCTTCTCTAGCTCTCGGTTGTTCAGGGGCATGGGTAGTGACACATGATACTCACAGCCTGATGGGTATGGTGATCGCTGCTCATCAGAATGAGCCATATATCCACATGGTGACTCGTGAGAGGCTCTTCGCCGATATCAAGGGAGCCCTGCCCGCAGGTTTCGACGTCACACTTTCCCCTAGGGTTGAGCCGACCACGTCATCAGACACAGGCAAACGGACTGAGGCCCCTGCACAGTATGAACGAGCAGCTGGGATAATGAAAGAGATCACAAGTACCGAGAGGCAAAGGCTTTGCCAAACACCAGCCTTGGCGTTCCATATGACACTGGGAGCGAGGCAAAACATCTTGGAAAAGCTCGGGCTGGCGATTTTCAAGGCTCACCAGATCCCGCAAGACTTTTCCTCTGGTGACGAAGAAGAGGTTAAAGACATGGTTAGATTTGTGAGTATACCCATCTTCAGGGCACACGCTTTGATACAAACTGACAGGCGGCAGCGACTCCAACTTGGTGCTCAATACACAATTACACCCAGAGGCACAATCCTCAAGGAACAACTCTCCATCACGGAACACGATCTAGCTGATGGCATTGCTTTGGTCGAGCACATTCTACGTCGCATCCCACAGGCCGAACGCCCCCAAATCTGTCCGAGCGGTACTGAAAGCCATGCCCAAATACTCGGTTGGGTCAAGGCTATGACAACGACTCAAACTGGTCGAAGTCCGACTCGTCCAGAGACGCCCCCTAGCAGTGTTACACCGCCACGAGTAGCCCACAAGCGCGCAAAAAGCCCCAGTGAAAGCTCGGAGACTTCAAGGGCAAAGAAAATCCGGCAGGACAGGAAATCGGTACTAGATAGCTACCTGCAATCGATAAGAGCTGCTGAACGATGCAAAAAATCACGGGCACGCGGTACCAGGAAGCGCATCCGGCCTGCTACCACCGATGGAAAACCGATCGCCGACGCTTTCGCACCCCCCTCGCCCCAGCAGACGGAGAGCCAGACTTCAATAGCAACAAGCCAGCTTACAGGTACCAACGCCTCCGACTTCACGGCCGACCTGAGGAGCACACCAGCCTCGTCCAGCTCTGCCTTGAGCAGAGACTTTGGCTTCTCCCAGCCCATAACCGACGACATGGAGTTTGAGTCAGAAGGCGAAGATCAATGTCCGCCCAATAAGAGGAAGGCTCCGATCGGCGTTGAAATTATCGATCTCACCGGGGAGAATGACGAGTCGAGTTTGGTGGCTTCAAGGAGGAGAAGTGGAGGAGTGGAGGTTATTGAGCTCGACTAAGTGCTGGACACCTTACATAGGTACCTTTGCAAGACCTATTTCTTTTTCTGCTACAGTTCTCTCTTGCGTTAAAAGCGATGCTTTCCACATGATGTCCCCACAGCCAAGTGAGAGGCCTCCCCAGTAGTGAGGAGTATTTACAAGCCCCTCTCGCATAAGCCGAGGCCGAGTTGCAAATCAGGCTTAGCGTTGGAACTTGTGCAAGACAGCCCACAAGTGCATAAGAAACATGGGCACTATTAAACTTGTGCTCTTCGATTTTTCATCGTTTGTTTCTACCCTCTAGGGATTCACAAGTCTCTCACGCGCCACGATGACGTCCAAACTCCTTTCCCTCACCTTCCTATCAGCCGCTGTAGCCCAGCAGACCGCCACCGTCCCCATCCTAGACTGGGGCTTCGACTTCCCCGGCTCAGCCATCTCCGTCATAGGCCAAGCCTCCGGCACAACAACATACTTCCTAACATGCAAGAATAAAGACTGCCCAGTCACCCCTATCCAAACACCCCCGGAAACAGCCCCGCCAAAGGAATGGTTGCTCGGCACCGCGACGTTGATCGAAGGCCCTACCCCTTACAGCGCGGCCGCGACGCAGGATCTCACTTACAGAGGGACTCCCACATCTCACCATGCGACTTGCACACTGGCCGGGTCCGGTGTCAAGGAACCCAACAACGGGGACGTGGAGGTCATGAGAGTGGTTTATACAACCGGCTTTCCGACTAACAGGCTTGACTGCACGTACACTTCTGTTGGGGACACTGGGCCGACGCCAAAGACAGCGCTTGAGGGGATAGTGATGGGGTATAAGATGGTGGTTATTACTCAGGGAGTCGAGAAGTTGGATCTGGAAGCAACGCGGTCCCTTGCCGCTCCCTTGGAGACGGTTCCGGGTGAGTAGTGGGTTTGGATAAGTTGTAAGCAAGATATTGTGGCTGACACCTTTGCGTAGCGGTTTCACCCGAGCAGCTGGAGGCGCCCAAGTCTGGCGCTCCCAGCCGTGGGTTTGTGGATTTCAAGATTGCAGCTTGCTTGCTCTTGACGGCTTTTTTGGCGTTGCACTAGATGATAGAGAGCGTCAAGTGTTCAAGTTGTGCTCCAGAAAATCAGCCTGTTCTATAAATTGAGCGAGTGTACCGAGGTATTCTTTCCGCTCGATAATCTGGCTAGATATTCCCCAATATGCCCATGAATATCCCATCCTCCATCCCAATTAATCCCAAATTCCTGATGTCCCAACATTTTCCGTATTCATGCTAGTCCGGTATCCATTTCTTATTCCAAGCCCACAAATACCAATATGCCCACCTTACCCACAAAAGAAATCTGGAGAAGCAAATACCATCACACCATCCTCATCTCAGGATCCACCCCCCCGACATTTCTCGGCTCAGGGGAAACACCCCCCAGGCTCCCCCTACCACAATGCAGCGTGGGAATCTGCGAGGAGCTATTCGGCGCCGCGATCGAATTCAACACCCACGGACAAATCTTTATCATCAACGGCTTGAGCGTGGGTATACACGCCAGAATAATCGCCACGTTCATCTCGATGGTGGACCAATACGCCATGTGCGTGCCCTCGAATGGCTTGTCCGGCGAGTTGTTGACGTACCACAGGAAGTGAAGGCGGATGCAAGAGACAAGGCAGACACTAAAGGACGCTATTAGCAACTACCTAGGTAGGTACTGATGCGGGAGAATATAGGTGCTGGGCGAGAGACTTACAAAAACCCAAGAGTGAAAACAAAATACAACCACAACTTCTGCCTCCACGGCAGCGTCATGGCCCTGACCACAGGGATGGGGATGCAAAAGATGGAAAAGTCGAGCGCGATGTTGACTACGGCGTCGGCGTAGTATTTTGCGTCCGCAGAAAGACATCTGTCTTTGGAGGCGGCAAGTTCCCAGAATGAAGAGATAGGGATGCAAAAGAGAATGTTGGAAGTTAGGAGATAGATGCCGTAGCATATAACGAGTGTGAGGAAGAAGTAGGTGACCTTTCGTGCCCTGTTGATGACAAAAACGTCCAGGAAGAGGAGGAGGATGGATATTTTGGTTAAGAGGAGGCTCGTACCGCCGATGATGATGTTGATGTACATCCACTTCGAAGCAATAAGGGTCAGCGGTGAAGACCGGGGTGGTGGGAAAAGGGGCATCTTACAAAGCGGTAGCCTTCGACTTCATCTCGAGTGATGGTTGTTCGATGTCGACCTAGTCCATGGGTGATGTCTAGAACGCGTCAGTAAGTACCTAGCATGCAACGCAGAACGTGATAGCAACTAACGCATGGCAACGCCGACTGTGTTGGCGATGGAAAATAGAAGCGTTATGACAATACAACAGTCTGTCCAGCCCAGCCTACGGAGGACATAGCCGCGTGAAATAAAGCGAAGGACAACAGCTATAGCAGCCAGCACGACCATGGCGGTGGCACAAGCAAAGAGCCCAACACCCCGTTCTGTCCACGCCATCCTTGCACCCACAGCCAGGCCGGCATTCTCTAGAGCAAGTCACGCAGTTCAAGGAGTCTAGAGAACAGGAAGTTCAAGATCCAAGAGCTGCCCAGCAAACAAGAATGCATAAAGAGGTGTCCCGAGGGAATGGTACCGAGTAGCAACGAGCGAGGGATTAGTGGCGACCGTGGAAGGGCGCAAAGAAGGTGGGATTCATGCAACCAGAAAAGCCAGGTGAAAGAGATCGCAACGGCCTACGATGTGGCGCGTGCTGGAGCAAAATGAACCTGGTCGAGTCGGGCAGGATGGGCAAGCCAAGACACCGAGCATTCGTGGGGCGCCCAATGAGACTTGGTGATGGTGGCAGGGGAGCAAGGGCTCAACAGACGCTAACGATTGTGACAGGGACGGAAGAAGCTTGGCTCCGATGGCGGATACGAGATGCGGACGCGGGATGGGAATCACTTTTCTCCATGATGACGAACTGGGAAGGGGGTTTGGCCACTTGGCATGGCCAGGTACCTAAGGTACGCAGCTTGCCCGCTGTATCCCACAGAGGAAGGCTGAGCAGAAAGGAAGGATCTAGGCAAGTTGGTCCAATTTGAGATGCATCTATGTAGGTATGGTTCTGAATAAGTTGATATACACTACACAAGATAACTGGACCCCTGAGCCCCTGAAACCATCCCCACAGTACACAATAAACCCCAATATCTTTCCTCAAGCAAGGACTGACTGTTGTTGATATGGACACAAGATCACAATGTCAAAAAGAATCTCGATGAAGAGAATATTTGTAGTCATTTCCACCCGGTACATCTTGAATCAGCGCGTTCTTGCGCGACTACCAGGTCGTGCCGCACTTGAATTTGGCCCAAGTAGCCCTGGGAAGATGCCCCCTCCCAATCTTCAGGGCACTTGCCCAGCATCCAAAGCCCTGATTGTTTGGCAGGGTTGGGCATCTGGTGCCGTAAACAAAAAACCCATAGCCAGGGTCATCTCTTTGTTTGCCGAAGAAATCCCATTCATAAACGTCAGTTTGCCGACCGTTCTGGAGGCCAAAGGAGACTGTTCCCGGGAAGGTCCTGCTGGTCGTGGTGCGGTCATTGTGGAAAATGGTAATGGTGGTGGCTGGAGAGTTGCATGGGTTTCTGCCGCAGCTTATAGTGTAATGTTGTCGAAGTAAAATGCATCGAAAAAGTCGTTAGAAAACCTCTTCTTCAGATCTCTCAACGACCACCCATGCTTTTTTCCAATCTCAGCCAACAGCCCCTTGAACTCTTCCTTTTCCAGCCTGTAGTCCTCTGCTTTCATCTTCTCCACCCATGGCCTGCCATCAACGTTGATCCCATCCCATTGCTTTGCCCAATGAGGTCTCGTATTGATCTTCTTCCCTTGCCTGTCCCGATACGACAGCCACTTACCAATCACCTCCTCCGCATACGGCACCCACATATCCCTTGCCGCCTCCAACGTCAGCACTTCAATGGCACACGTCCCGAGCGTGTTCCCCTTCTGAGGCGCCATCACAATGTCACTGCCCCCCATAATCCTCATCTCAAGCGGCATCCTCTGCGGGCACCCCTTGCTGCTGTGCGCATAACAGCTCAAGATTGCATCCCACCAAGCCCTCCTGACGACGGCATAATCCGGCTTGGTAGGGTCCGTCTCGCTCGGCTGAAGCGGGATCTCCACCTCCACATCCAACACCCTGACGTTCTGGATGCCTCGCTGGAAGTGCAACGCGTCCGGAAGGTACGTCTTGACCGGCTCATCCCACGCCGGAAGCGCAAACATGGCGGCCCTCGAGATGAGCGTCACGGCCGCCTCGTCCAGGTGCAACGTCTTGATCAGCTCGTTCAGCACCGTTGCGTTCTGCAGCACGTTCATCGTGAACTGGCTGATGAACATGAAAAAGGTCTGCACGTTGGAGGGGTAGTCCTCCGTTCCGGCCGGGTCGGCCGTCGTGTCCCAGCAGTTGACCCAGCACAAGTCCGAATAGGGAAACCAGAACCACTCTGTGTAAAACCCATTCGTAGCCACCTCTTCAAACCTCTTGATATCGGCCGCCCTTTCCTCCGGTGTCCAATTTTGCAGCCGCAACGCGGGGGGGATCTCGTCATCAGCCATGTCATCCGGCGGGGGTATAGCCCTCAACACAGGGATCTTCTCCGGCTTCATCAGCGCGTAGCTCATGGGTTCAAACTCCAACGTCAAATGGGTAACCACACCCATAAGACCAAAACACCCCGCCGCCGCCCGGAGGAGCCTGGGGTCGTCCACAGTTTGAAGTCTCCCATTGCAGTCGACGTACTCCACCTTCCTCACGAGATCACTCAAAGTCTGATGCCTCCTGCCCGCGCCATGACATATCGGCGCGTTCGTCCCCCCAATCGTCATCTCCACCATGATGACATTCAGCGGGTAAGAGTACTTGTTGTTCTTGACGCACCACCGTCTCAACTGCTCGTTTGTTGTGCTGGCGCCAATTCTCACAAGGACATTGCCCTTCACCCTTGGCGTGCCAGGCACAACCTCCAGAGTCTGGAGTTCGTTCTTGTGAAGCAGCCACTCCGGTAGGACTTTAGACAAGGCGGTGAAGTTAGGGATCTTGGTGGCTTCCGCAAGAGAGAGAAGGGAGATGGTGATCTGCCCTTGGCGGCCAAAGATGGGCGCCCAGGAGTGGCGGAAGCCCGCGCAGCGGACGGACATGTCGTGGTCGCGGGCGTATTTGACGATGCGTTGGACGCCGGCCACGGAGGAGGGGATGCAGGTGTATTGAGGGGTGTAGTCGACGACCAGTCCCCAGTTTTGAAAGGGGGCGTCTTTGTAGACCTGGGATGCGTCAGTATCTGATGCGGAGCAGGGGTGAAAGGGCGCCTACAATGACTTTGTGCTCGTCTTCATGGTCAAGGAGCATGTCCTTGAGCTTGTGAGCGAATGCGTGGAAGAGGCCGTCCTTGTGCTTGAGCCAGTCAAGGCTGCTGCTTCCACTCAGGCCAGCAACTTCAACTTGGGTGGGAGAGTGGCCGTTGAGATGGACACCATTGGTGCCATTGGTTCCATTAGTCGGGGGAAACCCCAAGGCCTGAACTCCAGTGGAAGACACCTGAAGAAAAGGCACGCCAGTGAGGTGTTGTAGGTGCTCACGAACACCAAGACTGACGCACATGTCGAAGCCGTCCGAGACATCCTCCAGTGGCTTGTCATCGGCAACAAACTTCTCAATGCGGTCCCTCTCGTCTGACGTGAGCCGGTCAAGACATTGCTGGTAGGCAAAGTCGTACTCGGACTCACGGAAGACACGAAGCAACCGCTTATGGAAGTCGGTTGACTCGACAGAGACGTCTGGGCTGAGGTATTCTCTCAGGAGGGTGCGGAGCCCAGGAAGCTTCTTGCGGATATCATCGTTGTCAGAGAGCCCATCGGCGATGAGGCCGATACGCTCGTCAACATTGTGGTCCCAACAGCTTGTGGAGGGGTGGTGAGAGTGATGGGCCATGATGAATTGTTACAGCGGCTGGAAAGGTGTTCGTGACTGGTGAAACGTTGCCCTGTGCTTGGATACTACAGGTATGAGTGTGGAAAAAAGAAGCAGTCTAAATTACCTTGGTGATCAGTGGAAATCCCGACAGAGACTCATGGGGTATTAATACTGCTTCCGGTCATGACCACCCATTGTCAAAGACACCGTGCAGCGGACCACCTCCAACTTGATCATCCCACCCATCCAGGAAGCTTCCAAGGAGTCAAAGTAACGGGAGTTCTGTCAGCTGTGGCGCCCACCTCCATTAGATAACGACACGTTGATAGGACGGAGGGGGTTGATAGCCTTCTTGTTACCCTTTCGAGGCAGTCCCGAAGGGCTGTGTTCTCGCCAAGAGGCCACAAAGACCGCCAAATATCTGATAACTGCGAGCAACACGGCCAAATTCTTGTGGTTGGTGACATCCACCGAACTGGTTGGGTGGGTCTCATGATAGGGCTGAGTCGACCCCGGAATTTGTGTGGTCTTTTCTGATCTCCCATTGGCTCATCCCCGGAAGAAAAGCGCTGAGGCGTGCATATGCAGGGTGTGGTAAGGGGGAGTTGGTGGGCATGAAACTTCCGCAGCATCCTGTGCAGACGGATAAGCAGCCAAATCACGTTCAATCGCAAATAGAAAGGGAAATCGCGCCAACGTTTAACTGAACGACAGGTCCTGCGGAATGTGCGTCGGGAGCTTGAGCGGGAAAAGGACTGGACCCTGAATCGAGATTACGGAATGGGGTCCGGTCGTATGTCGGGAAGTATCGTCAACAGCTCCAGCGACTCGGACCGAGACACGGAAAAGTCCGAGTCTGGTGTCTTTGTCGGTGAGAAAGAGAAAAGGTGGGTTGCATTGTGTCAAATTAACTTCCCAACATGTATCTTCCTAAGGTAGCCTTGTCTCCTACTCGGATCCTTTGCATCTCATTGTCAAGGCTAAGGTAAGATAACAATCTACGTGTGTGTGACAGTCTGCTTATTCATCCAGACTTTCTCCTCCCCTCATATCAGAGTTGGCTCCGTGACCCAGGGATTGACATTGGATCCAAGATAGCGGAATCCACGAAGCTATCAAGGCCTAGCAGAATAAGAAAAAAGCATGCAACTATCTTCATAGTAGGCCTGTTGATTATCTTTAGAGGCCAGTATTCTAAGTAGGAGTGTTTTTCATTTTTCACCATCCCGAAGATGGCTATACGCTCACACCACAACGATCTGCTGAAAAGCTTCGTCACGGTTCATCTGCAAAAACGCCAGGGTCTTGTAGTGAAATTCCTTCCCGTGGGTGTCGACCATGGAAGAGCACAGCGGACAGGTACTCTGGCAAGTCACGCCTCTGTACGTGTGTCTCGGAGCACGACTAACCTCTGGCATCCGAGACGGCGACTTGATCCACAGAAGTCCCAGCCTTTGGTACTTGGTCCTTCCATCGCTTGCTACAGTCTGCACAAGCACCAAAGCATAAATGTCTAGCGTGCTGCGCATAGACGTTGCCAGGATCCAAACATCGCGGTCTTTCGTCCCGTTCGAGCCTTTGATGTCAACCAACTCATCCGTTTCAATCTTTGTCAATGTCCACCCCTCCGATATCCACAGCCCCATAGTCAAGCTCCCCGTCAGGTGGTATATCCACAAACACCCGCCACTCTCCTCTCTTGTTGTCATCCTGGTAATACCCCAGTTTCCCCTCAATGACATTCCCCTCCAACGTAATCTCACACTCACCAACACCACCAAACGGATCCAGCGGGTTCAGCAGCGGCACATGCCACTTGACAAGTCTGGTAGCCTCAATGTACCCGTACAAGTGCTCCACCGGTCCATCAACAGACACCCAACTAAACGTGTTGGTCCTCCTCCTCCCAGGCTCCACCGCCGGCATCTCCGCCCCCCTCTTTCTCCTCCAACTCAACCCATGCCCAATTTGATGACCCCATACTCCAGCGATATAAACCCCGTTCTCCACCACATCATATTGCTTGAATCCATCCTGCCGCTCCACCCACCCCTCGACCCAAGTCTGAGTCTCCGCGTTCCTGATCCGCTGCTCCGCCTGCGAGAGCAGGTGAGCGTATACTCTCGCCACCCCACCAATGGCAGGAAGCCGATCCGTTTCCTTTGTCAGCCTCCTGCGGCTGTAGGGCGCCACGATGGACTTGTACCACGTCCGCACGACGTGCTCGGGGCGAAAGGTAGGGTCGTATAGCTGGGCAAGTGCACCGGGCATGGTCCCCCACGGCTGGCCCTGGGTGTTGCTGATCAGATCCTCCGACTTGAAGTCCTGGCGGCATTCCCAGAAGAGCTGCTCGGAGGTGTAATGCAATGTTCTCGGGGAGAGGAAGCGCTCTTGGAAGCACCAGCCTCTGGTGGAGATGGGGGCATCGGCGATGGGCGACTGGGAGTTGGTAGAGTGGTGATGACGGGGGTAGATAAACAAACGACTGGTTTGTGAGGTGGATGTAAGTACGGAAGGAATGACAAGGGGCGTGGCCTCTTTTCGTCGGGGGTGTTGAGGGGAGTGGCTGTGGCCGTTAAAGCAGCCACCCCCGGCTATGGCAGTGGCGTCGGCGGCGATGCAGAACCTGGAAAGCGAGTAGATGTATGGCATTTTGACTGACTCAGTCTCCCAATCATGAAGAGAGTCTTGGATAATGCAGAGGGCGTCGATCCAGATGAACAAAGTGCCGAGTCGAGTGGTGATAAGAAACGCGTCTTTGAAGGTTTGAGGGAGAGTGTCGAAGGGGATCTGGGTGAGCGACGAAGCAAGGTTGGCTGAGATGGTGTTGTAGAACGGTGTGATGCCCCAGCAGTAACTAAGTGTACTGCAGAAGCCGGGGGCGTTGGTGATACTCTCAGAGAGACGGGAGGTCTCGACCAATCGTACGATTGGAGACGTAGGCGTAAATGATCGCAGGTCTACCAATCGACCGGGTAACACATAGGTGTTGTTGGGTGCGGGTATGGAAAAGCTGTTGCAGTCATGTTCGACTTCACACTGCGTCAGCCAAGACAAGGCTGTTTCTTGTGTTTCTGGCGAGGCAGTGTTTGACAAAGCTTTGCATATTGGAATTAGACAGGAATCAGGGGCTGGGTCGCCTGTCATGATGGTCAACATTTCTGCGAAGACTTCTTGTGATTTTTTGGAAACACATACTCTCAAGACGACAAACCTCGAGCCCTGTAGTCTGATACTCCCCTGTCTCGTCCGTCAGGCAGATGTGACTTTGACCAAGATATCCCGGCCCAACAGGTCGCACATGGAAGCGATCTGAGCACTGCCTTCCAGCAGAAGTAGGCGGTTCGACTTCCCGCAATTCGTCGTCGATGTCTCGCCTCCAAGTAAGCGTTATGAACCAATCGCAAAGTGTGCAGCCTTGCTTGGCGTTGTCCTGGATAACAGCCAGACTATGGGCATGTGCATGTCCACCGGGCTCGCTGATGGTTTCCACATTGAGGCCCTTGCAGTATTGGCATAGGCTTTCCGCTGATATTGGTGACATGGTGGTGTTGAGGTCAAAGGTCCCGGAAAATATCGGCAGTCTTTGGTCATTTACCTAGTAGAAAGGAAGGGCGACAAGTCGCATAAATAGAGATGCTGGGAATAATTCAAACACACTTGATGGGCCTTGAGCACGTTTCAGTAAGCCTTGAAGGATAGTCGAGGGCCTGTCTGCCCTTTCGCAAGACCCTGTTTTCACAAGATAGGAGATAATATGGTAGCGCGGGGCTGTGCTTGTCCTGCCACTTTGACCAAGCTGGAAGGCAACATTGAAGGCAGCAGCGCTCGGGCCACCTTTTAATCTCTCCAGTTATTTGCATCTTGAAATGACCAGCGATAGGGTTCTAGATGGGGAGTTCCATTCTATGTTACTAGCCATCAAACCTTGGGACCGGAAGCGGCATAGAGGCGAGGAAGAAGAGCAAGGAAGTGCAGAGGGGTTACAAAAACATGGGACGGGAATGGTGTGTGATGAGGATGCAGAAACGCTCAATGACTTGGAGGAGAGTGAGGTGTTTGAATTGATCCCCTATCGGCAGGATAATTCAGGGATGCGAAACGGAGGGTTCAACCAAAGCAAGTGTGCAATGGTGATGGGAAGAAGTTATTTACCTACATTGTATGAGATCAATAAGTTGCTGTTGAGAGGACAGTGTAGAGATCATTCTGGGTCTACCTGGTTCAATTTATCCTTGCGTTAGACCCTTGTCTTGTCTAATACCTAAGCCCCAGCGCTGGTGGTCTGGAGGCTGGAATAGTACTCATCTCCCTTTCTCCTCTCATCCTCGATAATGTCTTGCACTGACTTTGTGCCGGCTCCATCACCATAGTACTTCTCGGCCTGCTCGATACACCTGAGGTTGGCCGCAAGCTTGTTCATGGTTTCCATCCACTCCTCCGTCTTTTCGCTGTCAAAGACAATACCGCCACCGGCCTGGAGGTAGGCGACACCCTTCTTGACCAGCATGGTCCGAATGGCAATGCAAGTATCCATTTGCCCCTCATCCAGCTTGAAACCCTTGCCCTCCCCTAGCGAACGGACCACGTCGTAGGCGAACCATCCCGTAGCACCGGCGTAAATGCCTCTCTTCTCCTTCTCCAAGTCGTAGATCAGCTCCATGGCCTTAATCTTGGGAGCGCCAGAGACAGTGCCGGCGGGGAAAATGCTACGCATGGCATCCCAGCGGGTGCATTCTGGCCTCAGCAGTCCCGAGACCTCTGACGTCAGATGCTGGACATGAGAGAAACGATCAATGCGCATGAGGCGGTCAACCTTGACGGTGGAGGGGTGGCAGACACGGTTGACGTCGTTGCGTGCCAAATCCACAAGCATGACGTGTTCAGCGCGATCCTTGGTGCTGTTTTGGAGAATGGCGGCGAGTTCATCGTCTTCGGCTGGGTTGGCGCCGCGCTTGATGGTGCCTGCGATGGCATGGTTGACGATCTTTGGGCGGGAAAGAGCGTCTTGGGCAGAGTAGCCAAATCTTTCGTCTTCGGGAAGGTCAGCGTAGCCATCTGTCTTCATAAGACATTCTGGTGAAGCGCCAATAATGTGAAAGTCAGAGCAAGACAGGAAGAAAAGGTATGGGGATGGGTTGAGGGTCCGTAGTGTGCGGTAGATGTTGAACGGGTGCAGGCTGGTGCTTCGGGAAAAGCGTTGTGAGGGGACAGCTTGGATAATGTCGCCTTTGATGATGTGCTTCTTGAGCTCGGTGACAAAAGTCTCATAGCCATGGCGGCCGACGTTGGATGAATATTGCTGCTCCGAGGTCGGCTTGCTGGGTGTGACTGGTGGGAGAGGAATCTCGTCTTGTTGAATGAGGTCCAGAGTGGACTTGATTGTGGCGGCAGCCTCGTCATAGGCAGCTTGGAACGCATCTCCGACAGTTTCTGGTAGTCTCATATGAGTCACAATGGTGACGGTCTGGAAGAAGTGGTCAAAGGCGACAATGGTGTCAAAAAGCATGAAAAGGGCTTCGGGAATCTGGAGGTTGTCCTTGAGAGCTCTGGCCGTCTTGGGCTCAAAGTACCTGATGCAGTCATAGGACAGGTACCCGACAGCACCTCCGGTCAGGCTGGGGAGCTTGAGTGATGGGATGCTGACAACACGATCTTGACCGAGGGTGGTCTCAAGGGCACGGAGCGGGTCGCCGACATCTTCATATCCAGGGCCGGTGGCCAACACTTTTCTGGGATCTGTGTACTGTGTCAGAAGCTGAACATGACGATGTGTCACAGTATATGGGGTAGCTAGCTCAAACTTACTGGCACCGATAAAGCTGTAACGGCCAATCGTCCCTGTGCTACCGGTGGCGCTCTCGAGAAGGAATGAATACTCAGCGGTGGCACTGTGCTGCCAAGTCAGAATTGGTCCAACAACTGTTTCCAACCGACCCAATCGACACAGCTCCACTCATTCATTTGGATGCATCACGTACCCGTTGGACAACTTCAGGTAGATGGCAGATGGCGTCAACAGGTCTGAGGGGACTGAGAAGCAAACAGGAAGGAGGGTTGGCCGTGGACTGGCTTGGCGGGCCTGCTCAAACACAGAGCGGGCCTCGTCGGCGGTGGGCCGGATATCGAGTTTTGCGGTGGAAGCCATCGAGAATTGGGCAGGTGGTTGGTGATCTTGGATGAGATATCGAATCCTAGCACAAGAGAATCTACAGCGAACCAGGGGGTGTCAATGACTGGCAGAAATGGACCCTCGACCGTTGTCACTGAGAGCCAAGCCGTGGACAAAGCTGGCCACATTGAGATTTTGGCTGCTCACCGCCCGCCCCCACCATCCGACTTCGGGTGACTCATGGTGGGGTCATTTCCGGTGGGGTTTGAGGAGACAAAGCATAGCCAACCCGAACCCTACTGCATACTTTAGCATAGGTTATGCACAGACGCACAAGTCGGTGCGGTAACATGGAGCTAATTCACTTTCCACCAAAATGGAGCTATCGGCTTCTCATCAACAACATTTCCCCACCGCTTGAGCACTGTCGACAAGAAACCCCGAGGCGCTTTTAACTATACTGACCGGCAATGAACTTCTAACATGTGAAGCTGACATAAAGCAAATCTAGATGTAAATATCAGGCACTACGTATACTCTAGCAGGAGGAGACCCTCCAACAACCCAATACGAAAGTTCACAAAGTTCACAAACCTCCACTTCCAGCATCAACGACCAAAGCCACTCCTCGACCACCCACTACCCAAATCACCAAGGCTTAACCCCCCCATCCAAATCCAAAATCCCACTATCCTCCCACGCCTCCTTATCCCTCTTCCCCTCCAACACCTCAAGCAAGGCCCTCGCCGGATCCTCCGCCGACCTCGCCCCCATTTCCACCCTCCTCTTCTTCCCCTCCCCCCCCGTCAAGTTGGTGACGCAAAACCCCGGGTTAAAAGCCGTCGCCCTCCCACCCCACTCCCGAAACTCGTACCGATCACAAGCCGCAAGCATATTCAGCGCAGCCTTGCTCATCCTGTACTCCGTCCCCGGCACATGCTTGTACGGGTACTCTGGGTCCAACCGGAGCGTGATGCTCCCCTGCTCTGAACTCACATAGATGACCCGTGCATTGCTTGACTTCTTCAGCAGGGGCACCATCGCCTCGGTGAGGACTTTGGGGCCAAAGACGTTGGTCTCAAAGGTCTCGCGGAGGTTGTCGAGGGTGGAGCAAGGGCGGTGGACGATGACGCCTGCGTTTTGGATTAGGACGTCAAGGTGGCCGAAGTGGGAGGCGATGTAGTTGGCTGTGTCCTCGATAGTGGGGAGGGAGGTGACATCTAGGACGACGACAGAGATGGGAGAGAGAAGGGAGGCGCCATGGTCGGATTGGATGTTGGCGAGGGCGGCGCTGCCTTTCTCAAGGGAGCGGGCGCCGAGGAGGAGGTGGTAGTCCGGGGAAGATTTGGAGATGGCGACGATGGTTTCGAGGCCAATGCCGCTGTTGGCACCTGGATATGAATGTTAGTTTCAGGGCAGGTAAAGGTGGTAGAAGAGAACTAACCGGTGATGAGGACGATGGTCTTGTCAGTGGTAGCCATTTTGAGTTCGGGATGTTGAAGTGTTGGTAAACTGGTGAAGGGCCAGACTGATAGAAAGCTATACTGGTGAAGGGCTTGGAGTGTGATGATGTCGAGTTCACAAACACAGATCCCACGAGACCATGGCTCCTTTTATAGACGACTTTCATCCATCAGTGTCCAAGTACTTTCCTCGATCGTGATCCCATCTGAGACCGGTATTATCGGCCTTAACCTTGCCCATGATTGAGACAGCGAGTGGGACGATACAGGCTCGATTCTCCAAGATGGTAGTTTGTCCTGCCTTATCTGCGGCTGCAGTAGAAGAGAGACTGGTGCCAAGACATGGGCGGGGTGGTGTTTGTCGCACAACACAAACTCCGCTAAAACCCGGCCCCACATGATTAGTAGCAATGAAAAATATGTCCATTTTGGGCATCTTTATTCACGGAGTTATGGACATCCATTTCCAGGTTCGCTGCCGCCAGGATGTCTGCATTATAAAGCCACATTGTGAACGGCACTTTCATCCACTTCCAAGGTCCGCTGGCGTAATGGCAGCGCATCTGACTACGATTAACCAATCAAATAATCAGGAGGTTCCAGGTTCGACCCCTGGGCGGATCGTTTTTGCAAGTCTTGCCTGCATCCACCTCTTCTTTTCCACACAACGCCCCAAACCTAGCCACCTTGTACCCAACTTTCGACAACTTCCAACAACTACGACAGATGATCACATCTGTAAATCTTCCGTAGTATAGTGGTCAGTATGTGAGCTTGTCATCTTCAGACGCCAACGCTCGAGACCCGGGTTCAATTCCCGGCGGGAGAGTCCACACAATCTTTTGATCGGAAGGTCTTTTTTTATATACTGTATTTCCCCCCCCCCCCTCATCAGGTCCTCAATCTTCTTGCCATCAAACACCCTCTTGTGGAATGACCTCTGCCCTCGATCGACATTTGGGACCTTGAAGTATATATAGTACCTGTTCTGGCGCAAAGCATAGATCACACGCACAAGAATTTGAACCTGATGAATCAACATCTTGGATTTTCTATCATTCACACCTTCTTCTTGCCACCATTTTATGGCCTTTTCCACACTGGGCACCCTCCAACATCCTCTTCACCAGAAAGCAGCGTCGAAATTTCCATCTCGTCTAGCAAGCAACGACAAACGACCCAATCCCCCAACCGCCCGCCAGACGGACGCACGTATCATCGTGCTCGATGTGAGTCGGGTGGAAACTGCAGTTCGCGTCCTGGAATAAGGTCGCTGTGCACCATTGTTAGTCGACTGCAAAGACATTTCTTCCCAGGAAAACAGGGCAAACTTACTGCTGCATCCGCCCATCATGCACTTCGGGACTCTTACACCCGTGGTGCCGCTTGGGACCGTGAGGCAGTATGTTCCGTACTTGAGGAGCTTGATGGTGGAATATGGGACATCGTCGTGACACCAGCGTGCGCCCATGGGGCGATTGCCCTCCGTGAACACATCCAGAGCCCAGTGGGGAGCTTTGGGGTTGTCTTGCGTGTCCGCTGGGCATGGGGTAGGTTCAGC
Organism: Cercophora samala; assembly: GCA_030512305.1. NCBI lineage: Eukaryota > Fungi > Ascomycota > Sordariomycetes > Sordariales > Lasiosphaeriaceae > Cercophora > Cercophora samala. The sequence continues at coordinate 41,682 of JAULSY010000165.1, forward strand.
CGGCGGGATCGGCGTGACCGTCGAGCTCGGCCCAATGACGGTGTCCCCTTTGATGGTGGTCCCTATGATGGTGGTCCCTATGTTGGTGTTCCCTTCGGCGGGAGTGTTCATGATGCTGAGGACGGCCGTGGTAACTGTCGAGGTGTAGCTGGTGGCTGTGTCGACAATGAAGACGGTCTCGATCGTCAAAGTAGGCAATTCGGAACTGTCAGCCACAAAACCGCCGCCGGCGATGTGGGCAATGTTGACATCAGACACATTGCCGTTCTTGACCCATTTGACCTTGAACTGTTGGGACATGTCATCAACGTCGGTGATGAAGGTAGCATTGCCGTAGTCCTTTTCAGTTGCAACCCAGCGCCGGCCAGCGGTCACAGTGCTGATGCTGCTGAGGATCAGGGCACAGGTGGTCGCGAGATACATGGTGAGACTTGTGTGGATGGTCGTTGGCTTCCGAGGCGATGATGTGCTGAGAGTGAGCAGGATGGTTGAAGAGGTATAAATACCGACTGGAGAAGGCAGGCATTGCGGCAACTCAGACCAGAGGCGGTCTTGTCGGTATCCACAGGATTCAACTGGCGGAGAAGCAACACGGCCGTATTCTTGATGGAGTTGTTAAGTACTTTCGGGGAAGGCGCACCAGATCGAGAGCAGTCGCTCCCTATGGGAGATGGGATGGATGGAGCATCACATGTCGAGAGTCCCTCACCTTGCCATTGCTGACTGCTGTCCGTCACGCAGACCCAAGTTCCCGCCATTCGAAGAGCTTGAATTTGGTATCGATTACCTTATGTCCCTGGACTTGCATCGATTCTGCAGTGCTGCTAATCCTCTCTCGGAGATATCACCTGCACCAACTCATGATGCCTCGAGGCCTACCGCGTTCGAGGCCGTCTACTGGCCAACCTTTGCACTGTGCGCGTTACCTAACCTAAAAAACGACAACCTGCAGGATACCCCGCTTGATGGCGCCCTCCTTCCTGGGATCGCAAAACTTATCATAAGGAAGGTGTCGGCCACTTTCCAGACTCGGCCATGTCATCCTTTCTCGACCATCTCCGCCATCGATTGGGATACAGGATGGTAGCTCAACATGATCGCGCCTCGCCCTCGGACGACAACGCCGGCGACAGCGACGACGGCCGCAACGCTCCTGAGGATTTGCACCCTCAACATGACTTTCGGAGCTTTTACGCTGGGGCACTAGCCTTCAACACAGCCTCGTTCATTCTTCCTGCTCTTTATGGAACACTGTCCAAGCTATGGGTCGCAAACATTAACCGTGACATGGTTGTCACAACGGATGTCTACACGTACATTGGAGTTCTCGCCGAGGTGCTCAATGAGGGTCTGCCCCGTGCTGCCTGGTAAGTTCGCTCTTTCCTTGATGTTCTTCCTTTACATGTTTATGCCTTCTTATGATGTTTAACACATGTCCAAGGGTCATCATCGGCGACAAATCCTCTCGCTCCCTCGCCGCCCGACTCTCCCTCTCACACACCCTCATCCTCTTCCAAACCATCCTCGGTCTGGTGATGAGTCTTGCCCTCCTCGGCGGCGCTTCCACCTTCGCCAAAGGCTTCGTCCCCATTGAAGTGCGAGACGCCAGTCTCACTTACATCCGCATCAGCGCCTTCTCGGCCCTTAGCTCGGCCCTCGAAACAGCTGTTGCCTCTGCCACGCGAGCTCTCGACAAGCCTGATGTTCCGTTGGTCATCAGCAGCGCCAAATTTGGAATCAACATCATCTTGGACCTGCTCCTCATTTCAACCTTTCACGTTGGCGGTCATACGCCCACGGTGAATATGCAGGCTGGCATCCAACTCGCCTGCAACATGGGTGCTGCGATTTGCGGCTTGGTGTATTTTCTCTGGAGGACCAGTTGGCGACATTACAAGGCAAGGGAGAGGATAGCACCGAGTGTGAGGGCGTTGGCTGTTCTCATTCGTCCAGGCATTCTCACTCTGATCGAGTCAGCTGTGAGGAATGCACTGTATCTCTGGCTGGTGAGTAATATCGTGTCGATGGGGTCTACTTACGCTACTGCTTGGGGCGTGTTCAATACCATTCGCTGGGGGCTCGTCATGGTACCAGTTCAGTCATTAGAGGCAACTGCCCTCGCCTTTGTTGGACACCGGTGGGGTGCGTGGAGACGAGAGATTGGTACCACGACACGCAAGCCTGGAAAAGTGGCATTCAAGCCTGTGATATTCAGGATCGTGAAGCCAGCCTTGGTATCGTTGTCGCTGGCGATGCTCGTGGAGATCCCGTTGGCTATTTTCTTGTCCATATGGGGGGCCAAGTCGTTTGCAAAGTACTTGAGTGCGTCAGACGAGGTTGCAGAAGTCACGGCGTACATGTGGCGCACGATTGACTGGTGTTACATCTTTTATGCCGCCTCCACTCAGCTGGCTGCTATTCTGCTTGCCACAAGGCCCAAGTGGTACTTGTACCAGAGCCTTGTTAGTAACCTTTTGTACGTCCTTCCTTGGGCCATTGTCTGTCAGGTCAAGGAATTGGATGAGGGCAATGCTTGGACATACCACAGCTTTGTGTTTGGGGGGAGTCTGGTCTTCAGCTTGATTGATGTTTTGGTGGTTGATGGCCTGTGGCTTTGGACGCTGATGACAGGGAGGGCGAGGCTGGAGGTGTTTAGAGAATGATAGGTGTCTAGCTAACGACATGCATCAATTTAGAAGATATGTCACAAGAGGGTTCCACCCTGTTTCAACTCGTATGGTGACCACATTAAAAGAGGCCTATGTTATTTCCTTGAATGACTTTAATACTATATTTCCAACACTATAGCCCTACATAAAGAAGCATATCCTTATTATCTTGCGGAAACCGGTTGGTAATTCATGTGTACCTAGCTTGTATGTGGCCAAACGACAAAGGCGAGTGCGGTGAGCAGACCGTAGATTATAAGCAGGGTCATTGTTATGGCATCGCTGGGGGCGAGGGATCGTGGTCATGTTGGCTTTGCTTGATGGGGGGGAGGGGGAGAAGGGGGGGGATGCGGCGGCTAGGGTTTGTATATCCATTCTCTGTCGCGTTTGGGCTCACTGCGATGTTGAAACTATATGCGTACCTAGATGATGGGGAAATGACTACTTGTCATGCGGCGCGGTCAGCTAGGAGATCTCGCCACGACGATTCTACCTGAGTTGTATGTCGTCGGTGGACTGCGGAGGTTGATGTAAGGCCCAGCCGGGGGAAGTGGACCCACCAAAGAGAGGTGACACGTTACCAGCTATCTAGCACGTCCTGAAAGATGTGTTGAGTGCGAAATATTTACTGGAGTTCGTTACGATCCGTTGAGTGTGTGCAATTGAGAAAAACATCGACACGGCAAAAGTTTGCCATCAGGCGCAAGTCCGGTTCATGTTGTGGCTAGTTCAGCACTCGTAGGTGGCTGACGATGGCGGGTTGCCCATTCCCCACAGGTGGCAGCCACTGTCGAGAAATTGTGGAAAGGCTAGGTATATCATGAGGGCCGGAACAAGGCTAACGTGGGGCGTGGCTTCTGGCAAAGATAGGAAAGAAGGAAAGAGATGATCGCCAATTGCCTCAGCCATGTGTTGGTGATTTTGGTAGTCACTGATGCAGCTCTTGGAAGGATGATGGTGTTATTTCTGTCCGCTAATTTTCCCCTGGCTGTTTGAGGCTCGTTCCAGCCAGAGCACGTGGACAGGTCTCCAGCTCAGGCCCGAGATGGGAGCCTTGATGGACCAAATTGTCAGCCGTGGATTGATGTCACATACAGCCCGTTAAGGTACACGTCGCATGGTGCCTCATGCTGTGGACTGTTACTATGTTGGGAAACTGAATGCAGGAATTTTCCTTCGTGACTATTGACCTTTTCCGCCACGCGGCTGATGGTTGTTTTGGAGAGGCATATGAGATGAGTCTCTACTCATCTGATATGCCTCTGACTCGCCTTCTACCGTAACACACCTATGTTACGGTAGAAGGCGAGTCAAGATTTCAACGTCGACCGTCGGTGGGAGCGAGATAATTAACAGCCCTCAGGGTGCGGTTAACAAGTCTCAAAGAATGATTCATAATTACCTACCTAGTCGACAGCGCTCCAACAATAGTTCACAAGGTCAAGGTGTAAAAGGTAGATGGCATTAGCTTCTGCTTCAACCGTCCTTACAGTTCATTCTTTCTTCAACTTGTGTGATCCCTGTCACTTCTAAATATCAAAGGAGCTCTGAATTCAAAGATTCCATTGGACTAGCTAAAATGCGAGTGCAGGTGCTGGATACAGCAAGGTATCCATGGAACTGCCCTACATACCTACTACCTACATGGGATGACAAGGAGATATCAATACTTCCCGTTCTTGCTTGACAGTTGACTGCTCCAAAATGGTAGTTGCTGACGTAGGTATAAATGGCCGTGCTGTCGTGTCACAAATCACTAGGTACCTTCGAGATCTTGGTTCATCTCATCGATGCCACAGTTAGGTAGGTATTGTGTTACTTTGAGCCGCCCGACGCCGTTTGCTTTTGTGGTCATACTGTAGCTGGATTCGTGCGTGATTGCGTTTGTTGCAGCGAGGTTAGATACATTGGCACCCCCTGACCATGGTGCCTCATGTCCGTCGCAACTCTCTCGGGCCGTTATAGAGTTGAGGTCATCAGGGAACTACATGTATTGACCCTCCTCGAGTTGAGTGTCAGTTGCTTAAATAGCCCGCAAGGAACGGCCAGAGTGCCCATCATAGAGATCCAAATACACTCCCATTACTACGACCTCCCTGCCCCCTTGTTTACGATTTATCACTTGAAGCCCAGGTACCTATACAAACTACCGACCCAAGACGTCAAAATGGCCCAGCCAGTCAACCCACCTGAGAGGTCGATGCGCAATTTTGGACACTTTATTGTACAGCCCCAAAAGTATTACCAACCCAACGAAGAGCTCAAGGCGTTTGTTTTTGTTGCGTGGGTGCCCAATACAGGTCCCAGCAAGGATTACCAAACTTGTGCTGTCGCTACTCTTATTCGTCAAGAGCATAACGGAAACATGTTAGTGGGGAGCGAAGGGTATGAGGTCAGCTCCCAAGTCAATACTCAGCGTGTAACAGAGCATAACATCGACATGAGAGTGGAGGCCCCGGATTTGGCGTGGGATCCCAACCGGCCTCTAGTCACATGGGGTAGCCATGTCCCCAATCATCGACCTGCCGTCTTCGTCTTCCAGCGCACGATGCATGCTCCTTCCACCGTACCAGGCAATGCCCCGAGCACGTTCGTGAGAGTAATAGTGTACCGAGACGGCTTCGCGCCAAATAGCGGGGCCTTGGCTCGTGGTCAGAGTTACCCAATGCTGTTGGAGCGTCAACGAACACGACGCTGTCTCAGTCAGTATCATCCCCCCCCCACCCCACCTCACTGTACATATCCTGCTAGCAAACGGGAAAACAAGGCTAACGTATCCTCCTACTAAAAACAGGCAGCGGCGAGACATACGCACTTGAATATCTGGGTGTGCCACCTGAAAGATGGGGTCGGACTCCGACTGGGACCCTATACAAGGTTGAATGGTCGCCCGGACGCTCGCCTCGCGAAAGGCTGTGGAGCCCAGATGGAACAACGTATCGCATCCCTGACGTCGGACTGACGGTGCGCAACGCCCACCATCGAACGCCAACTCATCCGAACATCAAAACTGTGCTGATGGCATTCCGGATGGGAGAATCCCATGCAAACGGTGCCCTTATCACAGAGGAAGACCTAAGTCCAAACTTCTTCCCTTTCTTCCGACAGTCACCGCAAGGAGGCGGACCGACGAACGAACACGTGTACACCTGGAAAATTATTCTTGGTGAGGAGTTAGTCCTCCCAGGCCCGGGAGAGTGGATGGTTATTGCGTGGGTTTATCATGTAAACCGCGAGCAAAACTTTAACTATTGGGGGAGACAAGTTCCACAAATTATCCCGGGGCATTTTCTTGAGGGCGGACCCAAATTCTGTGCGGTTATCGACCGGTTCGTTGCACGATAGTGGGTGGAATTCTACCTACTTAGAGGGCTGTTGGTGTTGAAAATGGGCGTCGCTGCATACAGTATGGCTGACAAGAGTCTGAGGAATAGGAGGATGAGACAGGGGAATTGCTGGGCAATGACCTTTGTTCGTGGGGCTTTTTGGTACTATGTTTGGTTTGTAATTGGCTTTTACCTCTTTCTTCAATTTCTGTAGGTCCTCCTGGTACCAGAGCAGACTACCTACTATACAGAACTAGAAACACGATAACAGAACTCATGTTTTCCAAAGCTCGAGGACTAAACTTGGGACCGTGCAGATAAACAACTACTCTCTGACAGCAGTCTCATCCATGAATCAAGGTACCCATCTACTAATCACGAATGCTGGCTGTCCCAGCCAGATGTTTCATCTTCTCGTCTACGGCATATGTGAATGTAGAAGATGCTTTATAAGAGGCTTCTAATATGCTTTAACCTGTATTACAAGAAGGCTGGTATTTTATTTCACTGCTTAATTTGAGAATATACTTTGCCACAGTCTGACTCCCCTCCCTATCACACAGTATCTCCTCATCTTCGTATCACACTTCCCCCTCTTCTAAGCCCCTATAACCCTTACGCTAGGTAATTTACCCCATTTTCATTACTAGGGGGCTGGGGTTTATATCGCCATTCTTTTGTGGTCTATGCTCTTTCTGTAATGGAGTTGACGCGATGGGCGTGTTTGATCAAGGGGGAGTGGCTAGATGATGCAGTGGGCAGCGGGTAGTTAGGAATTCGAGAGACAATGCTGGCCGCCAGCGCAGGTGGACTGGGAAATGGAGATGATGACGTGTCAAGAAGATAGAAACGTTTCAGACACCTAGTTTGAGCAGAGTTTGATGCGATCAGGTGACTGCGTCGAGAACACTCGTAGGTGGTTGTGGAAAGGCTACCTATATCGCGAGGACCGGAACGAGGCCAACGTCGGTCGTGACTTCGGAGCAGAATTGGAAGCAAGGCAACGCAGAAGCGGAGAGTTATTGGCACAGCTGTTGGTTTGGTGAAGGTTTCATTTTGATCACCGATTTTCCCCTGGCTGCTTTAGGCTTGTTACAGACAGAGCATGAGGACAAGTTCTGGTTGACCTCATCCTCAGGATGGAAGCTTTGATGGAGCCTTACAGTAGGCCATCAAGGTAGCACGCATCAGTGTAACATGAAACTACCTAGTAACCACAAACGGCGTTGTAACAGGTGTTTCGGTTTGTAGTGTGTTTGGAATTCAGAAGAAAGAAGTTATTCTTCGTGAGATGTTGACCTTTCCCGCAGGCGATGACTGTTTTGGCGTGGCAGTCTAACCTGACAATGGGAAATCTGTCTTCTAACTCTCTCGGTGAGCCTTAATTGGGTATCAGGCAAGAACTTTAGTGAAGTGAAGTCACTTCACTACTAGGTAAAAACTCGTTCATTTCATATAAACCACTTGATGAGCGTTTTGGCCACCCGACACGCGTTTGCTGTTGTACCAACTTTCGCACTTCGCTTTTGTTTGTTGCAGCAAGACCTGATACATTGCCACTCCTTGGCTTGCTGTGATTTCCACCGCGAGTTCTCCAGCGGCCGTGCAACGTTGAGGTCATGGGGGACCTTATGACTCCCTCAGGGTTGAGGCTCATTGACCTACCTTAGATAGGTATATAGTCTGCAAAGTCCAGCCCCAGTGCCCAAGACAGAGTTTCCCAAGACACTTCCATTCACACCACTTCATCGTCCTCTGGTTCACATTATTACTTCCAAACCACAGTCCACCGATATCTCGAGCAAATCCTGCAAAGATGTCTCAGTCAACGGCAGCCCCTGACCAATCCGTATCCATCCGCACTTTCGGCCACTGCGCCGTGCAGCCTCAGAGGTCTTTCCAGCTGAACCAGCCCCTGAACGCATTTGTTGTTGTCGCATGGCTGGATGCCGACCAACAATATGACACTCACGCTACTGCTTCTCTTGTTTGTCATGATCAGAAGGGGGACCGCATGATTGTGGGAGATGAGGGCTACACGGTCGAGTCCTACTGCAACTCTCAAACGGTGTACGAATGCCCGGACAAAAGAGCATTGGCCCCGGATCTGGCTTGGGATCCCAGCCGGCCCGTCAACAACTCTCACCAGAGCCCAAGCACCCAGATTACCGGTGTTCGTCCTGCCGTCTTCATCTTCCACGGCGCGTTGTACGCGCCTGCCATTGACATCAGGAGCATGTTCGTGCGCGTCGTGGTTCGGAAGGGTGAGGATCCAACCCCCTTGGCCTGCGTCCAGAGTCGAATCATGATACCAGCAACAGAGACCGCCCCACGCTTGCTCAGTAAGTCCCAATCCTTGCTGAACCAACACAAGGAAAAAGTACCTACCTAGGTAGGTACCTGAAGCTAACCTCTCTCATTGCTAAAACCAGGCGGCGCCGAGAGATGGGTACTCCGGAAGTTGGACGTCGGGGTTGAGCATTGGGGCCTGACGACGCAGCCGCCACTGTATGAAGCCAGGTGGGCGGACGGGTGCAAGCCGTCCCACAGGTTGAGCAACAACGGTGTCATCCGGGGCGTCAAATTCCTCGTCCGCAACGCCCACAAGCATCACCACGACCAGGCCGGCAACATCGCGATGGTTCTGATGGCGTTCCACAAGCCATCACAAGACTCGCGCGAGCTGGAGACCGGCACCGATGATTTCCCTCACCCAATGACACGGCGGACACCAGATATTCACCCGTGGTTCAAAGAAACCCGGCAGCAGGGTGTAACAGGAGCACATAAATACACCTGGGAATGTTCCATCAATGAAGATTTGAGACTCCCCTTTCGTGGACGATGGGTCGTTGTGGCTTGGGCCTTTCAGACTAATCGCTCTCCGGAGAATGAGATTATCGGCGCAAATGTTCAGCAGTTTTATAAGTCTCAACGTGAGGGTGGTCCGAGATGGGCCCGCTGTCAGGATGAGGTGTCCTGGTTGTAATTCTGACGAACTCAGGGTTGTTGGCGCTGATCGCACTGTGGATGGCCTTTGCATCTGGGGGGTTTTGCGGCTTCTGGCTAGCTGAATACGGCTGGCCAACAGGTGTCTGGGGAATTTGAGGATCGACGTGGGGGTAGCTTGCTGGCAAGAGAGGAACCTATTCTTGTTTTGGAATTTTTGAAACTTTGCCTACGTACTACCTAGGCCCCATCACTTTCTTTGACTTTCCTATTTTGTTTGCATGGCCTCTGGAAGGTCTTCTTTTTTGGAATTATTTACACAAGAATGTCGACAGTAACAGAAAACAAACTCATTTTGGCCAATGAAACTACCTACCTTATAATACCTTGTGACAGCAGTCTCATCCATGAACAGGCATCTACTGATCTCGAATGCTGGTCGTCCCAGCGAGCAGCTTCATCTTCTCGTCCACGGCAGCGGCCGCAGCTTGGACGTTGGCAGGCATGGCACCCCCATACTCATTCACAATCTCGTTCTTGACCATCGCAGTCTCGTCCAAGAGGGCCGAATCCACCCCGGCAGCAGACTGGCAGATCTGAAGCAGGCCAAAGGCATACTCCTTCTTCATGTAGGCCACCGCTTCCGTCACCACGGCCCCCTGCTGCATCTCTCCCACGCGGAGGACAAGCTGTGTGGCCGTATCCTTGAGCTTGGCAAACTGGGTTTGCATCATGACGGATTGTGCCTTTGCGGCGCTGGCGTTGGCAGAGACACCGGGGAGCAAGGCGGAGAGGGCCTGGGCCTGGTTGAGCCGTTGCTCAAGTGACTGTCTCTGTGACTGGAGCTGCCAAAGCTGGTTGCGGGCTCTGTCGTGGTCCCCGGCGGTTCTCTCCATCTCGCGGCGGATTTCATCTATCTCTCTGCGCGTATTGAGAAAATTGAGCCTGGGGCCTGCGAATGGGCCGAATAGGCCGGCAAACTATTTGTGTGAACGAGTCCTTGTTAGTATGGCACCCCCAACCCAGAGGTCGGCAGGGGAGGTGGTAGAACTTACAATACCGTCCGTGATGGCATTCTTCAACTCTTGATCCCGCATCGCCTTGTTCAGGGTTTCCATTCTCTCGCGCTGGTGGTGAATACTGTTTTCCATGTTCCGGGCGGTGTTCTCGGTGGTGTCAATTTGACTCTTCAGGGATTCCAAGTCCACAGCTGTTGTCTTCTGGAGAAGCTCAACCTCCTTCCTGATGCTCTCAATGACGGTGTTTCCCGTCTCGACAATCTGGGCATGGAAGGTGCCAAGCCTCTTGAGGCCAGCGGTGGCCGCGGCCTCTGCCTCTTTGAATGCATCGACGGCTTGCCTGAGCAGGTTGTCACGCTGGGTGTCGTCAGGGTCACGGCTGTCAAAGTCACCGCGGATAAAGACGGCAACTTGGTAAATCTTCATCAGGGCCATCTCGAGTCTGTGGATGGTCTCTTTGCCACTTCCGATGACTGTGGGTTCGATCAGCGACGAGATGTGGTTCAACGCGTCTTCTGCCCCGGCAATCCTTCTCAGAAGGGTATCGGCGTCGGAGTTCCACGACGACTCGGTGGTGTTGGCAAAGCTGTTGGCGGAAGAATCCCCGAGCAGCTCCCATCCAGTGGGGAAGTTATCGGCTGCTAGCTTCCACAGAGCGGAATCCGCAGGCAGACGTGTAGCCATGGGGGGAGACAGAGCCGCCCTGTCCAATGCTGACGAAAAACCGCTTTTTGTGAGAGGGAGAATGTTCCTCCAGCTCTCAGCAAGCTCGGCGGTTGCCATGGTTGAGGAGGTTGAAGGTTATTGAAGAGGAAAGTGATGGGGGTGGTATGGTGAAAGCGACAAGCTGAGAAAATGGGGTTCAAGTGTGAGAATCGTGAATGGATGATCAAGATGGTGAGGCGAGAAGGCAGCTGGTAGGTGAGAATGGATCGATGCACCGAGGATCAAAAGAGGAGGACAGACCGGCTTTTGTACCTTGATAAACCCAGAACCTGACCATACTGTCTGCTCATCGGCATCGGTGCAATAGCCCTCGAGTGAGACTTAGACTTGTCACACATCCCAAAATCTCATAAGCTCGTTCAACGTGCCGATGCCGAACCATGTCAGAATGCTCTAGGTCTACGGTGGCACGGAGGTACAGAAGTGACAATGACCACTTGCGACCGGGGCAAGTGCCCCTGAGCGCAGGGGCCTGGCTCCTTCCACACCTAAGGCGTGGGCTCGCTTAGCCTATTAGTCAGCACCAAGCCGTCTTAGCCACCCACCAATACCCTGTAATTCAATATCGTCGCTTTTAGCTACCGGCTACCTACGCAAACCACCGGCTACCTACCTACGCAAACCACCAACCACCTACCTACCTATTACTACACCTATCTATACGGTCGTATTTAATTACATTATACTTCGATAATTTTACACTTATTTTATTAGCGCTTTTGTCTACCTATAGTGTTTCCAAAATACAGGCCAAACAGCTAATTTAATTAACTGTATCGGTCGCATTAGTCGCATCGGTCAATTAAACCAGTTACGTAGGTAGGCACTGGTACTAGATACGGGTATTAGCACTGGTGGGGCACTGGTACTAGGTGCGGGCACTGGCACTAGTGGGGTACTGGCACTGGTGGTAATGCGTACGGGCTATATGTTGGGTATTAGGGTTAGGGTTATAGCCCGGTGTAGATATAGGTGTAAGGCCTAGGTACATGTAAGGCCTAGATATACCTTGGCATGTAAATATTAAATTGTGTATAGGAACTGGTGTTGCATACCTATTGTAGCAGTGGTGGCTAGGCCTTATACGTATAATTTAATATATCTTCTCGGTAAATAAGTATAGTTTAGTATTCTACGGTAGGCGTAGGTGTAAAATCTGCATTAGGCTTAGCGTGTGGGTAAGGTGTGGGCAAAGGTGCAAAAGCGCAATTTTCACTTGCGCAAAGGGTCATTGTCACTTCTGTACCTCCGTGCCACCGTAAGGTCTCTTCATGTTTGCTTCATTGATGGGTAGCCTGGCAGTTTGCAACTTGCCCCCCTGAAGTTAGGTATCACGCACAAGTCTTGGTGTTGTTGGCAGTCTCTCAGCACCATTGAGACCATTTGGACCGCCAAAATCGGATGCCTGCATTGGATAGACAAAGACTATGACAATATATTGTTCAGAGTTGGACTAGCTTCCAGCATTGTAAGAGCTGAGGTTAATAGTGGGTCCCGGTCAGACTATCAGCTTGAATCTAGAACACTGCGGCTAGGGATCATTCCCCACAAATACTTCCATGTTTGGCATAGGGTCTTTTCATCCGGGGTGCTGAAAAGGTAAGCTACTGCGGGTTGTTGCGGCGCATGGAGAGCCAAGAATCCAATGGGGCTTGCCCTTGCTCTGGTCTAGAACATGCACTGTTGCAGAGGCCGGACAGCTCTACGGATACACGGTCACCCGACAAGACTCCAATTGGCCAAAAGTTCCAAGGCAGGGCTAATGGGTTTAGAATAGGTCAGTGATAGGGAACTGTCACGCGTCAGCCACTTGGGATCAGACTGGCTGTACATCGACTGAACAGTCTTGGACTGTGGCCTGTTGTAGACATGAGTGGGGAATTGACTGAAATGGGATAGGACCAAGGGATTGCCAGGAGCTGAACGATGTTGTGAGTTGGTGACGATGAAGGATGTCAGCAATTGGGTTCAGCATCTAGTTCGGATTTGTTGTGCCGTATTGGCTCCGATGAGAAGTCGTTGGATATACCCGGTACTTATCTTGTGATTCGTTCAGCATTCGCGTAGGCTGGTGAGATGTGATATAAAGACGGGTATCCCATCCTCACATCTCTCCCGTCTTCACTCGTCATCAAAACTTCTAGCTATCTCACCAGTCTCCCAACCTGATCGTATCTTTACACCTTGCTGTGCACTTTGACCTCCACCAGCATCATGTCTGACGGCAAAGATCTTCAGACCGTCATGTCGACGGCTTTGACCTTTGACACCGCCCCCGACGCCCTCGATGTGTCGTCTCGTGTGGTTTCCGAGATGAAGAGCAGTCTCATCTTCCAGTACAGCTGGGAAGAACTGCTCCAGTCCGCTCCTACAGCCATCAACTGCATGGGCGCGTGCTTTGTTGCCAGCTCGAGCCCCAACGCCACCGTCTCGCTCACTCCTCCCAAGGATAAGCCGTTCCAATATCTCTCGTGAGTCATGCATGGAGGTAGTATCCGACTGTGTCTTGGTAACCACTAATCCTTGTGCCCCAGATATACCGATGTGCAGGCCAACCTCATCGAATGTGGCAACCTGGGACGTATGGCCTTCATCCAAGCCGAGACGGGCATGGGTACCATTCGTTTGGCATCAACCATGATTGACGGCAAGGTAAGTACCCACACTCAGGGACGAGCATTTCACGAACAAAAGACAGCAAAGCTAATGCTCGTGGTAGATTCAAGACATTGTCAAAGTCATCGGAGACCCAATCTCGGCCCGGAAGACGCTCAAGTCGCAGTTGAACACTCTGAAGAAGGGGGCCGACACCTGCCTGGAGCAAGCAAAACTCATGGACCAGAAGTTTGAGCACTGGCTCCTTTACGTTTGTGAGCTCCACGCTGCTTGCGTTCAAGAGCAGGGCACCACCAACGAGGCCTTGGAGAGCAACAAGGTTTGCATGGCTGCCGAGCAGGTACGCCTCGACCAGCAGAAGTCGACAGTCGAGGTGGCCAAGAAGAGTACGGAGACGCTCGCCAAATCACTTGATACCGCCACCGAAGCTTTCAAGAAGGCTTCGAATGAGTTTCCTACCGGGTGAGTGATATTCTTTGAGGCATTCATCAGGAGACAAAGCTGACCCCCTATAGCTGGGATCTGCTCGGCCAGCAGATTGTGGGAGACCTGGCAGGCGCTCTAACTACGACGCTCAACGCTGCTATCCCGGCGTTGGTGGACAACCTCAATCCCATGTCGCAGGCAAAAGCCGGAGCTTCTCTTGTCGGTAGCTTCCTTAACGCCGGTAAGACTGGGGTGCAGTCGGAGGCAAACGGAAGCCACACATTTGTGTCTGCACCAGCACCTGCGGCCAGTGGACTGCCTCCCAGTCCTATGCCGCCACAGGCTACCGACCCGGCCTACGCAGAGGTCCAGAAGGTTACCGGATACCTCGCTGCCCTCCAGACCATTGTTACCGGCACCAAGTCTGACGGCAATATTGACTGGGAGATGGCACGCGGAGCTGGATCCTCAGATGCCAAATCCAGTGTCAAGTTCTTGCTTACCATGCTTCAAGACGCCCAGTCCCGTTTCAACGGCGTTGCCACTGCTGCGGATCCTAGTCAGACCTTGTCAGCGGTTCTCGACACCTTTGTGGACGTTGCCGATGGCATCACCAAGGAGGTCGCCAAGTCAAAGAATGCTTCCTCCAAGCTACCAGAGAAAGACTCGCCGCAGGTCACAGGCTGGCAGTCACAGTTCGAGGCTGCATACAAGAAGGCGAACAAGCTGGCAGCCACCGCCAGATCCATGCCAGGAAACGCAGGAAGCGGCGTGAGTCCTGCCCTCCCTCAAGAAAAAACAACAAAGCTGACAATCTCTCTAGGTCCCTCTTGTTGCTCCAGCTGATCCTGGCGCGCCTTCCCAGATCAGCCCCAAGTCTGCCCAAGCTCAGGCCGTCCTCGAGTCGTCCCGGGCCCGTCTTGCCACCACCCAGCAGATGCTGACGACATCTCAAGACAACTACACCAAGTCGGCGGCTCTTCTTGTCGAACAGCAGAACAAACTGGGCGAGATCCAGTCCACTCTCACCAAGTTGACGGCCGCCAACATCAGCTTGGTACGTACCTAGCATGGAAATCACTCGATCGGATCCCGAATATCAGCTAACAAGTCCCACAGGCCGAGGTCAAGAGGATCCTGATCGAGTGCATCAAGCTCGTCATCAACCTGAAGCAGCAAATCACCAACCTCGTGCGCTTCTTCAAGGCATTGACGTCTCTGATCGACATGTGCGTCCAGCTACAGGTCGACCCGTTCCTCGACACGATCAAGGCCATCGTTGCGGCCGACGGCACTGATCCCAACAAGGACCTGAGAATCGGCGATTACACCATGACCGACTTCCAACGCTCGGTAATTAAAGCTGCCTCCCCACCCCCCGGTCCAGTCCGCAAACTTGAACACATACTAACAAATCCAACCACAGCAAGTCTACGGCGCCGCCATCACCCTCCGCTCCTACTTCGGCGTCTTTGGCGAAATCTCCAACATGTGGGTGCAGCTCTCCAAAGACTGCATCATGCCAGGCCTCACCCTCTGCGACGAGCTCTCCGCCAGCGCGAGCGACGAAGGTCCCGAAGCCAAGGCTCTGACCAAGAAGAAGATCGCCCAGCTCAACAAATGGACCCAGGACGCGACCGCCCGCGTGAGGAAGCTGGCGGGTGACAGGCAGAGGGAGATCATGGACGAGATGGAGTCCCGGGTGGAGGAGGTCAGGTCGACCACCAAGATGCTCAAGACGCCGCCTGCGCCCAAGCTGCTGGAGGCTGTCAAGGCCGGTACCGAGGTGACCAGGAAGGCGGCCGAGGAGGCGTTGGTGGTGAAGAACAAGGTTAATCCTTTGAACCGGTTCCGTAAGTCGAACACCTGAGTGGAATCGTTTTGAGTTTGTGGGTGCGAGTATGAAACTAACAGCTGCAATAGAGTTTACGGACGAGGACGATTAAATTTTGGTTGTGTTGGCCTTTTGCGTTTGCGAGATGGAGCCATTTGAACCATGTTGAGGGGGTACCTCTAAGCAATGAACACAAAGGCAGGATGTAGGTACCTAGGTAATTGAGAAAATATACAGCTATATGCACTTTACCCACATATCGCGCGGGAAGAAAAAACCGCCAGAAGGCTTGCAAGCCAGTGACATAACATGACAGACAAGGAAGCCATGAATCCCTGCTTAACTTGTTATCATTTTGTTAGCCGCCCTGACTCTCACCATGTCTGTTTAAGATCAATCCTCCCTCGGGGAAACCACTGTACCCTGACATTCTCCTCCACGTTAAAGACCCTGACCAGTACCAAAGCGGGACGTGCAAGAAGTGTAATATTATACTGTAAGGCTAATATAGTCGCAAATAAAACTACAATATCTTCCTTAAGTACCATATCAAGTTCAAGTATTATATTAGGTTAATTTTAAGTAGGGTTTAGTCAGTTTCTATATTTCCTGCCTATAACGCTTAATATAGTTAGTATATGCCTTACTTTTTACGTATTAAATATCGGTAAGATGAAATATAATATAGGAAAAATACTAAGTTAATTTATATAGTGTTATTTAATACCGTACCTTTATATAGTACCCCTAGTATTTTATATTTACCTTACTCTCTAGCCCTATATTTATTTTTACGCTACTTACCTTATTATATTTACCTTATTACCTTACCCTATACTTACGCTTACTTTATTATTTATTTAACTTTACTTTTATTTTTAACGCTATACTTATTTCTAACGTTATACTTATATTTATTTCTATTCCTAAATATATCTATACGCTTCTATATATTCCCGATTATACTTATATTATTAATTACCTTACTTTACGCTATTAATTAACTATATTAATATTAATCCTTTTTTAATTATACTTATACTTAATATTAATATTTAATTACCGATTATAATTAAATACTAATATTAAACTTAATT